>JAJIBD010030823.1:0-301640 GCA_021461705.1 Cryptotis parvus
GACCATGCCGGCCGGGTTCGATCCTCGGCATCCCATATGGTCCCCCGAGCACCGCCAGGAGTAATTCCTGAGTGCAAAGCCAGGAGTATCCCTTGAGCATCGCTGGATGTGACCCAAAAAAAGAAAAAATAAAATAAATAAAATAAATAAAATAAAATAAAAATAAAATAAAATCTGTTATTCTTTACTGTTTGTATCCTCCCCCAAATTCTTTTTGTGAGGGCAAGACAAAAGACCTGAAAAGCCTGAATGAGGTCCAGGACTCACTTTTCTCTCCAGCAAGGAGCAAGGCTGACAGCTGTACTATATTTCTCCAGTGGTTCCCCAGGTGTCAGAGGCAAACTGTACATTCCTTTCTAAAGGCATCTGCTACTCATCTCTGCTTCACATAGCATCATATACAGTAAATTAAGAGTTTAAATCTAGTATATCATAAAGAGCTTTTACAAAATAAAGATTATTTGTAAACTACCTAAGTTGGGGGCTGGGGCGATAGTACAGCGGGTAGAGCATTTGGCTTGCATGCTGCTGACCTGGGTTCGATCCCTCAGATATCCCCAATGGCCCCCCGAAACCGCCAGGAGTAATTCCTGAGGCGTGAGAGTCAGGAGTAACTCCTGAGCATTGCTGGGTGTGACCCAAAAAGCAAAAAAAAAAAAAAAAAAAAGAAAAGAAAATACCTAAATTGTTTTAATCTGTGGAATAAAAGTGTAATTGCACCTGCAATATTCAATTAATTGTAAGAAAACACTGATAGGTTATTGTGGATTTCTAGGTAGGAAAGAAAACTTTGAATGCAATATTATTCTTAATAAAACTCTTAACCTGAATTAACTGAAAGAAGATACGGTGAGGAAGGGAAGTGAAACAAGGAGAATCAAACAATACCAAAGTAGAGAATTATCTACATTTCACTGTATTTAAGTATTGGAGGAATTGTCAAACTTATCTCCTATTAGGAAGCAGGACACTGAGAACCATTCTGTTGCCACTCTGATGCCAGTCATTGAATTGATGGATGTAAATACATGATATACAATTAATTACTTCCATTATGAATGGGATAATTATTTTCATAGATCCTCATATTCATTCATGTATGATTTTATTTGCTTTAAGAGCCTTTTTTCATTGTAAAAGCACACTTTCTTAAAGGAACACTTTTTTTAAAATAGCATTCCTCCAATGACCTGAATAGCCCAGCAGTAGAAAGGCTATAATTTGATCCTAAAAAAAGATAGCAGACTTGGGGCCGGAGCGATAGTCCAGCTGGTAGGGCATTTGCCTTGCATGCGGCAGGCCTCGTGCTGGCCAGGGTTTGATCCCCAGCATCCCATATGGTCCCCCGAGCACCGCCAGGAGTAATTCCTGAGTGCAGAGCCAGGAGTAACCCCTGAGCATTGCTGGGTGTGACCCAAAAAAAAACAAAAAATAAAAATAAATAAAAAAAAAAAAATACATTTGAGGAAAAAAAATAGCAGACTATGAAAATTCTTGCAACCCCAAGTTATTAGAATGTAATCCAGTTGATTTGTTCTTGTAGTTCAACTTTTCCATGGCCAGACTCAGCTTCCTTATAATTTGACAGATGTTTCTCAAAGACTATGCAGTAAATCTCCATATTGTACATTTTTTTTTTACATGTGATTATCATGTAAGATACAAAGGGGCAGAGCTGATACCCGCTCTCCCTGCGCTCAGCTGATCATGAGGTACCCAGGAGGGAAAGCGGGTTCTAGTCCTAGTCCGCCATCCCAATAGAGCCTGGCAAGAAGCCAGAGGAACCCCCACACTATGAGGGCTGCCAGTTTGAATATCCGGACTCCACAGCTGTTCAGAGCTCCTCAACAGAAAAGCCGATCTTTCCCCATTGTGGTTCATCAGTAAATGCATGAGATGAGAAACTACTACTGATAGTATACCACCTGCATGGCAGAGCCTGGAAAGCTACCCCCTGTCATTTTTTATATGTAAAAAACAAAGTAAAAATTATAGACCTCATTCTCAACACTTGAAGGAATGTTGTAAGACTCTTTGTGTTCCTGGAGTGAGCAGATGCCCTTTGGGCTACACTAGCATGCAACAGGATGTATGGAGATGTTACTGGTGCCCCAGCTCTAGCAAATCGATGAACAACAGGACGACAAATGATACAAGTGACAAGTGATGTCTATTAGCAAGTGACTCAATCTAGTTGACTATGTAGTTACCCTAGGAAACAAATTTAAAAACAGGACTTTATCATTTTTCTTCTTGACAAACTGGCATTGAAGAATTATTCACATTACAAGCAGTAACGACAGTCCCTTGATAAAAACATTGATTAAATTTTTGTTACTTGGTAATTTAGATGGTGATCACTTGAAAACAAATGCACTGAATAGAATATTAGATTGACATTACACAATTTGGTTGGGGTTAATGATTACCATGACTATAGTAATCTATAGGTTATAGGCATGAGTTGTCAAAAGATTGAAGTCGGACTCACATGTGGGAGTTTCTTTATTGCAATGTAAGTAATCACATAAATCATGAGGTCATTTTGCAAAAGACATCTGTTGTCTGTATTCAAAGATAGAAACTTACTAAACAGGCCCTAGTTTTATTCACAAAGCATAATAATCCCCAAGGAAAGTTAGACCATCAAACTGACCAAGCGGGGCTTTTTTAGGCCAAAACATGGTCTAGATAATATCCTACTAAAACTACAGTAAGAAGCTCCTCAGTACTGCAAACTTCTTTTTCTGTGGATCAATCCAATATGCTTATCCCCATCACCAAATCCTAGTCAGGTTAGTGACTGTTATGGAATAAACTAAGTCAACATAAACTGTGAGAAGCTAGGAAAAGTGCTTAATTTCTGAGAAGTTTGAATCCATGAGATACTGTTTGAAAAAGGCCACTTTAATCAAGTTTTGTTCCATACATATTATTAACTCATCTAAAATAGTAAACAAAGAATTCATTAAAAAAACAATTACGGTGAGATCAAGCAGATCGGTTTAAGTCTAACACTATCACTTATGGAGTACATGGCCTCTTGTCAGTCTTACTTTCTTGGGTGTTATATAAGAAAGAAAAAAATTGTTTCTTATTACAGTGGTTACCTGTAATAATTGTATATTTGCCTAGACTCATAAAATGAAGATCCTCATGTGCACTCTAATGTAAATAATGGCCTTAGAGTGACAAAGGTCCAATATAGGTTTATCAAATAAACAAATGTGTGCTACTAGTATGGGAAATATATGTACTTTCTGCCTAATTTTTCTTCGAATCTAATGGTACGTAAAATTAAAATTTAAAAGTTAATTTAAAAATGTATTAAAGAAAATGGATAACGAAAGGAAACTAATGCTATGAGTTGAGAGAAAAACTTTCTATGCTGTCGGGAATGCCGCCGGGGTCCCCGACAGTGTCAGGACAGAGGTTGTCTTCTACCTCCAAGGACGCCGGAGAAAGATGAAAACTCACGAGTCCAGTGCAGTTCCAAAAAATGGCTTTTTATAGTACAAAAGCTCTTCCACAGCAATCCAATATAATGAACAAACTCTAGCTCTGGTCCGAACTTAGACCATACAAAAGAGCCTAAGTCTCCCACCAAAGAGAGAGGATGTCACCTGAGCTGAGTCCTACCCAGAAGGAGCAAAAAGGCCAAAGAGCAAAAGGCCAAAGCCAAAAGCCAAAAGCCGCAGGAGCCAAAAAGCTGAAGGCTGAGGGAACCAAAAGGCAAAAGGTTAAAAAGTGAAGGGGCCTCAAGTCAGCCCCTTATATACACCCAAGTAATCCGATCGGGAGGTTGTCATGTCAACAAAGAACCCTAAACAGAGTGTAGTGCCACACCCTATTGCAGGTATAAACAAAGGTTATGCCAAGGACTAAGGAGATTATCTCTTATGTAAAACACTGGAGAGAGAGAGGGCTGATATAAAGTAATACATCTTAACTTCATGAGCTTCATGTAATCTAGATGGTACCCACAAGGTCCTTATTATTATCTGCACCAGTGTGATTCTGAGTATCTTGTTCTCGTACTGAAAGGGTCATACTCGCCTGCTTAGAGCAAACTAGTATGATCCTTCCTATAGTCTTCCTATAGTCTCAGCGTAGCCAGGGTGGTAGTCTCCTGGTAAATTCTAACTGTCCCACGTTGGGTGCAGTGGGTATAAAAGAGGAGCTGTGCCCAATCTAGAAAACATAGAAGTCTTAGTAGATGTATAAGTCAGAAGTTATTCAATCAAGGTGACTTCTGTAACTGCCACACCCTCTAGCAGTGTCTACATAGAAGAGAGATCTCATTAGAATGAACCTTGGCTTAAATAAGATTAAGCTGGGAGTGAGCAAAACAACAAAACTCCCAGATTAGCTAAACATGTCCTCCAACACTATGCTTTACCGAAAATGTTTGGAATATTTTTATTACAGAGGGTTTAAGAATCATGCCAAGAAGTTCAACGGTGACAATTTTCTCTATGGTATCAGTGACAGTATGAGTTGCTGCTAACTAACTGACATTCTTAATAGAAATGAGAAACAATAATGATAAAATACCTCAAAATAATGGTAACAGATATTTACACAAGGTAAAGCCGAAGTAAAACTGAGTAATAAATAGTGTCAGGAATCCTAACCTCAAAGAAAAAACAAATATACATATATATATACATATATATACATATATATGTATATATGTATATATACATAAGTATTTTTATATGTATTTTTATTAAATAGCATATATTGTCCACATAGGAAGTATAGCATATAATTAATAACATATAATGTGCATATGAGACATATAATTAATAAGACATAATATGCATATGAGGTAGCCAATGATAGTATTTCTTATTTCATAGAATTAAAAATCAATGTGTCAGGAATGCATGGCTAGGGAGAGAACAGAGAATATAGTCACATTAATTATCATGTGTTAGTTTTTGGTATTGTGCCAGTCCTAAGAGGTGGAATCCATTGACTAATGTCACAGTGGTGACCTCCCTGAAGAAGAATGCTAGAACACTTGGAAAGTATTTGATTGTTTCCTAAATGTACGCAATGCTAATAAGATGGTAATCATGTACAGAGGGAACTGGATTACTCCATCATTTGGCAGCAATTTAACTCAACAATGGTGTATTGGCTGATAAGCTTTTTTTATAGTCAAACAACAAAAAGCAAAACTGTTCAAACTTAACTCACTGTGAGTGCATTGGATAGGTGAAACCACCAGGGGTCATTTTAGCAAGCGCAGTGCTGCAACAATATGCTCCATAGTTAGCAGTGTTGTTCCATATGAGTTAAAGGATGTCAGATTAGGAAAGCCACATTGAATCCTCTAGACCTGCAATTCAAGCCAAAGGGCAACAATAAAGCAGTATCAGAACCGGAGAGGGGGATAGCAGAAATGGCTAAAGACAAATGCGGGAATACAGTATGTCTGAAATTTTCCCACTACACATGTGGATCCGTATTTTCCTTTTATCTCAGATTTCATTTTATCTCAGATGTCACTGATATCACCCTGCATAGCCTGAATATAATCTTTCTTCAGTATACATGTCTTGCATCAGTTCCAGATTCCAATGAATATCTTAGATTCTCAGTTTTCTTTTTGGGTCTTACCCTATGATGCTAAGGGGTTACTCCTGACTCTGCATTCAGGAATTAGTCCTGGTGGTGCTGGGGGACCATATGGGATGCTGGGGATAGAACCAGGGAGGGCCTCATGCAAGGCAAATGCCCTACCTGCTGAACTGTCGCTACAACCATCTTAGATTCTCAGTTGTTTGAACTATCGTAATCTTTCCCATTCAATTATTTACCAAATGCATAAACCAGGTAAAGTTTACCATCGTAATGAATCACTATTAGTAAGTAGTGAGTATATTGTAAAATATATGTATTATGAGCTATGTGGAGCTTGGAAGTATAGAGGCTCACATGAAAATGTTCTTTCTGTGGAAGAAAAAGTAATCTTTTTTATGAAAAATCATTGCTCAAAGATGAGTACACAACTGTTTTTATGTTTTAGTGAGATACATTGGACTATATTCCCTATTGTTTATTCCAGTAGTAAAATAAAAGAGACATGGAGACATCATTTGATAGCCAAAATTTGGAATGTTTAACTTAACATCTTTCTGAAAATTATAATAATCCAAATAATATTGGAAATTATAATTCCAAATAATAATAAATAATAATTCCAAATAATATTGAGAATTATAAACCCAAGAGGGTACTTTTAATAATTTATAATATCTTTCTTAGTTAACTTTTTGTTTTTGTTGTTCTAGAGATTGAAATCAAGGTCTTCATACATGAAATGCCTGAGCTTTCCTACTAAGTCATATTCCTAGCCTGAACAACTTACACTTTTTATTGAGTCTGTTTTATTTCTTTTCTATTTGCAGCCGTGGAAATGTAATATATTACTATAAGATTGAATCCTTAGGCTGCTCAGAGGATATATTCAGAATGGTATCATCTTTTTATAGCACATACTAGATGTACTCACATTTGCCATATAATACAGTCATGAATATGATGACCCCAAAATAAAAAGTGAGACATAAAATTGTCCTCCAAACAATGAAAAGAAAAAAATGAGGTAAGATACAGAGCTTATTTTTTGTCACTCTGCATAATTGTGTGAACATCCTCAATTTGCTACAAACTGCTAGATAGGATTTTCTTCTAATTTTCTAAAAATATTTTGTCGTGTTCAATCCTGACCTCCTGGACATGACATAGTTGATGAGTCCCGTTTATAAAATAGTGAAATATGACATGCCATGGATTATTACACTCCAAAATGCAAACAAAACAAAGGAAGTAGGAATAACTAGACTCTGCCTAAGCTCCAGAGAACTTATTTTTTGGTGTTTGAAATATTGGTTACTGGTTCACTACACTTCAACTTGAAACTAAAAAAGACTAACAATACTCTGCTCTATTTAAGGGTTACCTTGGACTGCACAGTAACAATCAAAAGTGAGAAAGAAAAAAATGTGAAAGAAAAAGTCAAGCATATCTTACTGTCTATAAATTCTTCTCATGTCTTATGAAATCATTGACCGAGATGTGAAGTGCTCAAATATTGTATTCCCTAAGATTCTATAAATAAAGGACATTTATAATCAATCCATTGACAAATGTTTGTATTTAACATATTGTCTATGCACTCTTAAGCACTTAATGTGTCCTTGATGAGTAAATGGAAATGTCAGGCTAGTGAGACAGACTCTGCAAACAGAACACAATTTCATTCATGATCTCACATATCTGAGAGACAGACAATGCATATGTGAATATTTTCCTTAAAAAATTGATAGGGAGATTACCATCTTTACTGCATTTTTCCCCATTGGAAAATGCTTAGTGATTCACACACATGCATTGCTTTGTTTTTATTCATTGACTAGATATTCCTTTGCCCCTGATTGTAAAAGTCTTCATCTTAGACATTGGTCTCTGCCATAGACTTTTACCTGTCAGAGCGCTAGCCTTCGTGAAGTAGGTTTCTGACCTCTTTATTGGAGAAAACACTCCCTGACTCATTTGTGCATTATTGTTTGGCAGTATTATACTTTCCCCAAGGCTAGGTTAACTATTGAAAGTTGATATCACCATCATTCCATTCTTTAGTTTGAGGCAGTGCCGTGCTTTACTGCTAGTATGATGAATGCTCTAATAGAAAGTAGGAGAACTGACCCATGCAGCATAGAATAGGAATACATTCTGAAGCCCGCTGTGTGTGATGAATCATACTAAAATAAGACTTCTCTATATAGGCACTTTAAAAAATCATAATGTGTGGTCTGAACTGTGGTAGTAAAAAAGAGAATGTTAGAAAAATAAAGGACTAAATGATAAATTAAAGCTAAGACAAATGAAAGTTTAGGTAGCTAGGAAAATTTATTGAGACTACAATCAAATACTAACTATCATGAATCAGAGAATCTTGATTTCATATTTAAGACACATATCTGTCAATTTATTCAGTGTTTAATTGAATCAATCACTCACTAAGCTCTACACAGAGTTGACCTAAGGAAAAGATGGCTATCTCAAAACATTGGCATCTTGATGGGAAATCTTGAGGATGATTATGACTATAATAGGGATAATTTCCATGAAAAAATAAAACAATTGTAACTAAACCAATCTCCTAGAAAGCAAAAAGGGGTGAGAAACATCTGGCAAGAAAAAATTTAATGATGAAAATAACCAAACACCTGATTATTTTAAAACCTCAGTAGACAATAGTGCATGCTTTCATGCAGAAATCCTAGATTTAGTTCTCAGCACCAAGCAGGTTCTCAAAAACAAGCTGAGAGAAAACCGTGAGCATCTCTGGGTGTGGCTCCAAAAAATAAAAAAAAATAGAAGCAACAATAAGAGGAATCAGTAAAAGATTGACAAGTACAATGACACAAGTAAAGTATTTCAATTGGATAAAACAGCAAAGCACTGTGACTTCAGGTGACCTTAATACACAGCATAAACTTGTGAGCTGGAAAATCAAAGATAAGATCATGTTATGCTAAGAAGCCTTATCTCAAGATAAGTTGCTCATTTTCATCTGAGCTATAACATGTTTATTGAAGGCATTAAAACACAAAGGCATAGATTCTATATATTTGAAACCGATTGCTTCACTGTTATGTGGATGATGGATTTAAACACATATTTTAAAGGAAGACAAGTGGACAGATTTGAGAGACCATGCTTATTTGAGAGATGATGAGAAGCCTAATTAATGCATCATTATTAGGGATAGAGATACGTGAGTGTACGGATCATAAAATAAATTATGTAGCAAATATGCCTGACACTGCGATTGAACTTTAGGGATGACAAAGTAAAGGAAATAAATTTGAATTTACTTTTTATTATGGTAGTTGTGATAAGTTTAAGAATGGTGTTGTCAGCAGAAAACAGAAAATAAAAGGAAGAGGAAAATGACTAGCATTCAGTCTGAATGAGTTTATCTATGCTTGTATTTCAAAATACAACCAAAACGGTAAGGGGCTATAAAGTGCCTTAGCAACAAAACAATGTGGGGGCACATGGAGGAAACAATGTCCCACTTCATATTATAGAAAGAATCGATGGATAACTCCTGCTTGGGCAAGTTAAGTTGCAACCTAAGTGAAATGAAGAATACGAGTAATGAAATTAATCCAATTCCTTATGCTTTTTTTTTAATTTATGATTTCGGCTTGGAAGGTAGATGAAAGGGTTGGGACTGGAAAGAGAAAGATTATATGAAATATATCTCTCTTCCTCCCCTCAGCTTCTAAACAGAACCTTAAGATCATTCTGGAAATTCTCAGAGTGTTCCAGACACAAGTGTATCTGACACAAAGGAGAATAAAAGTGACGGCGCTGAAATAAGGAAACAGTTTCATGTAGATCATGTCCTATTTGTTCCCTTCTAAAATATTTCTGGCGTATCCTCCCCAGGACATTTTCTGCCATGTATGCAAACGCAGATTCATCACCAGTATCAGAACCTATTCTCAGACAAAAAATGTCATAGGTATGTAGACAGGTGCCAAAAGGACCATGCATAAGAAAGGAGTAAAAGTTTGAGAATTTTTGCTACAAGCAAATTAGACATATGAGATAGTTGAATCCCCAAAACAGATGAACTAAAAACAGAAAGGCCTTGTGACAAAGGAGTCTACCAAGACAGTCTTACTACCAACCCTTAAAGAGACAGAAAGCGAAAGGCATGAGAGAGAGGAAAGTTATGTAGACACATTTATGATAAATACCACCTAGGCTCTGTCTTTAGGATCTTGGGATAGTCAGAGGAGAGAAGAGAGGAGAGAGCAATGGAACACACACATGAAGTGAGAAACATCCTCAGATCAAACTGATAGAGAAACATCTCCTGGTCTTTCAAACTGATAACACCCTCCATACTATAGAAAGTGGAAATAAAAAAGTAGACCTCCCCGTTTTCTCAAGACACCCATTTCTCTTTGGGTTGCCTGCTGTGGATATGTCACTTGTCTTCCGTTGTTCATCGGTTTGCTTGAGCAGGCACCACTAACGTCTCTATTCATTGGGAATGAGGTCCATTTTTATTAGTTACTGTTTTTGGCATATCAAATACACTATGGTAGCTTGCCAGACTGCCTTGGCTCTGGGTTCATTGCAGGGGGCCCAGTATTTTTCTATGTCAGATCATCAACAATCTAGGGGCAACACCAAGGGGCAGAGCCCTGGGTGTAGACAAGTCTATCTCCTGTCTGCCACCTGCCAATGCAGCAGGGTACCGCAGTCACACCTGCAGCACCTCAGGGGACAGGAGCTGTGGATATGGAATGTTGTTTTTCAGAGTATGCTTTCACTTGAAATTACCATCACTTCCTGTCTGCTTTCTACATTGTTACCCTGCCTGAATCCTTGCAGACAATAAAGAACTGAGGTCCAGAGGGGTCCCTGTACTTGTACCCTTACTTCCGATAACAAGTCAGACAGTGGAAGTACCAGCTCATTAGATTGGGTTTTGGTGTTAACTTTAGATTTGCTTTCATCAGTTGTCTCCTCAATGGCAGATCACTATCCTCAGTAGCACCCATAGGGTGACTAAAATGAATCCTATAATTTTGGCAAACACCTGTATTATTTAAGTAATCTGGAGACCAGCATCTGTCAATTGGTGTTTAGTAGCCTCACTCCCCCTAGATACTTAGAAAGACTCTTTCTTTAGGAAAGATGTATATTTTGGGATTTAAATAGCCCCCTGATTGAAGATGTTATCATCTCAACATCTTTATTGCATCATCATGGAGTATTTTTCTAAATAAAACTATTGTTTCAAGGGATTACAATATAACATAAATGGCTGCAGTTCACTTCAGTGCATGTTCAAGTGTCTCAGCAAACCGTAGTCAGTAGTAATTAAAATACCAACTGGTTACCAGATTAATACTGAGTCAGTACAAGAATGAGGTTTTTTGCAGAAGTGAGAAGAGACAACCCTGGGTCATTTTTATACTAAGCATTAAATCTGAGAATAGAATAAAGATACAAGACAATAGTTATTTCAATTGCATTGTGTTTTCTTCTCTTGCACAGTGAAGATATGTTCCCATAGAAAAGAAGTATTAGAGATTAGATGGTGTTTTTACTGACTATATAAAAACAAAAGTGGCTACTATACACAGAAATGTAGTTATAAAAATATTAGAGATAATTAAAGAAACACTTCTTGAGATTACTGTATATCAGAAAATTGAAAGCAAACATTTTAGGCTATAAATTGAAAGATATATGCTAAATTATAGATGCAAATTTATTTAATAAATGTGTTGAAAAGCCGACATACCTGCTAGTGAGTTAAAGTTCCTTTACACTAATGTTGCCTATTGCCTGGGTAAAGTCACAATTCTCACTGCATAAAATGTAGAAAAGCATAGAATTTTGTTGACAATGTGACTATAATAAACCAATTAAGAACATGACAAAAAATGCCTTGAGGTGAAAAAATTGGGTCAAAAAGAGCAGCTTTTATATTTTTGCTATAATAAGATGTCCAGATTGTCAGTTAAAAGCAAGAAAATTAATCATGTAAGATTTTAAAATTCACCACTATAACCTACATAGTAAAGTATTATTTTATAATTACTTAAGAATTAGTTTATATATTATGTTTGTACAAATATTAATTTATATCAATAAATTATAATTTAATATTATGCTTATAGGAATCACTTGTCTTCCCATTGTTCATCGATTTGCTCCAGCAGGCACCAGTAACATCTCCATACGTCCTGTCATGTGCTAGTGTAGCACAAGGGCATCTGCTCGCTCCAGGAACATGAAGAGCCTCAAACCATTCCTTCAGGTCATGGGAATGAGGTCTATAATTGTTACTGGTTTCTGGCATATCAAATATGACATGGGTAGCTTGCCAGGCTCTGCCATGCAGGTGGGAATGCTTATAGGAATATTAAATTATATAAATATTATAACAGTTACTTAATTATTAGCTAATGTAACTATGTGTATATATAGATCTATGTTTTTATTGCATATGTAAAAACTGATGAAACAGTGTGAATATATTTTCAAGAAAAATGTGTGCAGCTTTTTATAGGGGACACAACAATTTAATTAACTTTACAAGGTCAGGATATGTGTTGTCATTGATTTAAACAATCCTGTCTTATCACAGTTACAGCATCCACTACACCTGTGTGGCAATTTTCCAAGATGTAAATGATTCTGAAACAGAAGTGAGCATTTTGGATTCCTGAAGAAATAGACATTGTCGGAGAGACACATAAATAGAACTAAAGGTGGATATTGACTGTTGTGATAATGACAGGGCTTTAATAACTGTCCTTTTGAGCCTTCAAATTGTGTAAAATTACTCCTAAAGTTTGCAGGTGAGAAGGATGGGTTAACTTGACAAAGTAAAGCCTCTGAGAGTTCCAGAAGAAGGGATATTGTCACCTGAAAATCTACTACCATATGATGCATATGGTGGTCAACTTCAAAGCTCAGATATTGCGTCTAATGCAGCAGAGAACAATGATGTGATAAGCCATTTGCCACTTCAATGATACTGATACACACGATTATATTGAATTTAAGAAAAAAAAACACTTCCTTGTCTTAAACTGTTACTGCACATTATTTTTGCCTCAGTTTTCAGAAATATTCCTCTAGGGAGTTTTCATCTCTGAATCCCCAGTTTTGTACTGAACTCATGAGACAGAATTCCTAACAGAATCAAAGTTCTGAATGCACTGTTGCTTTTGACAGTTTATCTCTCCTATCACTAAAGAGAAATGCTAGGTTTCTTTCTCATTTCTCTTATGCATAAGGACTGTGGTTCATTTCTTTAAATCTCACTTTTGGTCCGCTGTGATCACTTCAACTTTCCATCAATTGTCCAAAAATATGATGATGAAGCAATGGGGACTTTAAACCCATATCTAGTGTTTTTGTATCTACAGGCTAAACCAGTAAATTTTGTTCAAGAAATTCTGGCATTTCTATTCTAATATATTGATGAATATATTTGCATGAGAATAGGAAGGTGTATATTTCATTGTGTGTAGAAATTACTATTTTTCATTATATCCAACTCATTCCTCAAAGAGATTTTCATATAAGGAATATTTGGGACCTCTTAACAAATTTTAGTTAAAATAGAAGTTTTTTTTCTCTTTTTTTTTGGTTATATTTCACTTAACTCACAATATAACTCATATGAGTAAAATAAATAATATAAGTAAAAATTGAAAATATATGACAGGCCATATTCTATTTGCTCAAAATAATTTACTTCCACTTACCCTTTTGTTTTATTTTCAACTAGGAGAGGGCAAGAAAAAGATGAAGTAAGTGTTTCTGATATTAACTTCTCCATTTAACATACCCACCCCCCAGGCATGTCTTTCTTGTAAACAAGAGATAAATGAATAAAAAAGGGCAAAAGACTTATTGGTTTGGGATTAAGAGTACAGCAGTGTAACTGGACTCATCAGTTTTCATCTTTTCATGTAGTACATTTTGTAAGGATGTTCAAAAAGGGATGTAAAAGTTAAATGAGTCTAACAAATAACATGCAACAATTGCTTTATAATCAATAAATGCTATTTATCAAAAGTCAAAAGAAATGGTCAGTTAAAATTATTTTAACACATGGATTTAATTTAAGATGCAGTCAAATCTTTAAACTTTCCATTAAAATAACTAGATCTTCATAACTAACTGATGTTTTAATTGAAATATTAAA
This sequence comes from Cryptotis parvus, assembly GCA_021461705.1. Lineage (NCBI taxonomy): Eukaryota > Metazoa > Chordata > Mammalia > Eulipotyphla > Soricidae > Cryptotis > Cryptotis parvus. Next base: position 13,772 of record JAJIBD010030823.1, read on the forward strand.
TAATGCAATTCATCATTTAGGAATTACTGTATTGCACTGAAAATGGATTTAAATGACACCATTAAAATAATGTCATCATAGAGAAGCACTATAAATGATCTAACTTTAGTGCTTTCAAATATATGAAATTAAGATGGAATAAATTTTTATTTTGCTATATTCCTCAATTAGTATTGATATTTTATGAATCATTACTTTCAGAAGCACAGTACTATGGGGAGCTTAATACCCTCAAAGAAAAACAAGCGGCTTTAGTTCCTCTAGCCTAATTCATCTGCTTTCCTTGAGTGACAACATCTAACTTAACAAAAAGTACTGACCCAAGTAATCAATCAATAGGTAGTTGCTGAGGAAATGAAGCAAAACTAGGCAACATATCTGGACAAGCAACTATAGTATCATTAAGCCAACTTCACATAATTCCTCCAATGAAAACAGCAAATGATATATGGTATTAAGATTGCAAATGATGTATGGCATTAAATTGCATGTCATTAGAATAGCCCTGTATTTTCAGTTCTTAGCTCTCCTCTCAAACTTCTTCCCTCTCTACTGTATCTTTGTTGTCTTTATCATTCCCAAAGTCTTGTTCTCATTTCAACAAACATACCAGGAGGCCCTATATTTCTTGAGAATGAAACTATCTTTATCCACATCATTCCATTCTGCACTTTAGCCTATTCATTTTTATAATCACTATCCTTTCTCTGATTATTTACAACACCCTTTCCCACATATCTTAGCATTGTACTTTTTATTCTCTTTTCAGTTGAGTATTAATTTTTTCTTCGTTAACATATTTGTCTTCTCCCTAAATTGTGAGCTCTATACAAATCCTGCCCTTCGAGGTGTTGCAGGTGTGGCTGCAATCCCTAGATGAGTTGACAGGTGGCAGACAGGAGACAGGCTTGTCTCCATCCAGGGCTCTACCCCATGGGCTCTGGATGGTTGATGGTCTGAAATAGAAAAAGAATGGGCCCCCTGTGTTTAATCCAGAGACATGGCAGAGCCTGGCAAGCTACCATGGCGATTTGATATGCCCAAAACAGTAACAGTAATGGACCTCATTCCCAACGAATGGAGACATTACTGGCACTGCCTTGAGCAAATCAATGAGCAATGGGAAGACAAAGACAAATGACAAGTGATACAAATAATTTCCTACTGTTTGTTGAATTAAATTTTAAGAATATATTTAAAATATATAGATTAGTGTTGAACATTGTAAACCTGAAGCTGTCTTATAAAGAGCTTTATGATGACTTAGTAAAAATAATAATTAAAAAATAAAAAAGTGAAAATATGTGCAAATGAGTGGAAACTAAACATAGTTTTTTTTGAAAGCAAATAACATTAGTATTTCAAATGCTTAACAGAATTTTTTTTTGTTTTGTTTTGCTTTTTTGGATCACACCCGGCAATGCTCAGGGGTTACTCCTGGCTCTGAACTCAGGAATTACTCCTGGCGGTGCTCGAGGGACCATATGGGATGCCGGGGATCAAACCCGCACCCGGCACAGTCCGGCCGCGTGCAAGGCAAATGCCCTACCCGCTGGGCTATCGCTCTGGCCCCAACAGAATGTTAATATGCTCATCATCCCTGATGGTGTTATATTGTATATTTGTGACTCGACAAAGAAACATTAAAGGGACCCAACCCTAACAAACTTCAGTCACTTGAGTTCCTTTTCAATCATGAACATTTGTTCAAATAGTATTTGGTCATCTAGTGTGACAGCATGATGCGTACAATGGGAACACAATAGAAAGGATGCACAGTCCAATGTGAGTCCAACAGGTATTTGCACATACAATATAGTGCGTGAATACAGAAACACAAAGGTTGTGTTTGCATTTTGCTTCAGTTAATAATAAGTTTCAGGTAATTCAAATGGCTGATCAGTATAGTCTAATCCATGATAGCTTTGTAATGAGTTCTTGGGACACCTTTCTGTTACCCAGTATCACTTGTATCACTTGACTTCCCATTGATCATCGATTTGCTCGAGCGGGCGCCAGTAACATCTCCATATGCCCTGTCATGTGTTAGTTCAGCCCAAGGGCATCTGCTCACTCCAGGAACACGAAGACCCTCAAACCATTCAGGTCATGGGAATGAGGTCTATAATTGTTACTGGTTTTTGGCATATCATATATGATACGGTGGCTTGCCAGGCTCTGCCATGCGGGTGGTATACTCTCAGTGGTAGGCTTTCATCTCTGCATTTATGATGAACCACTTGGCTGTAAAGCGGCCACACAAGACAGGGAGATTGGCTTTTCTGTTGGATGGAGCCGCTGGGGGGTTCCTCTGGCTTCTTGGGAGGCTCTGTTGGGATTGTGGGTCAGGGCTACAACTCACTTTCTCTCTGTTACCCAGTAGTGAGGAATGTGTATGTTTTCCCTTTAGTTAAATGGCACTGTATTTTTACCTCTTATTTCAGTTTACACTGTTATTGAGCAAAAAACTCCTCTAAATTTGTTTAAATTAAGAATATCAGGGTAGAAAGAGAATTTTGGAATAATGGCAAAAGGTGAAGTTGTTATAATGTAAATATTAATATATGTTAGTATTGAATTAATAGCATGAAAATATTTATTTTTTCATAAAATAATTTACAAATAGGTATTCTGAATTTCCTAAAGAATATAAACTGTGCCTAGATTTCACAATAAAATCAGTAACTAAGTTTTCAATAAATTGTATAATCACTCACACAAAAGTTAAAAGACCATTTTCTTCTCGTTGAATGCTTTTTTTATTTAAATAACTTTAGATAAAAGCTAGAAAATCCTCAAGTTATAAAATGTTATCTATACCTATATTTTATGATATGCCAAAAAAGATTTTATAGAACACATTATGAACATCATAAAATGATTATATGAACTATTTGAAAACATTTAAGTCAAAAATTGCTGTTTGATCAAATAAACAATATAACAACTATTAAGTCATAATTTTACATTTATTTAACTATTTCATAAGTTCTGTTGGAAGACAATCAAACACCAATAATAGTTTTCTTTAAACTAATTTTAATTCATCGGTTATTTCAATGCTTTTATATACTTAAAACTTGACAATAGCTATTTCAGACATTATGAATTAATTTATACTTTTTCTTGACACATGTATACATACAATAATTAGATATCAAAATATGTACTATATATGTTACATATGTAATATTTTGTGTTTTTAAGTGTATTTTGTATACATGAGATTGTTTCAAAGGGTTGATTACTAGTTTCACTAGCAATCTAACCTTTCCTTAATTAAGATGTTGTTATTAAATCACTTGATCACTCAATCACTTGAATCCCATTATTCATCGATTTGCTCGAGCGGGCGCCAGTAACATTTCCATTGGACCCTATCACGTGCCAATGTAGCCCAATGGCATCTGGTTGATTCAGGAATATGAAGAGCCTCAAGCCGTTCCTTCAAGGTCTTGACAAGGAAGTCTGACCATCTTGTAGGTGGGCAGCCACGTGATCTTTTGACATCCCGTGGGATCCAGTCGGTAATGGCTTTAGTCCAGCGGTTGTCTCCAAATCGCATTACATGTCCAGCCCATCTGATTTTTGATGCCTTGGCAAAAGAGACAGCATCCCTGATTCTGGAATAGCGACGGAGGTCAGAACTCCGGATTCCTTCTCTCGCTTGAGTGAGGCGTGATATTCCAAGCATATCTCTTTCGATGCCTCTCTGGGAGACCCGAATAGCATTCTCATCCTGCTTTCATAGGACCCAGGTCTCTGAGGCATATGTTAATGCAGGGAGAACGGTGGAGTCAAAGAGATGTGCCCGGAGCTGGAGGTTCTTTGTTCTTTTTTCTATTTCTTCGATGCCTTTGAAGGAATTCCATGCCGCTCTCTTCCTTCTGCGCAGCTCAGGTTTTAGGTCGTTCATCAATTTGATTTCTCGACCTAGGAATGCATAACTGCTGCATTCAGAGATGTTTGTTCCATTGAGAGTGAATGGGGCCTCTGGAACTAGTTCATTCTTCATGAACATGGTTGTTATTAAATATCATGTATATTTTTGTTATTCTTCATCTTGTTGTTTTGTTTGGGGGGCCACACCAGGAAGTCCTCAGAGATTACTTCAGGCTCTCTTCTTGGCGATCACTCAAAGTGGGTTCGGATGGGTTGCAGGAGCTCAAACAGTGGTCAGTTACATGCATGGCAAAAGTCTACCTGCAATATTGTTGCTCTAGGCCATTAAGCGAATCTTTAAATAAAATAAAGTCACTAAATTATAAAAATCACTCATTTATTCTCACACTCTAAAATGTAAACTTACCTGGTCCAACAGTGAATAGCCATTCTAGCGTGTATTAATATTATTCACTTTATCAAAGAAAATGAAAATGTAGAAGCAAAGATAAAAGGGAAATTAAGTAGCAAGAAAATTAAAGGATTCATATTGACCTAAGTGTTTCTCGAACTCTGAGTTTTATTGCCAGTTGCAGTGTAAGCATAATTATAAAATCATTCTAGCTTGTTCAGAAATATGGCTTTAATTTTAGGTTACTATCATGAGAATAGATGGAGAAAAGGTTTGAAATATGAAGAAATAATGACTCCTTGATGACAGATTTTGAACAATAAAATGCTCACTATGATCATGATAATCCAGAAATGTAAATCAAACTAACTTGTAATCAATGCAGGAATTGCATAATTATTTTTTTTAATTTCTAATTATTCCTCTTTGAAACGTCAAATTTTTTGAGATTTGATCGAATTAATACACATGTATATTTTTCAGTTTTTTTGATCACACATGGCCATGCTCAGGGTTACTCCTGACTCTGCACATGGGAATTACACCTGTCGGTGCTTTGGGGCCAAGTGCAAGGCATGTGCCATACCCACACTGTGCTATTTTTCCGGCCCCTAATTTATAATTTCTTTCACTTGATCACTTGATCACTTGACATCCGTTATTCATCAATTTTCTCTAGCGGGGGGCAGTAACATTTCCATTTGACCCTATCACGTGCCAGTGTAGACCAATGGCATCTAGTTGCTTCAGGAATACAAAGAGCCTCAAACCATTCATTCAGGGTCTTGACTAAGAAGTCTGACCATCTTGTAGGTGGGCGGCCACGTGATCTTTTTAACATCCTGTGGGATCCAGTCGGTAACAGCTCTAGTCCAGTGGTCATCTCCAAATGGCATTACATGTCCAGCCCATCTGATTTTTGATACCTTGGCTAACGAGACAGTTCTGGAACAGCAATGGAGGTCTGAGCTTGGATTCCTTCTTTCACTTGAGTTAGGCGTGATATTCCAAGCATAGCTCTTTCGATTCCTCTTTGGGAGATCCGAATAGCATTCTTATCCTGCTTTCACAGGGCCCAGGTCTCTGAGGCGTATGTTAATGCAGGGAGAAAGGTGGAGTTGAAAAGATGTGCCAGGAGCTGGAGGTTCTTTGTCGTTTTAGCTATTTCTTTGATGCTTTTGAAGGTATTCCATGCTCTCTCTTCATAATTTCTTTACAAAAAAGATTTAGTGATAGATTGATTATGAGTAAAATTCTCAGAAAAAGAATCATTTATGAGAAAATATTGTTTTATAACTCAATTGGTTAAAACATCAACTATATTAAAATAGCAACAAAGTATAAGCTGTGTGAATATTTTTATCACAGATGAATTTAACATTGTATTACTGGGGTGTGGCCACCTGGCGGAGTGTTGAGGCTACTGTGGCTATGCTCAGACCTCCTGACTATGCCCTGGGTACCATGTGGTATCAGGGAGCAGAGGATATTCAATGACTGCATGCAAGGCAAATTCTCAACCCTGTGATACAATGTTGATTTTATGATATATCTTACAAGGCTTCATTACATTATATATAATATATATACTATATATAGAAAATCTTCATTCACATTTGTAATACATAAAATATTTCATATAAAATTATATTAGTTCTTAAAACTATGACTTAGGAAAATGTTCTGCTTATTGTATGTTCATTCTTTAACAGGGAATTAACTGCATATACATCATCCATTTTTTTTGCCCACTTATGTGTATTGTAGGTTCAGAAATGCTATTATCAATAAAAATATTTCGTCTTTATTTGGACCTCTTTTTACTATTTTGTAATATAACATTTTCAATTAATTTGTTTGGTGTTGAATATGTTAAATTTAATTTTAAAATTACCCATTTTCATGCATGTTACAAATTGGTAAAAAATTTAACTTTACTTTGATTAGAGGACTTTAATTATTTTTACATTTTGTTCTGAAGCACTTTATTGTTTGCATATATATATCTATATATAATATAAAGATTAATTTTATGTAGGCAGCCAAATTGAAATAAATTATCATGTACACACACACAAATCTCCATGACAAAAAATGCCAGATTCATGTAGTTTTATTGTTGAAAAGTCTATTTTGATAAAGCTGTATCTTTGGGTATTTGTTCTGTTATTGTTCTCCATTTCTTTTTTATCATTAATCACCACCTCCCCAAGCTACATGCTATAGGAATCATTTTTAAAGTGAATCATTTAAACTCCCTGATCTTTGGTTCCTGCTGTAAATTGATTCTACGCACAGCAGTCTAATGAAACCATAAAAAGATCGTTTTGTGATTCTGAACCATAGAAACATGTGGATGTTCCTTCACTGAAGATGAAACTTAAACCCTGGTGCGATTCTTTATCTATCATCTTATGTTTCACAAATAACATAGCAAAACTACAAAGCCCAAAGACAGGGTCTGGGTTAAGTATTTGTGTGACTCTTCTTCTCAGTATGCGGTTTCTTATTTGCCTTCTGTATTTCCTTCGATATTTCTGTAGCAGTCACTCTAAGTTTGTCCTCATTATAACCTACTTTAGCAATGATTCAAAATGTTGTCATTAGTGTAAAGGCTCTGCTCTGAGAGCAAGTGATGAAGGTGTAAATTGCATGAGTGAAAGAAGAAAATGTGCCCTAGGAATTTAAACCCATTTGCCTTCATGATTTGAGCAAATTCATTCAGTGAAGTAATGAGCTATGAGAAATGAGCTAGATTTTAAACATGTTACTTAGTATTGAAAATCGTTCACTATGCTTAGTTCTATCATCAGAGATTTGTGCTTTCATATATAGTTATGAATTTAAAGTATGTTTAACTAATATGTCTTGTGATGTTAGAAATAATAATGATACATGTGAGAATTACTAAGTACAGAAGTTTTTTCTCTATTTAATAAAAAGTCATGCACTAATATACACTGTATGATTAATACTATATTATGTCGTGGGTATTATTTTTTGGGTGCAGCTAGCTCTATCTAAAATAATTTACTGTGATTAGAACTGTATCAGAAGAGTTGGCTTGAGAAACGATGCTGGTGATGTATACAAAAATGATTACTTAAAATTGACACCAAGACAGACGTTTAGCAGCATGATAAAGGATAGACAAGAAAGTGTTGGGTATCATGGCTTACTAAAATGATCAACAATTCAAAAAGATATAAATAAAAATTACTGATAATCTTGCATTCGAAGGAATTATCTAAATATCACACAATAATTTTGCAAAACCATGGTGAAGCAATTCATACTTTACACAAAGTTAAATGACAGAAAAATTCTCTATAGAAATCATGTAGAGCTAATGCAAAAATCTGTAATAATTTGACTTAACAGTAGAATTCTAGAAGCCAGGGAGATAGTGGAGAGGTTAAATGCTTATGTAATCAACCAACCTAGGTCCAATTATGGGCCTCTGAAAAGAAGTCACTTCTTTAGGATTTATTCCTGAATACAGGATCAAAGCTAAGCTCTCAGGACCACCAGGATGGCCCCAAAATAATGGTTGATATTCTGCAAATTATCTGAAGAAGTTGACTGTGTATGTGCAGAGGATGATATATTAAGTCATGAGCCATGTTGGAATAGGAAACTTCAGTTTGATAAAATAAGTCTGGCTGCAAGTATGCAAAATCCTAATCTGCTCCAGACTATCATCTGAAGAGCTCCTTATATTTAAAGAAATAATTTTAACATTATCCTAAAATGGTTATGTCGAAGGAGTAGTTTTATATTTCCCAAGTTGATTTGATTGTTTCATTTGAGGTTCCTGTGTGTCTCCAAATTTTGATTTTAATAAGCATATGACTTTCCTTCATTGGGCATAAAATAAATTACTATCATAAAATATTTAAACAATAGTTTTGCCTTCTAAGATTACTGCAATTTTATATTTCTTTATGATGATGTAGGCATATGAAAGAAGACCTCCGTGGCTATAACCTGCCATGTCAATGCACCATACTTTTCAAAAGTACAATACATTTGAAAAAATACTACATAGTCCTCCATTTAGCAAAATTCATTTCTTATTTTTCCCCTTGATTCTTGTATTCCCTTCCTCTTTAATTTTCAGGGGAAAAATCTGTTTTTCCATTTTTGAAAGTCTTAAAAAACAATTAGAGGTAATAAAACTATGTGACATTTTATTTTAAAGAATTAATTCTGAAAAAGAATTATAGATTATATAATAGGCGTAAGATATTATAATTTTCTTTATAAAGAAAACTTTTTATGGAGTCTGAAACGATAGTCCAGTGGGTAGAGCATTTGTCTTGCACGCAGCTGATCCAGGTTCGATCCCTGGCATCCCATATGGTCCCCTGAGTAGCACCAGGAATAATTCCTGAGTGCAGAGCTAGGAGTAACCCCTGAACATTGATGAATGTGCCCCCCAAAAAAAGAAAACTTTTATAAAAAGAAATTTGTCACTTGTCTTCCCATTGTTCATCAATTTGCTTGAGCAGGCGCCAGTAACATCTCCATTCGTTGGGAATGAGGCCCATTGTTACTTTTTTTGGCATATTCGAATACACCATGGGTAGCTTGCCAGGCTCTGCCATAGCTATGGGTTCATCCCAGAGTAACCAGTCTTTTTCTATGTCAGACCATCAACCATCCAGGGCCCAAGGAGCAGACACCTGGGTGTAGACAAGCCTGTCTCCTGTCTGCCACCTACCAACACAGCTGGGCACTACAGCCACACCTGTAACACCTCAAGGGGCAGGAATAAAAAGAAATTTATAAACATAAAATCAATCTCTGATTTCATTTATATAGAAATGACTATATCCTGTGATAAGTCTTGGAGTTTTAATGATAAGGTGTATTTTTCTTCCTGATTTTATTTTCTGTGATTATAAAACCATGTTATATTTCAATCTTAGTATGTGTGAGAAAGTCTGAGTGAGGGTGTTCACTGTGCTACATTGTCCCCAAGTCCCAGGAATGATTATATGATTGACATAACATAAATCAAGCAAGCGCATTTCATAAAGGTAGATGCTTTCACCCAGCTGGAACTGAAGTAAAGTATTGACTTCTTCAAGAAAAAAGAAGTAGCAAAGAAACTCCTCAAACATGGGAGTGAGGTGTACAGGTGAAGCCAACAGCATTTGATTTGGTGTCTTTTTGTTTCAAATTTCTTATCCTTCTCCTACTCTCTTCCCCAAATGAACAGGGATACCTGGCATCTAAAGGCCTTGTCATGTTCGGCCAACTTCATGGATTGCCATGTAACTCTAAAGCTAGCATGGCACAGTTGAGTGTCATTTTACTGTGTTAACTTTTTATGATGATTATATAATGAGCTAGAGTTCATTCAGAAGAAACCGAGGTCTAGATTCTCCAGTTTGTAGTAAAGATGAAGGCTGTGCATGGAAACAAAAAAAATTGCATGGAATTTATTCCTTAAAATTAACTTTCCTTGACATGTCTCTGTGTGAAATTTGCATCAAACACTAGGGTCATTCATACTTCTGAATGTTTCTGTCTTTCCTTGTACTCTTATGACCCTGTATGTACCATGTGCTGTGTAACTAACATTAGGAACTGTGTTGAATTATGAAACATGATATAACAGTTTTAAGAACTTTTAAAGTCCAATCACTGTGCAAGCAGTTCATTAGAATGACGATTTCATTATACATCACAACTACATGAACTATTGTGCTAATGTTTGTATTTAATAGCAAAGGGTACAACCCAATCAAAATAAATTATTAAATAATAAATCATTTATAATTTATTATAAATTATCACATATATAATATATTATATGGGGACAATTATAACAATAAATTATTAAATAATAAATTATTAAATAATGGATAAATAATAAATAAACCACGAAGTAGACAAACCAGGATTGCAATCCAGTATTTCCAGAATGATGTCTTGATCAATTGATATTTATCATTTTCCAAGGAAAATAGGAGCAAATAATGTCCTTCTCCACAAGTAATAGAATACATGTTTGTCTCATAAGTGCCATCAATATTTTCTATTAAGGAAAGTTGGTACACTTGAGATGAAATAAAGAAAGTAAAGAAAAGATCTCTATTCATCAAGGATAGTTTAAAGGAGAGCTCAGGACAGATGTATTACATGACAGTTATGTTAAGGAAAAAGCTGTCCCTCTCTAAGGCATAAAGCAGTTGTGATATTACACAAAGGTCTTTGTTGAGTGACTACTAATCTGAGAAGTTCCACTGCTTACTATGTGGAAGGAAACACATTTACTAAGTCATGTTAAACTGTGATTCCACTAAATAATCAGTTACTCCCCAGTTCTTCTAATATAGTCTCAGAACAAGCACCTGATCACAAACTATTCTCTATTTTCCTAGAATTCTCTTAAAATTGTTTCACAGAAAACAAAATTACCTGTTAGGCTAAAAGAGACCCAAGTGTATGAAAAAAGACAGCTTCTTTGTTTGGAATCAAATCATCATGATTTGGGGAATGCCAGTATGCTTTTAAACATGAATAGTGTTCTGGGAAGGGTGTAGCATTTCAGAAAGAAAGGAATAAAGTGATGGATGAAGTAAAAAGTGAGGAGAAGGAGTTCACTTTATCACTGTATCACTGTCTTCCCGTTCATCATCTATTTGCTCGAGCGGGCACCAGTAACATCTCCATATGTCCTGTCTCATGCTAGTAGAGCCCAAGGGCATCTGCTTGCTCCAGGAACATAAAGAGCCTCAAACCATTATAATAGGTCACGGGAATGAGGTCTATAATTGTTACTGGTATTTGCCATATCAAATACGACACAGGTAGCTTGCCAGCTTGCCGTGCGTGTGGCATACTCTTGTAGTCACCTCTAAATACAGCATTTATTGATGAACCAAGCGGCCGCGAGGGCCAGGCTGTGATAGGCTCGTCTGCTGGGTGGAGTTCTGATGAGAGGGAAGTCCGGATGTGAAAAATGGCGGCCCTCAAACAAACAAACTAATGGGGACCGAAAAGATAGTTGAAGAACCAGAATACATGGTTTGTGTGCCAGACTCCCAGATCCGACCCCTAGCACCTCATAGTCCCCCCATCACTACTGGGAGTGACCAAACTATTTCCAAATAGTTGAAATAAAATAAAGTCATCTTATGTCCACTGAAAATCCTCCAACACTGAACAAATTCTGTGGTCTACAATTACACAATGAGAGCCCTGGGTATTTTTTATTATCACTGTGGGAATGTGTCTGCAATGGTGCTGAGATTTAGGGTCTTGGTGCACAGCTACCTAAGCCCACCACAACCAAACATCACAAGATCCCTTGTCCATGCTCCTGTGTCACAGCCTGTCCACCTGCTCTGACTGGTGGCCTCATCCTACACTTACTCCAATACCTAGAGTCTGTGATCAATTGGTATTTTCTTTTAACAGATTTAATTTTTTCTTTCTTTTTTATTGAATCACCATGAGATACACCATTACAAATTTGTTCATGGATTTCAGTCATACAATGTTCCAGCACCATTCCTCCACCACTGTACCATTTCCCACCACCAATGTCCCCAGTTTCCCTCCCACCACCCCACTCCTTTTGTATTATCTATTTCCCCTGTTTTGTTTTCCTGTACACCAGAGATGATTGAAAATATTCACTGTCTTTTTATTGCCTCTGGCTTATTTCACTTATCCTAATGCCCTCCAGTTCAGCAAACTTATTATTCAACTTTTATTAGGGCTGTATAGTATTCCATTCCATATATATTATACATATATATCAGAATTTTTTTGTTCATTCACTGGTGATTGAACATTTGGTTTGGTTTCCATATCCTGGCTATTGTACTAAGTGCCTATGATGAACACAGGTAGGCATATACTTTCTGTTTCAATGTTTAAGAGTTTCTGACATAACCACACGAAAATGGCTGTTGAACCATGGAGATACTGCTGCTCAGTATTCCCTTTTTCTTTGGAAAGGAATTGTACAGATTGGGAAAGTTAGGACTCCCACCCCAGGAATCCACAAGAGTATGAAGTATGAGAATGTCAGGCTTTAATGGGGTTGACCCTCAACCTCCGCACCCCACACACCATGCTAATTGCTAATACATAAATACTGGCAGGCGGTGGGTAAATGCCTGCAGCTCAGGACCTCTCGGACCCTCGGCTCTGACCCAATCATGGGCTTTCTCACCTGGCATGAATCAGGGGCAGTTCTACAGTGGCTACAGAGTCAGGATCTGCAGAGCGTATCTAATCTCTCACATCACTTAACAGCATTTCCTCCAAGGTAAATTTCTTAGAGGAAGTGGGGCTGGCAACACTCTAAAGAAGTAACACTTAGGGGCGGAGAGATAGCAAAGCAGGTAAGGCGTTTGCCTTGCAAGCGGTAGACCTGGGTTCGATTTCCTGGCATTGCATATGGTCCCCGAGGGCCGCCAGGAGTAAATCCTGAGTGTAGAGCCAGGAGTAACCCCTGAACATTGCTGGGTGTGACCCAAAAAGCAAAAATAAATAAATAAATAAATAAATAAATAAATAAATAAATAAATAAATAAATAAGAAGTAACACTTAGGGCTGAGAGAGAGGAGTTATTAAACGAAATACTGACAACTGTAAGGTAAAAGTGTTGCATGGTAAATGAAGGTCCCAGCCAACCTTAAGTAAGGGTTAAGGTGTGTGTTTTGAATGCAATAAACCCTGATTCAATTCCAAGCACTAAATGGTGCTTCTGGAAGTTCCAATACAGCAGTGTGTATGCGACACTCCAGTTCTCCTGAGTGAATCCCAGCATTGGTACCTCAATGTCAGAACAATGTAATCTTCAGACTCACACAGACTCTCACATCGAACAACCGATGGTGGTAAGAATTATGAGGTGTAATAGGTACCTGATTCCCTCTGAGCATCAACAGAGAGTACCCTTCCCTAAAATTAAACAAAGCATACTTTATAAAAATAGAAAAGTTCATTTCCTAAGTCTTTCAAATGAGAGAGTTTCATTTTTGTGGGCTCATAAATAACTACATAAAGCAGTTGCCAAGTAGACAAATCTAAAGATTGTTTTCCAGTTTAAACAAGAGAGCAAGCTATTGTTTTCTCTGCTCTGGTTCTTATGTCTTCATTTTACAGTGGTTCCAGTTGTGTTACTTTCTCTGCCTTATGACAGACACTTCTCTGGAGTGTTGTCTTGACTCTATCAAGTCAATTTACCTGACATATCAAATTACATGTTGGTCTCCATGGCTTTAGTTTTCTACCACTTTGATGGCTTTAACAGAAAGCAGAATGTGACCAACACTGTTTTACTGTTCAGAGGCTGAAACACGGAAGAGAACATGCCATGTACCTGTTCAAAAGGGTCAACAAGAGGTAAGAAATGTAGTTCAGTGGTAGAACTCTTATCTTGTGTTTATAAGAATCTGAACACTAGAGAGTCTTGGAGTATCAAGACTGGGACTTACCATATAAAGTTTGTTCGGTATTAGAGACCATTTTAATTATGCATACTTTTCTTTGTGGGAGGGTCAATAATCATTTAGTTGTGGGACTAATATCTTGACTATCAAACAATTCTTCTCAATTTGAACTGGGTTCAATGATCCTACATTGGAATGAAAAGTTGTTGACACAACATGGACAATTTCAACCACAATGAGGTTGGTGATGTCTTCATGAATCATGAATGAGAGTGACTTTATAAAGAGTTTCAAAGAATGAGCACTCTTGCTCTCTCTTTCACTCTCTCTCTTTGTCTCTTTACTTTTATTTCCATCTAGAACACAATGAGATAGCCAAACACAATCCTAGTTACAGTGCTCCTTAGGATGTAATCATGCTGACATTGACCTGAATTCTAACCTCGAAAACAGTGAAAATATTGTTTACCTGTACTTTGTAAACCACCCAGAACCCCCCAAGTTCATTGCTGCACCTTCCTAACTAACTTGAGAATATTCCTAAGCATATGCTTAAAATACCAGTTTACTAGAAAGCTTCAACTCCTGACCTCAAGTCAATTCTGAGCCCCAAATATTTTGTAAAAGCTTTCTTAGTATTCTTCCTCATCTAGCAAGAATTCCAACCTCTTAAAAATATGTTGTGCCCTAAAAAAAGTAGGTATCTGGTTCAAACTCAGTTTCTCTAATCTGTTCATTCCTAATCAATTTTGTATTCTCCTCTTAGCTACAGCATTGCTTGTTATGGTTTTCCTTGGACATTTAATTTTACTACATCTTAGTTAACTATTAATTTTTAATTTTTAATTACTCTCAATGATTGCTTTATATATATATTTATATATTTGCTTTTTGGGTCATACCCGGCAGTGCCCAGGGGTTACTTCTGGCTCTTTGCTCAGGAATTAATCCTGGTAGTGCTCAGGGGACCATATGGGATGCTGGGGATCGAACCTGGGTCGGCCACATGCAAGGCAAACACCCTACCCACTGTGTTATCACTCCAAACCCATTGTTTTAAATATTTCTTAAGATGAGAAAATCTACTTTTTTGTTCAACACCCATAACACATCTCCTTCTCAGAATCTGTCCCAATAATTAGCATTTTACCATATATAATAAACAACATATATAATATTATTGCCTTTACCATATTCATTCATACAATGTTACATTCAAATGAATTTTATAATATGGGTTCTATATATGTTATTGTTTCTAATTTTGCAAAATCCTTTAGAGTAAACATTTTATGAGGGTGCAATGAGATTTTTATGTATTTATATACCCACAAAAACTACCGATGTTATGCAACACATTTTGTTGTCTCCAGTACTAAGTTTCAGCTTTCAAAACCATTACAGAGGCCTGCTTTATATAATGAAATATACCATACACTTATCTTTCTCCAGAATCAGACAAAGATTAAAGTAGCACAGTGATTAATGATTCTTGATTGAGTAACTGGAAATAATAGTTTAAATGATGAGTTCATAAGCTTTCTATGTATGTAGGAACCCCACCCCTGATGCCACATATTTCATTTCATTGATATTTTATATTGGGGGCAACACAATCTAATAAACACAATTGGAAATAAATACTTTTCTAAGCAATATTACTGCTTCTATATCTATCACAATCTCTATTGATTTCATGTACAATCTATTTAGATATAGACACACTAAAAAGATAAAAAGAGGGTTTACTATCTCTCTTTATATTGGAAATATTTCTTAGAACCCTAAATCATATTACAACATAAAATTCAAAATATTGAATTTGTATTTCACATATTCTTTAAATCTGTATAATATAGCACAATGGCGAGAGCTAGACATGAATTATCGAATTATCTGAGTTTACACGAGGTGTGCTCAGCAAAGTTAATCCTTTTTATAAATTTCAAATGCAACAATTTCAGCATCAACAAACCTAGAACAAGATCTGCTATTTGAACAACATACAGAAAGCCTTGATCCTGACTTCAGTAACATTCTATATTTTTAAATATCAGAGAGTAAAATAATACTTTGCTGTCACTGTTTTCTTCAGGTCCTGCCCTGTTCTTTGAATCCAGAGATATGAATAATTTCACATCATTGAAAGTCATGTATGAGTGAAGAGAAACAGAAGGAGGAATTGACAGGTACGCAATTAGTTCATTTCAGGCGAGGCAGGTGGAATGCTTGCCCTTTAAGCAGGGTCTCAGCTGTTTTCCTGGGCTGCTGGTGAAGAAAAGAGATTATCATCAATTCCCATTGACCCTTTTCTAAATCTCCCCACCCCTAGGGACACTGTTCTGACTGAAATGTGTCTGAAAGTATTTGGTATTTATAAATGCCAATGTAATATTCTGAAACAATAAATACACACCGATCATTTTGCAGAAAGAGGGCATTTGAGAGTACAAAATCAGGTTATGTTATATTTCATCAGATTTAGATTTTTTAATTACTATGAACACTTTTCAGTGACAAAAGGAAATTTACACCATAAATATGGTGGAAAGTTTTCCTATGGAAAATTTCTCTAAACAAATAATTGTACTCTGTCCCTCATTATCATTTTGGAGTCAGACTATCATCAATTTAGCTCTGTGCACCCATAATACTGAACTGTCAGTGACAAAAGTGGGGCTGAATCAAGTTTGAGTATACAATAATACAAAACTTGCTTTGGGTAGAACAAGAAAAAGAATTCTTGAGCAGGACTGGTAGATGGGCGTGCATGGCAGAGGAGGCAGATCATGAGCGTCGCTGCTGGGTCTTCAGAGGATGAGGAGGTAGTGGGAGGTTACTCACCTGAAACCAAGAAGGCCTGAAGTGAAATTTTCAGAAAAAAATTACGTAAACATTTCTCAGATACACCAATCCCTGTGTGTTGGCTCCCTTTAAGAGATCCCTTAAAGCGATGGCTTTTAACTCACAAAAGGATACCAAATATCCAAATTATGGGGAGATAGTAGAGTTGGAATAAACAGTTGAGGAGTCAGTTGAGGCTGGGTTCTCAGCAGGCTGCAGGAATGAGTTGGAGGATAGCCTTTACCTCTTAAAGGGATGGCCAATTTCAAAATTATGGGGATATAGAAGAGTTGGAATAAACAGTTGAGGAGTTATCTGAGACTGGGTTCTCCACCTGGTACAGGAGTGAGTTGGAGGAGCAGAGTCTGACATGATAGAGTTAGAGGAGCAGAGAGGAGGGTTGGCTGAGCTTGCCTAAGGGCAGAGCAAGGGAAATAGTTTGAAGAGAGTCTTAAAGGGAATTCAGAGCCTCTGGACTGGTTCTCTACCTAACATTGTCAACACACAACTGAAAACTGACACCTGTCGCCATCTTGGAAGGGAAGCTGGGCAACTTCTTACCCTACCAAAGCCACTGCAGCTATACTCACCTGCCAGAAGCTACTGGGCCTCTTCCTGGGCTCCACTGAAGAGCTCCACAGAGTTGCCCAAATGCTGAAAATTTCAGGTACACAGGGGATATTTGACTGAAAATTCCAGACCCTCTTGAAATTGGGTGGGCAACCTAAAGCTTTGGCAGTCATATCAACATTGTACTGTTGCAGCCTTGTAAACTCACTGCCCAGTTAAATATTTTGGATTTTCTAGAGCAGCTGGTGCCAAAGTCTATAGTACTATCATCCCAGTAGGAACACACCAGACTGGATGGGAATGTAATGTAGCAGTCAATTAAGTTCAAGTAGCAAAAAAACATTAACACAGAAATCTCTACTAGCAGCAACAATTTAGTGAACTCTCAGATAAGGATTTAATGTCCTGATGGTGACAGATGACAGTTTTCATAAATTTTATTTTGTTGAAGTATTTTTTGATCATTCCATTAGACATTTAGTTGTAACAAGCAATAAAAAATTGATTATCCTGGGCCTGCTACAGGGCAGGCTAGAGGATAGTTGGGAAAGGGAGACAATGATGGAGAGAATGTCACAGTAGTAGTGGGATTGGATGCCTGTAACAATGTATCATGACAACTTTGCAAACCACAGTGTTTTAATAAAGAAAATGAAAAGATCTCTTTTTTAAAGTATTTTATTATACCACTGTGAGATATACAATTACAAAGATATACAATTAAAAAAGTTCATATTTGGGTTTTGGTCATACAGTGTTCCAGCACCCATCCCTCCACCAGTGCCCATCTCCCACCACCAATGTCCCGGTTCCCTCCCCCTCCCCCATCCCTCCTCCATGGCAGGTTCTTTATTTCTTTCCCTTTCTCTCTCTTTCTCTTTTCCTTCCCTTCCAGACTATGGATTACAGAACATACATTAATGTCATGTGTATCTTTTTGCCTGTATTTAATGCTCAGTTATAGGTTGGTATTAGTACTTTTGACAATTGTTAGCACACTGTTCCATTTTCTGTCTTACCTAGCCTCTGACTCCCACACGTTTGTGATAATTTCCACCTTTGATAAGACCTCCTGATCTAAGTTTCACTTTACCTTGGATATTGATATCATAATATGTACATATATATTTATGTCATGCAAATAAATGCAGTCATTCTGTATCTGTCTCTCTCCTGACTAATTTCATTCAACATAAAAAAAGATCTCTTGTATAAACTTTGAATTTTTGAAGGTAATCCTGAAAACACTAATATCTCCAATATATAAATATATAAAAACCTATCTAAATATAATTTTGGAGGTATTACAGTATTTTTCAGGTGTATGTTTCAAATTAAAAAATAAGTATATCACTATATTTACATATAGACAGACAGACAGATAGATAGACAGACAGACAGACAAATAGACAGACAGACAGATAGACAGGCAGATAGACAGACAGATAGATAGACAGATAGACAGGTATATGGACAGATAGATAGATAGACAGACAGATCGACAGATAGATAAACAGACAGACAGACAGATAGACAGACAGATAGAGAGAGATAGAGAGAGATAGAGAGATAGATAGGAGATAGATAGATAGATAGATAGATAGATAGATAGATAGATAGATAGATAGATAGATAGATAGATAGATAGAGAGAGAGAGAGAGAGAGAAATAGAGAAATAAAAGAAGAGAAAATCTACAGAAAAATTTTGTAGCCCATTGTATAAAATCAGACAGCAATGTGCTAAATACACTTCCAGGAGTCACCCCAGAGCACTGATCCTACAGTGTCTTCGCACTGCTCAGTTTGTCATCAAAAGACAAAATACAGACATTAGACATAAGCAATTGTATCACTGTCTTCCCATTCATCATCAATTGGCTCGAGTGGGCACCAGTAACATCTCCATGTGACTTGTCTCATACTAGTAGAGCCCAAGGGCACCTGCTTGCTCCAGGAACATAAAGAGCCTCAAACCATTCCATTCAGGTCATGGGAATGAGGTCTATAATTGTTACTGGCATTGGGCATATCAAATACAACACGGGTAGCTTGCCAGGCTCTGCTGTGCTGGTAGCATACTCTTTTTTTTTTTTTGCTTTTGGGTCACACCTGGCGATTGTATATAGCTATTTGTATATAGCTATTTATCCACTCTTAATGTTTTATTATGTTTAATAAATGAAAGTTATATTTTCTTATAAAATAACATTTCCCTCCACTTTGTTAATTTTTTTTAATTTTATTTTTCTGTTTTATTGGTTCATGGTACAGAGATTAAACTTAGATCCTCTCACAGATGCAAGGAAAATGTTCTATCAGTAGTTTTCCAATTGAACACATGACTTATTTTTAACAGAACTATGCAAACTAATTGAATCACATAACCTACTCTGTTTATGTTGTCTATAGTCCATGGATTTTTACCGTTTTACATGACAAAATTTCTAATATGTTAGTAAATGAAGATTATTCTTATTTATTGTCTAATATTTTTATTTTACTGAGAACTCTTCTCTAATATTTACATAATTATAAGTCTGCACTTAATTTTTTATTCTAATTTTAGCTTAATTTGATATTACATTAAAATAGTTTGATGCTGCATAAAGATGCATTACTTAGCTAAATATATTTTAAGGATATTATTTTTGGTTAGGGTTTGTTTCCTTTTTGGTTTTGGAGCCAGGGTATCAGAGTTCCCCTTTCCTATGTTTGAGGGTTGCTATCCAGGGATAGGTGAAAAAATATGCAGTACCATAGATCAGAACTAGTTCTTCTATATGCACTATTAACGCTCTATATTCAAGATACTTCATTGGTCTGTAATGATTTGCTTTTATTGAAAACCCTTTAATCATCATATCAACCGAAAATTAATAATTATAATGTTTGTGAAATTAATGTTTATGCCATTTTTACTTGGTCATTTGTTTTTAGTTTAATTATTTATATTGGAACATTTAAAATATAAATATTGAAATATTTATATTAAAATGCTATATTATTTGATTAGCAAATATTAGAAGATCTATGATAAAAGAAACAGACTGCTGAAAATGATTCACTGTATCCTTGCAAAAGTACAAACTTGCCCTTTTTTTCAACTTTAGGAATGATTTATTTCCCTGAATACTTTTTCTTTTCTAGATATTTTCTTTTATTCCAAAGTAAATATGATTTAGCATGTATTCATTACTGATGAAATAATTTATGTGCAACAAGTTTTTGAAATTACTCAGTTTTATGTTGCCTTTTGAAGACATGCAAAATTAAAACTAATATATTTATTTTTATAAAGCAAATTGTAAAAATATAACTTTTCCTAATGATTCTATTAACCTAAAGTTTATATTTACCTCACATCTATATTTTAATCAGTGTTGAAAAATGGAAAAGAGTAAACAGAAAATTTTTTCTGATTTATATTACAAGTTTAGTATTAAAGGCCAAATTAATTCCCTGTATCAGATGAGTAGACTATGGTGAAAATTATTTTATTCGCTTTTAATATTTTATAGAAATTCAACATAAAAATTATAAAATCTAAATATTAATTTGTACTTATATCACCTAAACATATATTTTGAACTTCATAATATTTGTTCATAATTGTGTGACCTTTCAAGTGCATAATAAAAATTTCATTTAAATAAATATGCAAAATTAGCTTTGCATAATAAGCGTAGCATCAGCTATGCAAGCTGCATTGTTTACAATTTAGTTTTAATACTTAGTCAAAGCAAACAATAACGTTATGCATAACAATTGACAAATTATTTTAATAAGTCCACAGATTTGGAATATAAACACATGTGTAAATGCAAACAGTGTTACAAATACAAATGTCTTGCCTGTAATTTGAGTGCTGTGCTCACTTGAATGTACTGAGGACTTTATTTGCATTATTCCGTTTTTTGATGTTCTTTATTATTTTTGCTAAAATAAGTCTTCAATTTTGGCAGACACAGAGCTAGAATGAAAGGTAAGTGCTACCCTGCATGTTGCTTAGCACAATTCTATCTCTGGAACCACATCTGGTCCTCCAAGCACCAGGAGTGATGTCTGAGCACAGATATAGAAGTAACCATTTAGTAACAATATACTCCAAAAAATGAAAAGGAACAATAACAAAGAGACAGCAACATATAAGTTCATAAAAAGATAATTGGATTGGTTTGTTATAGGAGACTAGTTGTCTGACTACTTGTGACTTGTCTTCCTGTCTGATCATTGATTTGCTTGAGTGGGCACCAGTAATGTCTTCATTCAATGGGAATGAGGTCCACTATTATTACTGTTTTTGGCATATCAAATTATTTTGCTAAAATAAGTCTAATTATTACTGTTTTGGCACCAGGCTTGCCATTGCTCTGGGTTCATCACAGGGGGCCCAGTCTTTCTCTTTGTCAGACCATCCGCTATCCAGGGCCCACAGGGCAGAGCCCTGGAATGTTGACAAGCCTGTCTCCTCTCTGGCACATATCAATGCAGCTGGGCACCTCAGCCACACTTGCAACACCTCAAGGGGCAGGAACTGACTATTACTTGACAATAAGAAAGCAAAATTCCAATGATAAAAGCAGTGCAATTAATGAATCTCAAAAACATTTTTTCTGAAGTACAAAAAGTATAATGGGGAATAGGAATGAAGAATTAGATGAGGAAATGAAATAGATAATGGAAAATTGATTGAAATGGTTTGCAAAAGGAATGTAATTTAGGTCACACATATTTATATATCTTTTTATAAATCATCTACTTATTCTTTTAAAGAATAAAGTTTACTGCAGGTAGATTATTTCTCAAAAAATTTATGTATAATGTTGTACGAACTATCACTTCACTTATATCCCTTGTCTGCCCGTTGTTCATCAATTTGCTCCAGTGGGCATCGGTAATGTCCCCATATGTCCTGTCATATGTTAGTGTAGCCAAAGGGCATCTGCTTGCTCCAGGAACACGAAGAGCCTCAAACCATTCGTTCAAGTGATGGGAATGAGGTCTATAATTGTTACTGGTTTTTAGCATATCAAATATGACACGGGTAGCTTGCCAGGCTTTGCCGTGAGGGTGGGATATTTTTGGACATGCATGTGTATCAACTTTAATATTTATAATTTGGACCCATTATATAGACGTTTCATCATAATATGTGTGGATTACATGTAGTGCATTGTTCTCAAAATTTTGAATTTCATAGACCATAAATATATTTACTCAACATTTTATTCTAACTGAACTCTTTTTAAATATGGGTATACCTAGTTTCAGGAAGAGTTTGATATGGAATATTATGAAATAGTGTGGAGGGCCACACAGTGGAATGGATGATTTTTAATGATTAACTAGTTAGATGGAAAATATTTTTGAGCACCTATGTATATTCCCTACTTAGTTATGAATTACTGTCTAGTGTATATGTGAAATTTGCATAAATTCAGAAGACTTAATGATCCTTCAGAATGATTGCTTCACTATCCTCATTTTAGATAAATTTGGATTTATTGGAATGATTTGAGAATTGTTTTGTATGAAACATATGTTAATGTTAAGCAAATTATTTATGAGTCTAGTATAAATAACGGCCCAATAAGATATATAATAAAGGATGTATCTATAAATCAGGAATCTCTGTAAACCTTTACGAGAACATACATATTGAATGAAAATTGAGCTTCTTTATTATGCCCAGATGCAACTTTCTGGTGAATTTTTATACATTCTGATTAAACAGTGAATGACTTCAAAATATTTTTTCATAAATTTTTGCTTTCTTTTCAGGAAGATATGAATCACAGAGGTATAATGTGTTCTGAAATGAAAAAGAACAAGGGAATAATACAGTGTGGCTCTCTTTTATCACAGCAAACAAATATTTAGAAAACCTGAATCAAAAGAGAGCATGTATTCTACTTCTGGTGTTAAATAGCCTCATTCTATTTTTTGGCCACGAGTGGGTATTTTTGGCTTTGCACTAGGAAATACTCTTGGCAGTGCTCTGAGGACCATAGTCATGCAGGTTATCAAACCCAGGTTGCCAGCACATGAATGAAGCAAATGTCCTATCTGCTGTCCTATCTTTTCGCTTGATCACTTGATCACTAGAATCCTATTATTCATCGATTTGCTTGAGCGGGCACCAATAGCATTTCCATTGGACCCTATCACGTACCATTGTAGCCCAATCGCATCTGGTTGATTCAGGAATATGAAGAGCCTCACACTATTCCTTCAGGGTCTTGACAAGAAAGTTTGACCAACTTGTTGGCAGGCGGCCATGTGATCTTTTGACTTCCCCTGGGATCCAGTTGGTAATGGCTCTATTCAAGTGGTCATCTCCAAATCACATTACATGTCCAGCCCATCTGATTTTTTGATACCTTGGCAAACAAGACAGCATCCCTGAATCTGGAACAGCGAGGGAGGTCGGAACTCCGGATTCCTTCTCTCACTTGAGTGAGGCATGATATTCTAAGCATAGCTCTTTCGATTCCTTTCTGTGAGATCCGAATAGCATTCTCATCCTGCTATCGTAGGGCCCAGGTCTCTGAGGCATATGTTAATGCAGGGAGAAGCGGTGGAGTCGAAGAGATGTGACCAGAGCCAGGCACATCTCTATCTTTTCAACCCTTAAATAACCTAATCATCTTTATAATAAAGGATATTTGTTTCTGAAAGAAAAATCTCTGTGTTTGAGCATTACATATACAAGTGACTACTCATGTCAATATGTCAAACGTTTTCATCTTTGTACCTTTAGTAAGTGGATCTCGTGCTGTGATCCACTGCTTAGAGTGTTTGTATGAGAGAGTTCAAATATGTCATTTCAAGTGATCTCAAGGCGTCTTTAAAACAAAGTGAGAATCATAAAAACCTATTGCATGCATTTATGCATAATACAAACCCTTTGTATTATGCCTCATATTTGCAAACAATGTTTGTTGTATTATTTATTACCATCATCTTGGTTTTTGACCACATATAATTGTACTCTTAGCTATTCTTGGCTTTGTGTTCATGGTTCACTCACTACTATTGGCACTTGGGGACCATAAATGATACTAACACATGAACCTGCTTTGCCAAATGAAGTGAAGTGCTGTACCGCTATACTGTCTATTTAGCCCTGAAAAGCTCTAAAGTTTTAATTAATTTTGCAGTGCCCAGCTGCATTGGAAGGTGGCAGATAGGAGATAGGCTTGTCTAAACCCAGGGCTCTGCCCCATTGGCCCTGGATGATTGATGGTCTAACATAGAAAAAAGACTGGGTATACCTACGTTTGTGATAATTTCCGCCTTTGATAAAACCTCCTGATCTATGTTTCACTTGACCTTGAATATTGGTATCATAATATATACATATATATTTATCTCATGCAAATAAATGCAGTCATTCTATATCTGTCTCTCTCCTTCTGGCTAATTTCACTCAACATGATCTTCTCCATGTCCATCCATTTATAGGCAAATTTCATAACTTCATTTTTCCTAACAGCTGCATAGTATTCCATTGTGTAGATGTACCAAAGCTTCTTTATCCGGTCATCGATTCTCAGGTACTCTGGTTGTTTCCAGAGTTTGGCTATTGTGAATAATGCTGCTATGAACATAAAAAGTAGGGATGGTGTTTCCGCTGCACATTTTTTGGCTTCCGAGAGTAATTTCCCAGGAGTAGTATGGCTGGGTCAAATGGAAGTTCAATTTTTAGTCTTTGGAGGAATGTCCATATTGTTCTCCAGAAAGGCTGTACCAGCCGGCATTCCCACCAACAATAGATGAGTGTCCCCTTTTTCCCCACATCCACGCCAGCACTTGTTGTTGTTGCTCTTTTGGATATGCCCCAGTCTCTGTGGTGTAAAATGATATATTATTGTTGTTTTGGTTTGCATCTATCTGATGATTAGTGACAATGAGCATTTTTTCATATGTTTTTGTCCATTCGAATTTCTTCCTTGAAGGTTCTGTTCATTTCTTCTCCTCATTTTTGATGGGGTTGTTTGTTTTCTTCTTGTAAAGTTCTACCAGTGCCTGATATACCTGGATATTAACCCCTTATTAGATGGATATTGGCTGAATATTCTTTCCCATTCTGTGGACTGCCTTTGTATCTTAGTCACTGTTTCTTTTTGAGGTGCAGAAACTATTTTAGTTTCATGTATTCTCATATGTTTATCTTTTCTTCTAGTTGCTTTGTTTAGTGATCTTTCACCTTTGAAGATGCCTTTAGCTTCAATGTCGTGGAGGGTTTTTCCTATATTTTCTTCAATGTACTTTATGGATTCAAGTCTGATATTGAGATCTTTAGTCCATTTTGACCTGATTTTTGTGCATGGTGTTAGAGGTCCAAATTTATTGTTTTACATGTTGCTGCCCAGTGTTTCCAGCACCACTTGTTGAAGAGGCTTTCCTTACTCCATTTTGGACTCTTTGCACCTTTATCAAAGATTAAATGATCATGTGTTTGAGGTTGGATGTCAGGATACTCAATTCTATTCCATAGGTCCACAGGTCGTTTTTATTACAATACCATGCTGTTTTAATTACTACTGCCTTGTAGTAAGTACAGTTTGAAGTTGGGGAAGGTGATGCCTCCCATCTTCTTTTCCCAGGATTGCTTTAGCTATCCGTGGGGGTTTATTGTTCCATACAAATTTCAGGAGTATTTGGTCAATTCTTTAAAGAATATCATGGGTATCCTTTTAGGGACTGCATTGAATCTGTAGAGAGCTCTAGGGAGCATTACCATTTTGACAATGTTGATTCTCCCCATCCATGAGCAGGGAATGTGTTTCCATTTCCTTGTGTCCTCTTTTATCTCTTGGAGCAGTGTCTTGTAGTTTTCTTTGTACAGGTCCTTTGCACACTTGGTTAAGTTGATTCCTAGATATTGATTTCCTGTGGCACAATTGTGAATGGAATCGTTTTCTTAATATCCCCTTCTCTTTCATTAACTGTATATAGGAAAGCCACTGACTTTTGGGTATAGCACATACTTTACATTGAAAAATCTGAATTTGATCTCAGGCACCATTGCTTATCTAAGTACCACAGTGAATAATCCATAAGCATTGGGTTCCTGTAGCCCTCAAGCATTAACAGTTGTGCCTCCAAAAAAAAAAAAAATCAGAATATAATCTTTAGATAACTTCTGCTTTAGAACCTTTATATATCTTTCAAAAGAAACTTTATTAACACATAAAATACTGGGGACCACAGTAAATGCACAGTGGGTAGGACATTTGCCTTGCACGCATGTTCGATTCCATATGTTCCCCCAAGCACCGCCAGGAGTAATTCCTGAGTTCAGAGCCAGGAGTAACCCTGAGTATTGCCGGGTGTGACTCCTCCCCAAAAAAAGTTCTCTTTTTTCACAACAAGAAAGCAATTATAGAAATTGACTTTCAGTATCATTGCCCACTACTTTTTTTCTGAGATTCAAAATCGAGACCATTAAAGGAATTTTCTTTTATGTTCCTAGAACATTATTAAAACTAAAATTCTCTTGTACTAAATCAATTTTTTAGATATTCTGCCACTAATACTGTGAAATACTTCCAGATTAGTTCAATGTAAAGTGCAAATATATGAATATGTGACATTTTATGCCATACCTCATTTTGCCAGACTTTCTTATTTTCAAACTGAGAAATATGTGGCTCTCCGGTGTGAATTTATTGGTCCATCAGTCTCGCAATCCGAATAAACAGAGTTCCTTTCTGCGCCTCTCTGCGCTGTGGCTGAAGGCTCAAGTTCAGCCTTCCTCTCTGGGTATCAGAAGGTAATCTTTATTGCATCCACTTGCCTGGTTCTCTGTAATGTAAAGTCACCACGTTTTAAGATTCCACAGTTAATCTAAGTGACAATGAATGATCAATTAACGTCTGAAAAAATCTACAGGACTCTAAGATCCAAACAGATTTTTTTTTCCCCAGAGGGACTGTGTTTTGATGGTTATCCAAACTCATTTCATTAAAGAATAATGGATCACGGCCCATTTTCTGGGTTCCCATTTGAGGGTAGTGATGCTATCTTAGAGTATCCCACCTCACAGCAGAGCCTGGCAAGCTACCTGTATCTTATTTGATATGCAAAAAAAAAAAACAGTGACAATTATAGACCTCCTTCACATGATCTGTAGGAATAGTCTGAGGCTCTTCATGTTCCTGGAGTGAGTAGATGTAACCCTTGGGCTACACTAGCATGTGACAGGATGTATGGAGATATTACTGGTGCCCGCTTTAGCAAATCAATTAACAATGGGTAGACAAGTGATACTTCATTTTAATAAACTATACCTATGTCTATATGTATCTATCTATATATAGCACTAATAATAAATTAGTTCTCTGGTAATCATAAAAATGAGAGAGGCTTTTTGAATATATACAGAAAATCACATTTAAAGGTCAATTATATTTCCCCTTGGAAGTTGAGACTTATATTTATTTATAAAAAATCCATTACAAATGCACTGATATCCATAAAAATAATTTTGTCATTGGCTATAAATTCTATATAATTCATAAAATTAAACAAACAAATAAACAAATAAAGGAGGTAATTTTCTTTTTCTACTGACTAGAATTATATTTTAAACAGCAGAAAAGTTAAGATATTAGAGTCAGCACATTTGTTGTTGTGAGGATCTGAAGATATTTTGCATTGGGCCAAAGAGACATGTAAATAGTTAATAAAATATATTCAGTATTCCTGCCCCTCGAGGTGTTGAAGGTGTGGCTATGGTGCCCAGCTGCCTTCGCAGGTGGCAGACAGGAAGACAGGCTTTTCTGCACCCAGGGCTCTGCTCCTTGGGCCCTAGATGGTTGATGGTCTGACATAGAAAAAGACTGGGCCCCCTGGGATGAACCCAGAACCACAGCAGTGCATGGCAAGCTACCAGTGGTGTATTTGATATGCCCCAAACAGGAACACAATGAATATCATTCCCAACAAATGGAGATGTTACCTGTGACCACTAGAGCGTCAATTAACAAAGGGAAGACAAGTGATACAAGTGATGCAAGTGATTCAGCATTAAACTCTGGCATTAGTTAAAAAGAAATGAAATAGGAAAACGTAGAGGGGTTTTTGTTGATGGTGTAGCATATAACATTTTTGATAAATGTAGTTAATTTTTATACAAATTGATAACTATATTTATTTTATATCTTGAAGTACTATAAATTGTAAACTAAGATGTATCAAAACAGAATAAACACACATAAGTTAAATAGATGTACAATTCATTAAATAATAAACTATAGCAAACCAATAAAAGTCATACTATCTACTGTGCAAAATTATGCAAAGGAAAAACAGAGGAGTCAGTCTTAGGTAGCCAAGTTCTTATCACAAAGATGTCATTTGTCAAAGCCCTTAGGACAATAAACAGTACAATAATCTCTAAGGTGACTTACCTAATGAGAACTGGTAGTTCTCATTAAAGTGAGTTTCTTTCAATTCCTACATCTGATTAGCAAAGGAGTAACAATTTGAATTCAAATGAAGTCTATAGCTAGAACAGTTAATTCTTACTCATCACGCTTTTCTTTGTACCTTATATAAACTATTTCATGCTCAAACATTCCTCTACTAAATAAGAAAACTGAGGCAAATTGCAATGAAATAAATTACCTCAAAATCAGTCCAACGTTCTGGTATTAGAAATCAAGTCAATGGGACTCTGGAGTATAGAAGAAAAATACAGAATGATTTAACAAAATAAAATATGTGGTTTACATGAAATTGTATTATGGAACCTATAAGGCCTGTGAAATTGTTGTCAATGGAGGGAAACCGGGGACGCCAGTAATGATAAAAGTTTCCAATGAGTCCCTGCGTCACGTGGACACTCTGTCTTACCAGATAAACATTAGGGATACATGGAGACTCACTTTATCTATGTTATGTGGGAATACCTGCTGGGGGAGTTTTCAGTGGAGTTGGTTTACAGGTTCAAGATCAGTTCTTCCCAGGAAAAGAAGTCAATCCCAATCTCAACATGGTTGTTGTTGATCACTCACCATAGAAAGGTAGTTCCAGAGAAAACTTTTTTTTCCGAGAAGTTTTACTGAAGCGTAGTGTGGAATTCTCTAGGAGAGAAAAGAAAAGCCAGAAGTTAGAAAAGTTTGGTTTCTACGGTCTTCCACATGTAGAGCCTTTAGCAGGTCTTAGTTCTTCCTGAAATATTACCTGAGAAGGTATAAGTCACTATGTAGGTGCTGTGACAATGATGTAATTGGCTTAGATTCCCAAGTTTTTTAATATGTTTAAGAATGATAAATCTGCATATAAAGAAACTCAAACTCAGAAAAAAAAATTAAGAGAGAAAAAGAGTTTTGGAAAGTTACTGAGAAAGAAAC
Organism: Cryptotis parvus; assembly: GCA_021461705.1. NCBI lineage: Eukaryota > Metazoa > Chordata > Mammalia > Eulipotyphla > Soricidae > Cryptotis > Cryptotis parvus. The sequence continues at coordinate 43,263 of JAJIBD010030823.1, forward strand.
TACCAAGCCAGGAAGGAACTTAATATAGAATTAAATCAATCTGACTCATTTTTTAGGGCTTTTAGAGGAACATCAAGTTTTTAATTTCTTTATTTTTGTGATAGGATGTGTGTTCAGGGGTATCTCCTGGATCTGATCTGCACTGGAGCATCACTCCTAGAGAACTTGGGAGACCATACGGCGTTGTCAGGGAGGGAACCAGGGTCAGTTGTCTACAAGGAAAATGCTATATTATCTGCTGCATTATCGCCCTGGTCTTTATATTTCTTATGAAGTAAAGTACTCAAAGAATTCCCATTTGCTTTGTAGAGATGGCTTGCAACTTTAGGGCCTATCTGTTTTTCAGATGAGCTCTTTCATTTCCACTGAACTTAGTGAGGACTGTTTGGATTTAAGAGCACATAGGTGAAATATTTTAACATTTCCCTGAGTATTTCACATTTTCCTGCATTAACATATGCCTCAGAGACCTGGGCCCTATGAAAGCAGGATGAGAATGCTATTCGGGTCTCGCAGAGAGGAATCGAAAGAGCTATGCTTGGAATATCATGCCACACTCAAGTGAGAGAAGTAATCCGGAGTTCTGACCTCCATCGCTATTCCAGAATCAGGGATGCTGTCTCGTTTGCCAAGGCATCGAAAATCAGATGGGCTGGACATGTAATGCAATTTGGAGACAACCGCTGGACTAGAGCCATTACCGACTGGATCCCACGGGATGTCAAAAATCACGTGGCCGCCCACCTACTAGATGGTCAGACTTCCTTGTAAAGACACTGAAGGAACGTTTTGAGGCTCTTCATATTCCTGAATCAACCAGATGCCATTTGGCTACATTGGCACGTGATAGGGTCCAAAGGAAATGTTACTGGTGCTTGAGCAAATCGATGAATAACGGGATTCAAGTGATTAAGTGATCAAGTGATTTCACATTTTCAAAGTTATCCCGGTACTTTGTGCAAACTCCACAGCTTGTCAAGCTCCACCCAAAAGAAAACAGATCACAAGCCCTACTGTCAGAGTCCCACCCCACAGCAAAGCCTATTTCAAGCCCAAGTATGCCTGATCCAGAGACTCAGATACACGGGGCAGAACTGCTACCGGCTCTCTCTGTGTGCAGCTGATCATGAGGCACCCAGGAGGAAGGGCAGCTTCTAGCCCTGGCCCGCCATCCAAATAGAGCCTCACAAGAAGCCAGAGGAACCCTCGCTTTATGAGGGCAGTCATTTTCAACATTCAGACTCCACTGCTCGTCAGATACCACCAAGAGAAAAGCCTTGTCTCCCCATTGTCACTTTGCAGAGCACAGTTCATCAGTAAATAGATAAGATGAGAGCCTACTACTGAGAGTATACCACCTGCATGGCAGAGCCTGGCAAGCTACCCGAGCCGTATTTGATATGCCAAAAACCAGTAACAATTATAGACCTCATTCCCATGACCTGAAAAATTTTGAGGCTCTTTGTGTTCCTGGAGTGAGCAGGTGCCCTTGGGCTACACTAGCATGCGACAAGACATATGGAGGTGTTTACTGGAGGCCGCTCAAGCAAATTGATAAACAAAGGGAAGACAAGTGAAGTGATACAAGTGATTTCACATAATATTATAGTTTGCTATTGAGTCAAAGATCTGGAACAAAACTCACCTTTTGGAGAAATTTTAAGTTTTTAGATATACATCCCTGTCTTTCAGAGAGATATCAGAAATTTGCAGGCATGCTTAAAATAATGGAGCTACTCACTGCTGCTGGCAAGGGGAAACTGAGGCCTCCCTCTTTGCATTATGTAGTTAGTATTGAAACAGTCAGGGCCTGGTCACTTGATTCTTGAACAATTTGTTGGCAACTAGTCAGTAGTCTGAAAGATGGGAGCAAGAAGGGTTTTTTGTTTTTTCCGTTCTTTTGAGCCACACCATGGAATGTTCAGGAGTAACTCTTGGCTCTGCTCGGGAATCACTCCTGGAGAGACCATATGGGATGTTAGAGATCAGCTTCAGGTCAACTGCATGCAAAGCAATAGTCCTACCTATTGTATTAGTGCTCTGATCTAGAAAAGGGTTTATATAGAGAAAGAGAACACAGGAGCACAGTGTTTCGAAGGGTGGATTCCAGAAAAGTGAGGACAGGGTGAACAAGGACTAAAATCCTTTTATCTTGTACCTTGAGACACTATGATATCAGACCACTTAAACGAAAAGAGGGTTAGGATTTTGTGGGAAGGGTAAACTGAGGATAGCCTTTTTATGTTTAGACTTAGGGCAAGCATAATTTTCATTGTCTAAAATTGTTCTTTGTACATAATATTTGTTCCACCTCATTACTACTCTCCAGACACACTCTCGCTCTCTCTTTTGCTTCTCTTTCTCACACACTCACTGCCTTTGACAGTTCATTTGAAAATTGTCCACATATTCGGCATGTATATATGCATATATATATATATATATACATACATACATACATAAACACACATAAATACTTTTTATTTATAGGACAGACCCCAACAAAAATATTCTAATAAGATTTTTCCCCCAGACATCTAAGGCAAACGTTTTATAATATATACCAATGTAGCATCTAAGATTAATTCAGAACCTTCAGGGAAGTTAACATTATGTCAAGAATATTATTTCAAATATTATCCAGGTTTAAAGAAAGTGCCCTCAAAGCAAGAAAACCATGCGCAGGGAAGGCTGTGTCAGAGAAAGGCATCCCTTTTCTGTCATTTGAGACTCCTTCTGTTCTTCATGCCTCACACTCTCATCACATGCCTTTGCACAATATATAAAGCCATGATTTTTTCCCATTTGCTTTAGAATTTATAGTCATATAAATTACCCATTTATCTGCATATCATTAGATATGGTCTCAAACTTTCCCTGATATGTCTGATGTTAATGTATATATTTTTGATTTGGGGGAGTCAACTCATCGTTGCTCAGGGGTTACATCTACCTGTGCACTCAGAAATCACTCCTGGTGATGCTCAGGGGACCATATGGGGTACTACTATTGAACCCAAGTTGGTCAAGTGCAAGGCAAGTGCCCTTCCAGCTATATTATATTTCTGGTCCCTAGTTTGTATGTTAATATAGCCCAAGAACAAAAATTAGCAGACAAGGGGAATTCTTCCTTCCTCTGTTTTTTTTTCCAACACATTCTTATTCAAAGTTATTCAGGAACTATTTCATGTGTTAAAGTTTCTGTGATATCTGAAGATTTCTGAAGATAAACATCTTGTTTTTCAAAAACAGTGAAAAGCATAAAAATCTAGATAACAGTTTAGTCTATCAAGAAAGGAAAAAAAGATACCTTGTGTTTTTAGAGAATTAGGAGCAAGTAATACTTATAGTAAAATGCCATGTTTTTTCTTAGGAAAACTTTACTGTGCTTCATAGATTAAGGGATACAGGGATACCTGTTAGTTATCCAGAGTTCTTTCTGAGGTACTTAGCCTTTAGTTGCAAATTTCTACAGCCCATTTTAAGTATAGTTTTTAACTTTGAGTTTTTAATTCAAATGAAATTGCTTCCCAGTCTTCTGATATGCTGATAGAGCTCACCTTTTGTTCAAACTATGTAGACTCCTCTCCAGTCTCCTTTTACCAAATCTTTTTCCCCTCTTAACTCTCCCAAAGGTATTTCCTTGAAATGTAATACAAGCCTTTATACTCCTGCATAAATCCATGGAATTTTAAATCCTCTGTCTCTATGATCTCATTTCTTTGATTCTTTCAGACTTCCAAGTAATTCTTGTGTGGTGGTGAAACATGAATTTAGAATAATTTTTCATACTATATTCTCTGGTTTAGACAATGCAACTGACCTCTCAGCAACCAGGAAATCTTTTCATCTATTTTTAGTTCTACTTGTCACCCACCAGCTGTCGAGGTAGTTAAAATTCCCTTGAAAAACACTGTTAAACAGTGTTATCAAGCATTGCATCTCAAGTGCAAAATTTCACAGGATTGAAAATTGTATGTCATGCATAGTAGGGGTGTGAATGGGTGCTCTACCTTTCTCTTGGATTAATATTATTATTGCTCTGCTTTCATTTAAATAATGTCTGCAGTTCGGATAAAAATCACAAATTTGATTACCCTTTAATGAAATAAACCAAAGAACAGCGTTTCCAGATCATGATAGATAAGTAGGAGTGTTTTTATAAAAAGAATCTATAATTTTTTCTGTTTTGGAAATTATTTTCTGTGTATAGAAAATGTATTCAAAATTAATGATAATTGGAATATTGGATTAATATGTAATTTTAAATTTGTATTAAAATAAATTGTGTTTACAATAAATACTAAACTAAAAAGAATGAAGTAACTATAGATTTGAAATATGTAAATTAAAAACAGGTCGTTTTAATCTTTATAAGTTAAAATGCTACTCTTTTATGAGACTCATATTTGTAGGTCTAGGAAATAAAGTTCTAAAATTTGTATATTATAGTGGTGCTTTATAATTGGTAAATGTGCTAAACTAAATGAATCCCAAAGGTGAAACATGTATAGATTTTGACTGTTCTTCTGCATGGAAATTAATTGACCATAAATTTATTAGCAGTTGGACTTTGAAGTGGGATGGAACTAAGGCACAGGACCATACTATTTTAATGAACAATGATGTGTGAAACGAATCATAGCCTTGTCAACAAGATAATGGTGAATTATAGCCCCTGTGTGGATGAAAGACTGTGTGACAAGCACATGAGGTCGTTTGTAAAAGATGCCAATTGAAGTTCATATTTGATGAAGGACAAAAGAAAGGTAGCACACAGAGTTCAGGATACACCCGTGGAATGAAACTAGTGAATTCCTATGGCAATTTTGTTCTTCTTGGACAAATTAAAACATCCTACCGCTTTGCGTTAACTCTGAGTACCACAAACAATTATGTAAGGCAACACAAACCTGGAATCATACAAGGTTGTATCAGAAACCTGGTAACAGTTTCACAGAACAATGCAATGAAAGTGTGGACATGATTACTTTCCTTTCTACAGTATCTATGGGAGAATTCATTCCATGCTTATTGGATTCTTTGTCAGATCTGGATTTATTTGGTCTTCAGTTTGAAACCTACCTTCCTTGCTTCCATCCGCTGAGGACTGTTCTCAACAATTAGATGCTGGCTTGTGACTTTCTTTGATTATGTACAGAGTTAGTTGAGAAATATCAACTCCTCTCCATTTCTCACATCTGGGACTAGGTCAGGAAAGATGCTCTACTTTAAAAGGTGGGTAGGGCGTTTGCCTTGCGGCGGCCGGCCCATGCCGGCCCGGGTTCGATCCCTGGTATCCCATATGGTCCCCCGAGCACCGCCAGGAGTAATTCCTGAGTGCAGAGCCAGGAGTAACCCCTGAGCATCGCCGGTGTGACCCAAAAGCAAAAAAAAAAAAAAAATAAAAATAATAAAAGTAAAAGGTGGTGGCAAAGGAAACAGAAACATTGTGCATCAATGAAGCATAAGTGGATACCTTGCATCAGAGTCCTGGCATTGTTGGGAATCACTCACTCGTATCACTTCTCTTTCTGTTGTCCATTGATTTGTTCGAGCAGGTACCAGCAACATCTCCATTCATTGGGAATGAGGTCCATTGTTGCTTCTGTTTTTGTCATATCGAATACACCACGGGTAGCTTGCCAGGCTCTGCCAGGCTCTGAATTCAGGGGGACCAGTCTTTTTCTATGTCAGAACATGAACCATTCAGGGCCCACAAGGCAGAGCCCTGGGGGGTGTAGACAAGCCTCTCTCCTATTTGCCACCTGCCGACGCAGCCTGGCACAGCCGACACACCTGCAGCACGTTGAGGGACAGATTTGTTGGGAAATACAGAAATAATTCATATTCTCATGTCATTATTTTAAACCAATAATGTTCTTAAAATTCTTTTTGGCTCAAGATAGAATACTCCATAATAAAAGGAGGGGACAGTAAATGATAATAAGTTGGGTGTTTGTTTTTGTTTTTTGGGGTCCCACCTGGCACTTTTCAGGGATTACTCCTGGCTCTGCACTCAGGAATTACTCCTGGATGTACTCAGGGGACCATATGGGATGCTGGGTATCAAATCCAGGTCGACTGCAAGCAAGGCAAACACCCTACCTACTATAATATCACTCCAGCCCTGATATCAAATTCTTTTATAACTTTATACTTAATGCCTACTTAACATTTATTTTTCAGTGTTACATTTATTGCCAACAGAAGATTTACATGTGGTGCCAATTGAGAAATCACATTCAGGAAGGTTGATATACTTTATAGAATGTGGCATATGATTTTATGAGTATTCATATATGGTGGTCTTATTGCCAGCATTCATCTGGAAATAAAGTTATAGTAGCAGGACTGATGCCTTAGTAAGCCAAATAATATGCTAATAAGCTTTGCCTTTCTCCAAATATTTTGGGTCCTCCTGATAGATCTTTTGTTGTATAGATTCCCCCAAATTTAGGAATTATGAAAAGTTTTATCTGCAAGCATTATATTTGAAAATATCTCATGAGGTGTAGTGGGGGTTCAGAGTTGGAACATTGTATGCCTGCAACTCTTGTTAACATCACTCTAAACCATGGTGCCTAAATTAAAATAATAAGAAGTAAAAGGAGAGAAGGGAACCCCTGACCCATAATCACACCTATAAAGTCTCTCTTTTATTTTACAGAAGCAAGATAGCCATAGGCTTCACAGATTACGATTTCAGTGATAAGTGTGGAATGATCTTTGTTTGCTACAATTTCTGATACTAATTTATCTTGTGTATGAGTTTACTAGGTTGCTACAGCACCGACTGCCTTAAGTAGAATATACATACCCTCGCAGTTCTAGAAACTACAAGTGCACATCTGAGGATATCCCTATGCTTAATCTCCTGCAGTATGCTCTTTCCTTGGCTTGAAAATGGCCACCTTTTTCATTTATGCTCTCACAGTTTTCACGCTGATTAATTACTAACATCTCTGTGTGTCCAAATTACCTTTCTTCTTAAATGGGCCCCATCAGATTGAATTATGCTTTACCTTAAAGACCCTTTCCAACATTATCATTTATATCACTTGTCTTCCTGTTCATCAATTTGCTTGAGTGGGCACCAGTAACTTCTCCATACGTCCTGTGCTACTGTAGCTCAAGGGCATCTGCTCACTCCAGGAACCCGAAGAACCTCAAACCATTCCCTCAGGTCATGGGAATGAGGTCTATAATTGTTACTGGTTTTTGGCATATCCAACATTATAAGTTCTTAAAAACATCTAATAATGTTCACTTAATGCATCACCGTGAACTATGCGACTTGGTGCCCTAGTACACTGTGCTCATTTGCTGTGGTTTGGGCAGTCGATGAATGTATGCACCTTCATAAATGAAGTATACATAATGAGAGAAAGGGCGTAATGTAGAGAGTCTTGAGAGCTTACTAAACAACATTGTCTTAAGTAATGATAGGGGTTACAGTAGAAGATCCAGTGAAGATGCAGTAAATAGTGGTTCATAATTTTCAGAAACAGAGTACTGATAATTTAAGGATATGAATTGAAATACTTCATTCTGCTCCAAATTCAGAGTTCCATGATGCATTTGAAATTTAGAGTATTGGAGTAATGATCTATATTTGACTACATAGTTGAGAAATATAGAATATGAGTTATAACATTTCATGGACGCCAACATATCCATAGGTTTCACAGATTGCAATTACACAAATAATATATTCCCAGTAAAATACTTCATATTCTCTCAAAAATATTAGAATTTTAGATTGGAGATATAGTATACCGGAGTAGAAAATGTTATTTGCATACACAAGGCTTAGATTTAATTCATAGCATCTCTTGACTCTCCTTAACCCCTGAAATAAGAGTAGTACCTGAGTATTACTGACTGTGTTCCCCAGATCAAAGGGATATTAGTGATTCATTTTGAAAGCAAATGTGAGCACTGATATCCTGTAAATAAGAATATCACTTGATCACTTGATCACTTGAATCCCGTTATTCATCGATTTGCTCGAACGGGCGCCAGTAACATTTCCATTGGACCCTATCACGTGCCAATGTAGCCCAATGGCATCTGGTTGATTCAGGAATATGAAGAGCCTCAAACCGTTCCTTCAGGGTCTTAACAAGGAAGTCTGACCATCTTGTAGGTGGGCGGCCACGTGATCTTTTGACATCCCGTGGGATCCAGTCGGTAACGGCTCTAGTCCAGCGGTTGTCTCCAAATCGCATTACATGTCCAGCCCATCTGATTTTCGATGCCTTGGCAAACGAGACAGCGTCCCTGATTCTGGAATAGCGACGGAGGTCAGAACTCCGGATTCCTTCTCTCACTTGAGTGAGGCGTGATATTCCAAGCATAGCTCTTTCAATGCCTCTCTCGGAGACCCGAATAGCATTCTCATCCTGCTTTCGTAGGGCCCAGGTCTCTGAGGCATATGTTAATGCAGGGAGAACGGTGGAGTCAAAGAGATGTGCCCGGAGCCGGAGGTACTTTGTCCTTTTAGCTATTTCTTCGATGCCTTTGAAGGCATTCCATGCCGCTCTCTTCCTCCTGCGCAGCTCAGGTTTTAGGTCGTTCATCATGTTGACTTCTCGACCTAGGTACACATAACTGCTGCATTCAGAGATGTTTGTTCCATTGAGAGTGAATGGGGCCTCTGGAACTAGTTCATTTCTCATGAACATAGTTTTCTTCAGATTCAGCTGTAGACCTATCTTTCCACATTCTCGGTCAAAGTCAGCCAGCATCTGTGCCGCTTGGCTAATGCTTGGAGTTATTAGAACGATGTCATAGGCGAAGCGGAGGTGGTGTAGTTGCCGACCATCTATCTTCACTCCCATTCCTTCCCATTCTAATTGTCTCATGATGTTCTCGAGGGTGGCACTGAAGAGTTTTGGTGAGATGGTATCACCCTGTCGAACCCCTCTTTTGACATCAATGAGCACTTCTTTGTAGAATGGTGAGATCCTGGTGGTGAATCCGTAATACAGCTCACGAAGGATCTTGATGTATTGGGTTTGAACACCCTGTTTGACTAGGGCTTCGATGACTGCTTCAGTCTCCACAGAATCAAAGGCTTTCTGTAAATCAATGAACATGAGACACAGTGGCATCTTGTACTCCCTACAAACCTCAATGAGCTTGGTTACTGTGTGGATATGGTCGATTGTGCTGAATCCTTTCCGGAAACCTGCTTGCTCGCATGGTTGTCCTTCATCTAGTGTTCTGCTAATCCTGTTGAGGATGACTCGTGTAAACAGCTTGTAGATAACGGACAACAGGCAGATGGGGCGATAGTTGCCCATGTCGTGAATGTCTCCCTTCTTGAACAGTAGAACTGTCCTGCTGGTTTTCCATTGGGAGGGCACCTTGCATTCGGACAGGTAGCGTGTGAAGAGCCGAGCTAGTGTATTGATGAGTACCGACGGCAGATTCTTCAGATGTTCGGGTCTGACTTTGACTGGGCCTGGTGCTGTTCCCTTCTTTACCGATGAGATGGCATGTCGGATTTCAGAAGGGAGAACGTTGGGAATGTTCACATATCCATCCTGTGGAATTTGGTATGTGGGCAGGTGGATGTGGCTATCAAAGAGATTTGAGTAGAAGTCCTGGATAATCTTCTCCATTGCCTTTCTGGAAGATGTGATAGATCCATCAGGGCGTCGGAGGGCAGTCATCTTGGTCTTATAGTTGGCAAAGGACAGGCGGGCAGTGCGAATACTTTTCCCGGCTTCTGCTGCATCTTCCAGTATTTCTGCTCTTCTGTCTTTGAGGTCTGCTTTTATCGCTTCTCTGCACTGTTTAGCAAGCTTGGACGTTAGCATTTGGTCTCCTGAGGCCCGCGCCTTGCCACGTTGGCGAATGAGCTCAAGAGTTTCTGAAGACAAGCGTCCTTTTGTGTCTTTCTCTCTCTCGGCATTCTTCACACAATCATGGAGGTGCTGAACCAGTCGGTTGTATTCTTCATCGATGTCATCAATGATGGTATCTTCCCATGTTGCCGCAATGGTGCCAAAGAGTTCCCAGTTGGTAGTCGTTCTGGGAGTTCTCTTCTTAAACTTTGCAGCCTTTTCTCCCCGTTGCGGGAAGTAGAATTTTTCATGAAGGAGACGGTGGTCCGATCCTGTCTGGAATTTGGGGACGACAGCAACATCGGTCAGACAAAACCGTCGATTGAAGATGATGTGGTCAATTTCATTGTGGAACTGTCCGCCAGGAGATTCCCATGTCCAACGTTTCGCTTCAGCCTTCTGAAACTGTTAGTTCCCATGAATAGTCTTGGTGGACATGATGAACTCAGATAGTCTCTCACCCTGTTCGTTCCATTCTAGGCCATGGGTCCTGATGTGGAGTTCTTCAGCCGATCTTCTCGGTCCTATCTTGGCATTAAAATCACCGACTATGATCTTGTAGAAGGTGTGATCTTTTTATAGAACTCCTCCAATTCCATGTAGAATTTCTCAATTTCATCTTCTTTGTATGTGGAAGTTGGTGCATAGACAATGAAGATAGAAATTGCTGGCAGTGGGCCACATCTCCTCAAGTGTAATCGTCCTATTCGGTTTGTTAGGCATTCAAATGAATCAAAGTTGACAGCCATGTTCATGTTGACAAGGACACCAACGCCACCGACGCCTCTTTCATCACATGCTCCAAGGAACAATTCTTCTCCGGTGTCAAATACAGCATGATTCGACTGATGCCTCCTTGTCTCAGTCAGACCAATGATGTCGTACTTGATCTTTCTTGCTTGCAGCATCAGATCCTCAATATATGATTCCGATGCCAGTGTACGTGCATTGAAAGTACAGACAGTCATTTTAGTCCTTCTTCGGTTTGGCAGCCTAGGACAGCCGTGAAATTTTATCAGGCACTGCTTGTTTGCCTTTCTTACTGCTGCCGTATTAAGGGCTCTTTCGGGTCAGGAAAATAAACATTTTTGTTACTGCATTTGGCATATCGAACACGCATCGGACAGCTTGCCAGGCTCTGCCATGTGGGCACTATATTCTCATTACTTTGTGGGGGCTCTCTCAGAGGGGTGGGTAGAATATTTGTGGTAATTTGTAGGTAAATCGCGTGGCCAGCTGCAAAGGGGAAAGCTGGTTTCTGCCCTGCCGGGTGTACCTGTGTCTTAGGCTCAAGCATTCCTGGGCTTGAAATACTCTCCTCTGAAGGGCGGGTCTCTGCAGGGCGGTTCTTGTAGGCTGGGTTTCTGACAAACTGGGCTGGAGACTGGATTAATCTGTGGGCTGGAGACTGGATTAGTATTCTGGGGGAGATCTTACCAGCTGCAGAGTGTGGATTGTGACACAGATCGCTGCCAGCAAGGTGTGGGGGGTTTCTCTGGGCTCCTCCGAGGCTCCATCGGGATGGTGGACTCGGATCGGAAGTTGCTCTCGTGGTCCATGGAATGCAGGGGGTTCAACTGGGAAAGCTGGTTTCTGCTCTGCCGGGTGTACCTGTGGACACACACACACACACACACACACAAATAAGAAAATAGAATGATTTATCAACATTTATCAAAATCTGTCTAGTTGATTGGATGAGGTTAATCAGTGTGTTATATGAAAGCATGAAACAATAATAAAATGTAGCAAAAAAACACTTACTAACACTAATTGAACTACTAGTATATGCAAGTGATTTTGGAAGTCGAGGAAATAATGTACCCCTTTGAAAGTTAATTTCTTGCTTGTATCATTTTAGCTGTAAGAAACTCATATATGGAAAATTTAAGTTGCTTTCCAAATAAAATATCTACTTAGTGATGGAGGTGTGGTTGAACTTAACCAACTTAAAATGGGCTCACTATCTTTAATACTTTACAACACACATCCACAATGAAGATAATAAGAACATAAATAAAGATATAAGAACTCAATACTTGGTATGAAAGAAAATATGTTAATAGGTTGAGTTTTGAAACTAGGAATGAAGGCAAAGGAAAGCACATAAATTTCTGATTCAGGAAATTTATATTTACCAAATCAACTTGGTTGTAATGAAATTTGGTGTATTCCTCAATTGTGAATTCTCTCATACTTACTTTTAAATTGTGGGATTGCTCTGTCTTTTAAAATTCTTCCTACTGTCTCCAAGGACTTGGGCCCCCCACTACTTGGGCCCCCTCTCAGACATGGGGCAGAGCTGTTCCTTGCTCTCCCTGTGCACACCCGTTCATGAGGCAGTCGGGAGGCATGGCGGGTTCTAGCCCTGGCCCACCACCTCGGCAGAGCCTCACAACAAGCCAGACCACCGCTCCTCACTCCACAGGCGCTGCCATTTTCCACTACTGGACTTCCCTCTCGTCAGAACTCCACCCAGCAGACCAGCCCATCACAGCCTGGCTCGGCGCGGCACAAGCGGCCGCACGGTTTATCAATAAATGCTTTATTTGGAGGTGTTTAAAAGAGTTTGCCTCCTGCTCGACAAGCCTGGCAAGCTTCTCGTGTTGTATATGATATGCCAAATTCCAGTAACAATTATATTAGGTCATTCCCATGACCTAATTTAATGCTTTGAGGCTCTTTATGTTCCTGTAGCAAGCCGATGCCCCTGGCTCTACTGGCATGAGACAGGACATATGGAGATACTACTGGTGCCCGCTCTAGCAAATAGATGATCAACGGGAAGATCGTGATCGAGATCGTGATCGTGTCTCCAAGCACATTTTTCATACAGTAAATACACCATTTTAACTTTTATTTATTTATGTATTTATGTATTTATTTATTCATTTGTTTGTCTGTTTGTTTTTAAAGGAAACACCATATGGTAGACCATTAAAAAGTCGTTCACGATTGGGTTTCAGTCATACAGGGTCCAAACACCCATCCCTCCACCAGAGCACATATCCCCAGCACCAATGTGCCTCTTTTCCCTCCCAACCACACCCCTACCACACAAACTGCCTCAATGGCAGACACTTTCTCTACCTCTCCTTTTGTGCATTCTGGTTTGTAATACAGACACTGAAGGGTTATCATGTATATCCCTTGACCTACTTTCAAAACTCAGTTCTATTCTAGCATTACTATTTCTAACATAATTTCCAGCTCTAAAATTTCCATCATTTTAATTTTTTAAAAAGCATAAATTCTTTGATTCAAACTTGCAAATTCAGTTTTCACATACAAAATAAGAAAGATTTTTTTGTTAAATTTTAGGCAGGAAAGAAATTTAGCAGAATTTTGGGGCAATACTATTCAAAGATAAAAAATAAAGCACCCAGGATTTCTTCTTTTGCAGCTCTGAGCTATTGAATCAAAGCTGCAATAGCATATATCATGGACTGGCTTTTAGCTTGTGATGTCAACTATGATAATGATGACAGGGAGGGGGTGGAGGGGCGGACAACCAACCTGCTAACAAAAACATTCTGTTGCCTCTAAGTCACAGGGAAAACATTTCCTCCGAAAATAATTGTCTTCCTTAAAGAAGGAAGCAAACATTTCATTTCAGTTGTTTGCAGGAAGTACGGCTAAGGGTTTAGGATCTATGTTCCATGTCCCAACCCAGATTGGTCCTGGGCAGCACGTTGGCCATAAATAACCATTACTTGCTAAAGACCTGAAGGTTCCTGGACACTGATGAGTGTGAACTTTAGAGTTGCTAAGCACCGATTCAGTGGCTGTGGATATGAAGACATTATCGGGTCTTCATATTGGATTGTTCAGTCTATTAACTGAAAAACACAAAAAGTAGTTAGCCTCTAAGAACCCAGAGTTTTACCTGGGAGGCCCTCTCCAAATAAGACAAATTGAATTAAACAAGACAGCTATTTTTGCCAAAGAAAATGGCATCAAACTGCTAGAATAGTGAAAAGACATGCTATTATTCTCAGATACAGTACTTTAAATATTTTATTTTACATGGGCACCTATATAATCTCTAGTTATTAAAAAATCAGGCAAGAAACAAATGTTTGAATATAAAATAATATGTTGACATCTGCCAAAATGAAAATTGTCTTGAGTCACTTCACTTAAGTGACAAAATCATTTAAAACCGGAGTACATTTTATAAATAATTTATTCAAAGTTACACATCAAAACACATTTCAAGTTGATAGCAGATTTTCTGCTACCATCTTGTTCCTCTATGGACAGAACAGTCAGGTTGTAACATTTGTTTTTAGGTAAGTTTTTTGTACCAGATGGTCTGTTCTAAACTTAAGGGGATGAACTTTCGATCTCAAATGCACATATCTAAATACTTAACTAAAATCAAAACTCTTTCTGAGGTTAAAAATAATATGTTCTTTATTCACATGTACTCCTGTGTCCCTGAGGAAATAAGCTAGCCATCTGGCTAAAAGAGAATTTAAGTTAGAAATCTTAAGTTTTTCAAAAAATATCAATAACACAATCTGCATATATCTTCTACAATGCTCTTAAATGATCCTTTTCGCTCAACAAGATATAATATTGATACACTAAGCTCTTGGAAAGAATTTAGTCATGAGTGACTTGTGATCTTGTGTTTCCAGTGCATTCCTGACACACTTAAGATCATAAAAAACTATTTCCTTAAGTCTTCAAAATTATGAACCCAGATTGGATTATTAGAAAGCAGTATAGATACATTATTTATATCAGTCTCTATAGAAACAAGCTTTGAATGACAGCTAATGTCACAATTTGAGCTTTTATAGAGACATAAGAAACTAGAATGTTTGCCAAATTTTGTCATATATTATCAAAAATAGCTTTTAAGAATGTCACATTGAAATAATTCTTGCAGGAATTATTTCTAGATGAAAGGTCTATCTTTTTTATGCAATCAACCTCTACAATCAATTCAACTCACATTCTGAAATATAGAATATCTCTCTTGTTCCCATTTTATTATGGTTCTCAAAGCCAACTTTAAATCATTTTATACTACACATATTTGTTTGATGTCCATTTCCACCTGGCTCACTGTTCAAGGAGTTATTCCAGTTATTGCTCAGGGTTCCATGCAGTGCCATGACTCAAACCTGTGTTCCCATTTGCAAAGCATGTACTCTATTCCAGTGAGCTAGCTTTCAAATTTTGCATTAGAAATTTTAGAAATATAGCTTTTTCTAGTTTATTTTTAAATGCGTAGTTTAAAGAGTCTTTTTTCTAAGTACATAAATTTAATATTGTGATACCCATCAGACTAATAGATGATTAATGACAGGCAGCTGGTAAAGCCATTGTTTCTGGGTAAAAATTTCAAGAAGAGATCATCATTTTATTTAGGAAATGGAATGAAAGGAGCCACACTCACTAAGGTCAGCAGACATCACCCAAGAACTGAAAAGCTAAGAACTCTTTATCCTTAGCCTAGGAGATTCATCTTTTCTTGCCCTGAACCCCATTCACTTAGTTCTCATCCTCACACTCTGACTTGCACCTGTAGTGATGTGTTTCCAAGGTCTTTGGTCCCTGCCTGAATTAAACCACTCACTCTTTAGAACCTCTAACTTAAAATAGCAAACTGTAAACAGTCTCATCACCCTAACAGAATCCCCTAAATCCTAAAATTAAAACAATATATATCTATCACCTATCTAGCTACCTGCCTCTTGGCTCTCCATCCCTGCATTAACCAACCTGTACAAAACTTTTCTAATTAAGTGTTGCCAGGTAGAAGAAGAGTGTATTTTGCAGTTAGGCTCTGTGAATTTATTATTTTGTTTAATCCAAATTATAAACCTGAAAATCAGGAAAATTTATGTCACCTCCTTTCTAGGTGTTTGATGACAGAGGAAAGAAGAAAGGTCTATATCTTTTGACTGGTCATCCTTAATTAGCTTCAGATCTTGTCCCAAATATAAAGCGAGCTCCCTTCAGGAGTTGTACCTGCCTACCATGGCAATAGTTATCATCTTCATAGCCTGAAATATAGAAGGGGTGTGATGCTGTTTTAATTTTTACTGTAGGGCTGGAGAGCTAGTACAGTGGTTAAGGTGTTTGCCTTGCAGGCAGCCCACGCGCTTGATCGCCAGCATCCCTTATGGTCACCTGAGCACCCTAGCCGTGATTTCTGAGTGCAGAACCAGGAGTAGCCTGGATATTGCCAGGTGTAGCTTCAAAACAAAAAACAAAACAAAATTTTGCCTGTTAATTTTTTTGAAATTCCTAATATCCATCTATACAGGTTTCTTATCTACTTGTTCGTTTGGGGGGCTAGACTTCAATTGTACTCAGGATCAGCTCCTAACTTGCTGCTATGGGGTCCCTGGACGCAGGACACACTAAGGTGCAGGAATAAATTCAGGCCTCCCAGCTGCGAAGCACCCTCCAAACCTCTGACTTTTCTTCGTTTCCCTACATTTCTGTTAGTCCCAACAATAATGCAAATTCGAACCAATTATACATTTGTTCCTGGTCTCAGGTTCATTAACTGTCACATCATTAAATCAGCATTTAATTCAAATGAGAAAAAATCAAGCTAAAATGATTCTATTTTCCCTTTTAGATTGCTTGGCTTTGGTGGGAACTCTAAACAGTGTGCAGGGACCCAGGGCCTACCCCTGCAGTGTAAGCTGATGGGTTTTGTATCTGGACACAACACTGCTGTACTACCCAGGGGGTGTAGAGCAGGGACATGCCGGGCTGTGCCTACTGCTACTTAGGGGCTCTGCTACGCCCACTGAGCAGTAGCACTGAATGAACTCAGGATCTCATCATGTTTAAGACATATGACCCAGGCCCATGAAACACCTTCCCACACACTAGGAAACATTCATTAACATTACCTATATTTTATGATATTCAAAAAAAAATTTTAAGGCAAGTCAATCCTCCCTTAAGAGTTCAGATTTTACAGTATATTTTGGTTTTTGCTTCAGAACGCTAACCCCAGCATCCCTATGGTTCTTATCTAAGTGCTCAACTTATGCATTAGGCCACCTCGAATTCCATTGCTCTATTACAGTCCCTAAGTACAAAAGGAAATGATAAGTACTGTGCATTATGGTAAAGAACTATAGTTATTTTTCTTTTAACAGAAATAACTTCAGATATTTGAAGGGTTTATTCAATTTTTCTTCACATGCCTCAAAGTGCTTACAAGTGAATAATCTATAATTGATTAAAAATAACAAATTATTTCATGATTTATTTCTATTTGGTCAATAAAAAATCAATACTTTCTTTGATATTATACTTTGTGTAACATTGTTCTAGGTACAAAGATTATAGTAGTGAGGAAGCTGTAAACATTTTCCATTTTTTAAATTCTAATTGTCACTTCTAACTTTGATCTGACTGATGCAGACAATAATAGAACTATAAGAACACTGTATTAATTATAAACTTCTTGATTTAACTAATAATATTAATAATTCAAACTATAAGAAAAATATATTACTCCCATTGTTAGGTATGAGTCTTCAAATAAAATAAATATTTGCACTTTCTATGAAAAACTATTTTGAAATAACTATTATGAGCTGGAAAAAAAATTTGACATTTCACCAATCTTATACATGATACTGTATAAAGGCAAAAAATTTCCATCAAGTGGATTTTCTTTTCAATGTTAATCCACTCATTATTTTACTTTATTGAATTTGTTGAATAGAATCCCAAGATAAGAACTGTATTAAATTCAGCTAAACTTACACCTAAAACTTAGCACACCTGAAAATAAATTTATGATTTAGTCATATATCACCTGAGGTTATTCTGATTTTTGAAGCAAGGAATAATTCTGATTCCTAAAATATGTCCTATGGAAAACTCGTTATATTTCTATCTGCTATATCAACTACTTTTTATTTAACACATTGATGTATAGCATAGTAATTTGTGTTAAATAAATTGAATTTGAGAAACATTTGGTATAAGCAGGTACCAAAGTGTTAAAGTTGTATTGCTTTTTTGCTTCCATTTTCCTTCCACTGAATCATCTCCATTATTCAATCAACTTATCTGAAACTCTTGCTAATCTAGTTTTAAAATGCAGTTTGGATGAAAGAATGTGGCTTATATTAGAAATATGTTAGCAAGTCTTTTTTTATGGGGTCAGGACCATAGCTCATTGGCCTGAATACATCTTTGGAGGATGCCTATATTTAATAAAGCAGCATTACAAGGAAGGACTCCTGAGCAATGCACCAAAAGAGGCCCTTGAGCATTGCTCGGTATGAGCTTAAAGCAACAAAAAATGTATCAATTTTAAAAATTGTATATTTAAAGATACAATTTGGGGTGAAATGTTTAAAATTTTTAAACACTATTGTGTTTCTATTAAGAAGTTAGCTTTTTGTCGGGAGCGCCACCAGGGTCCCCGACAGTGCCGGGAAGCGAGTTCCCTTCTACCTCCGGAGCCGATGGGGAATGGATGAAGACTCAGGAATCCGATGCAGTTTTAAAAGGGCTTTACTATCACAGGTTCCAATATACAATCCAAGAGCAGGGAAAACCTCCGGACTCTGGGTTCCCAGCTAGGCCCCAGCCAGGTGTAGGCCAAGATGCCTGCCACCACGTGTTGAGGCCCAACAGAGAATGGAGAGGACAGAGAAGCAAAACACCAAGGGAAGCTGAAATGGCAAAAGGGGGGAAAAAAGAGATTCTTTCTTCTTACAGCTTATTTATAGCTAGAAATCTGCCCAAACTCCCCAGCCCAGACCAGAGATGAAAACAGGAAAATAGCTCTATAGAATGTAGCAACTTCAGGAGACTATCTGGTTGTTTACAAGGACCCAGAGCTAATTAAAAGCCTCCTAGCAGAGCTGGGAGAAGCTATAAGCTAAATGTAACTTCCCCTGGCAGGAAGGATCAGATGCCCTCAGGTAATTTCTCCCAGCACCTCACCTAATATCTTAAGCCAAGATCTGCCTGGAATTGCCTTTATAGGGTAGAGAAGGGGTTTCTGAGATGGCATGTCTCTGTACCAAAGACTAATACTAATGCCAGTTAAATATTTCTCCAAGCCTTCACAAGACTCTCATCTACTTCACGGTAGTTTTATATTTTAGTTGCCTTTGAGTTATCAGGGGAGACATGCTTGCTTGCTTGGAGGCAAACAGCATTTCTCTCTGGTCTAATTACTTAGAGATCCAACGTGGCCAGGCAAATATGCTGGTAAGATCTAGCTAGTCCCACGATGCTTGTGGTAGCATGAGAGAATATTTATACCAGCCAGTACAGAATACATGGTCAGATAAGACTGCCACATTCAGACTATCCCCCTATCTATGAAGTGACCGGCAGGGAGGCAATCCAGGGCAGATGCTGAGGCCTAGGCTTTTAGGTGTCTTGCAACAGCTTTTATATTATTGCTTAGTGGTTTGAAGGAAGTTGTACCCTAGCAATCTATTGGGGGTCTCTTATAACAAGATGTGAACCTACCAGGAAAGTAGTTCTATGCAAGTGCCTGCATATGTGGTTCAAGCTGGTGACCTCCACAATGGCCAGAATAACCTGGCCCATACCCGAGAGTTTGGGGGCCTCTAACACTCTCATCTGAAATGCTAGTGGACACATGTTTCAGGACATGGAACCTGAGTCAACGGCATATAAATTATACACCTCAACCCTGTGTTGTCAATCTGGCCCAAGAAATTTAATCCCGATTTAAACATTTTTCTGTGTAACTATAAAAGTTAAAGTTGAAACAACGTTTTCTGAAGCACTCTAAGGCATGAATAATAAAAATGATCTAAGGAAAGAAACTACTTAATGCTATGGAATTGCATAGAAGAGATATTTGAGGAAAATGAGTCAGGCTTTGCCTCAAAGTCACATTTAGATTTAGATAAAATTTACCAGAGTCAGGAGTAAATGCTGATCACCAGTGGGTGTGGACTCAAAACAAATAATAAATAAATAATAAATTAAATGTAGTAATGTGCTGAGTTATTTAGTTTTTTTGGGACTTTTCTGTGTCTGCAGGAATTATGCATGCCATTACTAATTCTGTTTGGCTTTTTCTCTTAATACTCAGAGATGATTTAATGTTCTGTCCAAGATCTTGATGTGTTCCCTAAAAAATATTAAATAAAGTGCTTGATTTCTTATGAAAAATTAAAACGTAGAAATGGCTTTAGCAAAAATTATAACAACCCATATTTCTCATGTTTTTACTCTGGCTGCAATACAGGAAATGAATCAATGTGAAAATGTGAAAACTTTGAAGCTTGTTTGGCAATATAGGATTTGAATTAGCTAATATGACTGGAAATGGAGAAATGGGAATAAATATGAAAAAAATTTCCTATTGAGTCAATATAAGAAAAATGTATTGAGTATTGGAAAAGTTAGGGAACTCAATAGGAGTAAGCAATAAAATAAATACAATGCAGTTGGGTAATTAGGTCTCGCTTATATCTATAGGGATAATGTAACATAACAGTTTATATATTGCAGTTATTTTGAGGAATGTTTTGTGTATGTCTGACAGAAATACTGAGCATGTACAATTGAGAAACATACAATAAATGTATATTGCAATTACAGAAAATAGCAGAGATAATACTTGGAGTGCAAGTTGTGGTAATATGGGAATAAAAGCAAGGATACTGGAAGTCAATAACAGTTGTACTGTAGTTTCCACTTCCCAACACTATCCACTCAGGGACCTGAGGTCCTAATCAACTAAACAGTGATCTTCAAGTTAGTTGGGTCAGGTAATTTCCCTTCAGGGCATAGTTTGTATATAGTACCTACTCCAAACCTCAGACATTCTTGTTTTAGGTTTTCTTAACTTCAGAGTATTTGAATTTGAGGGTGGAAATGGAAATTGTTAAATTGTAGAAATCTTTAAACAGTTATTTTCACTTTAAAAATAAAATCTAGGGTATTCCAATTTACCATTACCACTGTCCACTGAAGAGGACTGTTATTTCCTTCTCTTCCTCTGTGGTGAGAAGAGGGTGGTCTTCTGGGCCACACCAACAGACTTCAGACTTGCTCCTGGCTCTGTGTTCAGGGATCACGCCTAATGGAGCCCAGAGGACCATATAGAGTGCCAGGGATCAAACTAGATTTGCCTATATGCAAGGCATATATTCTACCCATTGTCCTATTTCTCCAGCCCCTTATTCTCTCTTAAATAAGATTCGATTCGCATTCCTTCACTTCTTTTAAATGTGCTTATACTCATTTGTTTTAGTTTTAGAAATGACACGATGAGGGTCAGGGAAATGACACAGTAAACTGGAATATATGTTTTGCATGCAAGAATATTTTCTGGGGTCAGAGCTATAGAGATAGTTCAGCGGATAGGGTGATTGCCTTGCACGTGGCCAACCAGGTTAAATCACCAGCCGCCCATATAGTCCCCTGAGCACTGCCAGGAATAATTCCTAAGTGCAGAGCCAGGGAGTAACCCCTGAGTATTGCCAGATGTCACCCAAAAAATAAAACCAAAACTGTGTCCTGAGTGACCCCAGAAACATCAAGCTTGCCAATATTTCCTAAAACAATTGCCAGAAATGACATAAATTTAATGTCCCTTTGTGATTTTTTTCTATTGGACAAAGGATGAATAAAGAAAAAATTGTTCAATCATTTTTCCCCCTCTCAAGTAAGAGGGATAATAATGTATAGAGCAATCAGGTTGAGGAGTAGAAACAAATGACATATAACCTTAATATTTAAAACAGTAAAATACAAATTTTACTGTAAAATTACTGTAAAATAAACAGTAAAATAAAACATTACTTAAATCACTTTTTATGAAAGAGACTGAAATAGCTCTATAAGTATATGTATGGTCTCTGTCCCCTTTCTGACTCTAGACTTTGTTATTTCCTTTAATTAAAATGATAAATATTGCTTTCCCTTTAAAGGTGGAGGCTTTTGGGAAAAAGAGAGGAAGAATCTAGCTCTCGGTGGGTCCAGTCATGGAGCGAGGTTTCAGGAACTTATTTGCAATAATGTCTACTTTTCAGGCAAAAACAAAACTAAAGGAAGGTTACTCAGCACTTAGTTGGAAATGAGCCATCTTTAATAAACAAACAAGATACACCCCTTTCAGACAAATCAATACACAAGACACTTTACCATGACCCTCCACCACACTGGATTATCCGGGAATAACCCGAGGTTGGTATTTATCAGGTTGGTATTTATCAAGAGACTCACAGACATGGGGCAGAGCTGCTACTTGCTCTCCCTGTGCCCAGCCGCTCACAAGGCACCCAGGAGGGATGGCAGGTTCTAGCCCTGGCCCGCCACCCCAGCAGAGCCTTGCAACAAGCCAGACGACCCCCAGTCCATGAGGGCCACCATTTTCCACATATGGACTTCTCTCTCCAGAACTCCACCCAGCAGACCAGCCTATCATAGCCTGGCACACGCAACTGCAAGCGGCCACTAGGTTCATCAATAAATGCTGGACTTAGAGATGACTACAAGAGTATGCTACCTGCAGAGCCTGGCAAGCTACACGTGTTGTATTTGATATGCCAAATACCAGTAACAATTATAGACCTCATTCCGGAATGGATTGCGGCTCTTTATGTTCCTGGAGCAAGCAGATGCCCTTGGGCTCTACTAGCAAGAGACAGGACATATGGAGATGTTACTGGGGCCCGCTCGAGCCAATCAATGATGAACGGGAAGACAGTGACAGTGACAGTGACAGTGGTATTTATCACATTGGAAAAGACAGTTTAGAAGGTTCTAATTTCTAACTCTCAAGTCTATCCCAGACATCTCCAGGGAAAGGGAACAAAAGATTGAGTTTAATTACCGAAGAACCACTAAGAAACTTAATAATGCCTCTGTATGAAGATCTCATGGGAAAAAATGTATTGGTTCAAGACATGACAACCCTTTAATGTATGTTCTGTAATCCATAGTCTGGAGGGGAAGAAAAGAGAAAGAGAGAGAAATGGAAAGAAATCAAGAACCTGCCATGGAGCAGGGCTGGGGAGGGGGAGGGAACCGGGGACGTTGGTGGTGGGAGATGGGCACTGGTGGCGGGATGGGTGCTGCAACACTGTTTGACCAAAACCCAAATATGAACTTTTAATTGTATATCTTTTGTAATTTTAAAAATAAAAAAATTTAAAAAAAAAGAAAAAAAAAGAGAGCGATTTTATAGGGCTTTGTGAATAGTGGTTTTCCCAGACACTACTGAAGTGTGTGCCTGTCCCTTTACTGTATCCAAGCTTCTCTTATTTTCTGGCTAGTGTTGCTTCAAATCCTTTTATAATAAATTGGAAATTTGTATTCATAATAACTCAGAGATGCCTGGGCCCTCTAGCAAGGTAATCTAACACAGGGGAGGATTCATAGGAACTTTGACAGAAGCACAAATGACACAGAAAGTTAAAAGTGGCCTCTCACGAGGAATTACGAAGTGTCTGAAACGTAACATTTTCCCTGTTGAATCTCAAGCTACTTTCAGCTGGTTTTAATTAAATTATAGTATTGGATACCACTCAACCTCAGCAACTAACAGTGTGTCACTATATTATATTTGTAGGAATCGTTATCAGAGTTAGATTCACACAAGTTAGTGTGAAAGGAGCTAGAGAGATTGTACAGCAATGAGGGCTCTTGTCTGCACTCAGCCTACCCAAGTTCCAACCCCAGCATGCCAGTATGGTCCTCCAAGTTTCACCAGAACTCGGGGGTCAAAGCCAGAGGTAAACCATGAACGCTAGAATGTGGGGGAGAAAAGCAAAATTTGAATGTCAACAAGACAGAAAATATACCTGGAAATCTTGTTTTAATTTCTCCAGATTTTCCTCCAGATTTTTTTCTTTGTGGGTACCACCCTAATGTTTAAAGATGGTGTTTTACGTTTTTATGACCTTATAAGTATTGCCCTGCTATAATAAGGAGTTATTGTAAAACATGGTGCAGGGAAGAGGGTAGGAGGTACTTGACCTCTGATCATCTTTCCAAAGAAAACAATTCAGTGAGTTACAAAAAAAGAAGGATCTGCTCAGTCCAGGAACATAAAGAGCCTCAAACCATTCCTTCATGTTATGGGAATGAGGTCTATAATTGTTACTGGTATTTGGCATATCAAATATGACATGGGTAACTTGCCAGGCTCTGCTGTGCAGGTGGGATACTCTTGTAGTTGCCTCTCATCTAGTGCATTTATTGATGATCCGGACTTGTGATCAGCTCTGCTGCTGGGTGGAGCTCTGACGAGGGGGGAGTCTGGATGTAGAAAATGGCAGACCTCATGGTGTAGCGGTTCCTCTGGCTTCTTGTGAGGCTCTGCTGGGGTGGCGGGCCAGGGCTAGAACCTGCCATCCCTCCCGGGTGCCTCGTGATCAGCTGGGCACAGGGAGAGCCAGTAGCAACTCTGCCTCGTGTATGTGAATCTCTGGATCAGCATACCTGGGCTGGGCTTAAAAAAGACTGCTGCAGGGTAGATCTCTGTCTCCACTGGGATCCCTTGAACTGAACCCTATAGAAGATATTTTCGTGACAATAAATATTATCATTTTCTTCTTTTTTATCACTTGTATTACTTGTCTTCTCGTTGATCATCACTTTGCTTGAGAGGGCACCAGTAACCACGCATGTCCACATATGGAGATGTTACTGGTGCCCACTTGAACAAATTGATGGTCAACGGGAAGACTAGGGATACAAGTGATAAAAAAAGTGATAATATTTATTGCCAGTGAAAATATCTTCTATAGGTTCAGTTCAAGGAAGCCCAGTTGAGAGGTATTTTTAAAAAGTTTGGGGCTTTTATTTTATTTTTCCTAACTTCCTATACATTGACTCTACCAAAATCTAAATTTGAGAGCTCATGTGGTATTTTTCCTTTCAGTATCTCTAGGATTTTCTATGACATATCTCTTTTCTCCTCTGTTGACAAGAAGTTGGTAGTAACTTTTGTCAATGACTTGACTGACCCAAAGTGTTTTCTAATACATTTTAAAGCAACAGTTGGGGGCCGGAGCAATAGTCCAGCGGGAGGGCGTTTGTCTTGCAAGCGGCCAGCCCGTGCTGGTCTGGCTTGATCCTCGGCATCCCATGTGGTCCCCTGAGCACCACCAGGAGTGATTCCTGATTGCAGAGTCAGGAGAAACCCTGAGTATGCCCGGGTTGACCCCTCCCCCAAAAAAAGTAAAGCAACATTTTATGGGCTTTAAACTAGTTCAGTTGGCTGAGTATTTGCTACACATATAGGAGACCTACCATGTTCTGGCCCTATAACCGTATGGGACTACTTGCACAACCTGTAGTGAACCTCCTGAGCACAGAACTTAGAGTAGAAGCTCGTGAGTATGCTATGGTCAAGCTCTGAAATGTAAACAAATTGAGAGAGCAATGTGTTATGTCTACAAGCAAATGCTTTCGCCTTTCTTAGTTCGAAATGCAAATGATTTATAGCAATTTTATATCACAATCAAAATAACTGATCTGATTGTAAGAAATGTAGATCGAATTCAATTTTAAATCACACAGAATTTCATGAGTTTTTCTCTGAATAAACTTTTTATTTAAGAAGCTTCAGTGATTTTAGACTTATTTATGTTTACTATACTTTTTTTTTTTTTTGATTTTTGGGTCACACCCAGCAATGTTCAGGGGTTACTCCTGGCTCTTTGCTCAGAAATTACTCTTCACAGTGCTTGGGGGACCATATGGGATGCTGGGGATCAAACCCGGTCAGCCATATGCAAGCCAATTGCCCTACCCACTGGACTATCACTCTGGCCCCTATATACTTTTTTAATATAAAAAGAAGTCACAGGTAATTTTTATTCTTTCAATTCCTTCCTATTAATAATGTAAAGACAAAGTAAGGTTTGATTTAGAAATAATACATGAGTTATTACTGGTATAAATGCCACAAATATGAAAATGCTAAAAGAGTTCAACATTAGAGAAAGTAGCTTTCATTTGAAAATAATCATGTCATATGTGCAAAATTTTAAAATTAGACTTATTTCAGTATGTTTACTTTAAGCTTGACATATTGCAGACTTTAGAAAAAATTTTCTCTCTTTTCATTGTTTTTGATTTCTATTTAGCAAAGTAATAGGATGGAAAAATCATGAATAAAGACATATTTTTCTAATTACTTAGCCAGTTGCAATGAAAATGTTAGTTTTTTGCTATTATTATGAAAATATTGATTTGATAGAAATAATATATATTAGCCATACTAATACAGAACGGACATACTATAGTTCTCATTAAGTTTTCTAGAAAAACGTTTTTCAAAAAATCATATTGAAAATAAGCAATAAAAATCAACTGAAATTTTAATTTCACTACTGTTTATTTTCTAGGCTTATCCAATATATCAAGCTGTCAGTAAACATTTCTTATTTATTAGGAAATATATTTAAGCTGACATTTGATGTTTAAGCAATCAATTTACCAATATTTATTTAGTAAGTGGGGAGCATTTTTTTCAAATGGACAGTAAAATTTATTTGTATCATCACAATTTATCTAAAAGTCCAAATCCTTGGGCAGGATTGATAGTTCTAGGGCTTGAGAACAAGCTTTCACTGACATGCTGGAGGCCTGGGTTCATTCCCCAGCTCTGCTCATGGTCCCTGGAGCACCACCAATAGCCACCTCCACATATGAGCCAGGAGTAGTCTGGGAGTGTAGCCGCATGTAATACCGGAGCTACTACTGCATCTACAATTACAGTGATAACTTCTAACACTAGTAACTAACACAAATGCCAACATTCTCTTTCCTCATAGAGTGACTAACTAAATAAATGAATACCAAAAATCACATCAATTTTCTTTTTTTAATTGATAGTTTTATAAAATAAAACACTATTTTTTGAATATAACATTATAAAACTTAATTTTCAATTACATAAAAACTGATACAGATCAAGTACTCTCCTCGCTATCTGAAAAATGGCCTCAAGTTTTGAGAAACAGAGAAAGCAAGAGTCACAGAATATTTTAGGACAATATAGAAGTTCAGGCCGCTAATTACTTATGTCTTTCCACGCATATCACATTGGTCACAATGTAGCCAGATGATCAACACCTAGAGATGAAAGCATCCACAAAATATAAGGAGGATGTGATGCTACCAAGCAGTCGCGAACACTTCTCTTTTATTTGTAAACTACCGTGTGAATAGAATCTCTAAATTCCCAATATCCTCATACAAATCAATGCGACAGCATATTAAAGAAAATCATTTATTTTACTAAAGAACTTGTATTTTAAAGTAGAATATGTTATAACAAAGCATTTTCATATTTTTTACCAAGTTATCCATATATCCAATTATTTTGCAAATTATATAAAACTGGATTTCACACATCCAGTTTTTTCAGGGTGATTTGGGGTCATACCTGGCAGTGCTAAAGCTTACTTGTGACTTTGTAACTCAGTGATCACTCCAGCAGGTTTTCAAAGGACAATATGAGAGACTGTGATTGTTTTTGTGCAAACAAGAATCCCTGTACTGTTTATGAAACCCCAAATCCATTTTTTTAACCTGTTAAATTGAGCGCTCCATTTTATCTGGGTAGATTTGATGCTGATATTGACATTGATATACAATATCTGCACTTTGCTTTAAGAAATGTCAAAAAACTAAATCCAGGCTTAGATTGTTCTTTAAAAATAGAACAAAACAACAGCCCCCCAAAAGACAAGCACAACAGGATAAACAAAGCTTAGCACTTGTAAATGTGAAAGTGTTTCAAAAATAAAGAAGGCTAATAAAATTAAAGGTTTCCCTTTGATAAAAGGTAAGTAGAGGTTAGCAGAAACATTTAAGGAGGATTTTCTCAAAAAGGGTGGGAGGTGGATAGAAATCTTAGCAAGTTCCATCAGATAGAAAGCATGTTTGCTGATGCAGCTGATCACAGGTAGCACCAATGGGCTGGGAAATATTTCACAGTCTACATCTTGCTGAATGTTAATCCCAGGGCTGAACCCCAGTTTAGGTGTATGTAACTGAAAGAAAAACTCAAGTGAAGTTTAAAGATAAAGCAGAAGCTTGAAAACTATCAGTGTTGCAGAGATGATTCTTAAGCAAAAAACTCTGACCATGTTTTTAAGCAGTGTTTAATAAAAAATGTTAAGGGCTTGACAGAAAACATATTCTTACCCCAACAGCAAAAGGATCCAAGAATGAATGCAGTTAACAACGGATAAGACTAGTGATGAGTAGTTAGATGAAGAGAAGTTGACAGACAGGGAGACAGTTTATTTTCCTCTGTGACCCTAAAGGAGTTTAGGTATACCTACAAGCCAAACAAAGACAGTTATGACTGTGGTTTTGAACCTATTATCTACGAAGCCCCCTCCCAAATTGGTATAGATTAGGAGCTGACATACTCACTGGAGTCTACAGCAACGCAATGTGAATATCAAACTCATTTTAATAAGTTAGCCATATTAATAAATTTACTTTGTACTGATGGTATGGTTTTGGCACTCCTTTTCATGAGCAATCAAAGGGAATCATGGGTACTAAGTAAGGTTAAACGTAACTTCTAAGTAAATTAAAGAACTATCTAAAATAAAGAGAATATAAAGGATAGTATTCATGCAGATGCAAAAATTCAGGAAGCTCAGACTACATGCAATAAAAACACAACATAAGGTCAATGTTGATCAATTTCAGATCCTCACGGTCTAGCCTAGGAAATAGCTATACTTTCATTTTCACAGTAAATGCTAGACTTGCCTACCTTCTTGCTCCTTGTGATTTTTCTCCAGAGATATACCAGAAGAGAACAGCTTCAGCACTATGCCAATAGCTTGCAATTCTACATCATCATACCTATGCAGTGGACGTTGACCAAGGAGCAAGCATTGACAGAAGAGTATTGCTGAGAGCAACAGGTCCTAAAATGGAAACATTTAAGCATACAGTGAGAAAGGGAGGACTAATACCTAATAACGCAAGAGAGTGAGTTAATAAAGAGGTCATAACGAGGAAAAGTCAATATATGAAAGTAATAATCCCCAAAAGACTTGTGACAAGGAAGATAGTATCTTTAAGCTCAGTATTAGCAGATACCAATGTGGGTAAAGCAATATTCTTCTGACATCTCTCCTGCTTTTGAAATGTGGCAAGGTCAATTCCAAGGGTAAAAGCTGAGTGGCTATCTCTGAGATAAGATTTTACATCTTGGAACAAATGATAATGAATTCTTAATGACTAAAGTTTATAGCAATGTGTGCATAACTTTGAACTGCTAATGGTTGTTTAACATTCTTAAAGGTAGGGATTGGTCTGTTCTATTGTATAAAACTTATTTTGTCTTCTTTCTTGACATAGAGTTCTTAAAACCCTTGGAGAATTCTAAACAAAGAAATAATCTTTTAATGAGGTGGCAATTTCTAGCTTTAGGAAATCTTGCAGGACCACGTCCAGATCAGAATTAGAAGTCTTTAGTCTCACATCCCAATTTAAGATTGAGGTAATTAGTAATGGCTCATAGAATTTCCTTTCAATCTTCTGAATCAGGGGGTTTAGAGAATTTATAGGTTGGTGAACATAGTTGGTTCCTTGTGTTGATGGTGGCATGTTCAAAGAATATTGAAAGCTCTAATACCTTTTTTTCCACTACATACCTCTATCTACACATTTTTTAAAGTTGTATCCTTTGTAATAAAATTACACTGGTAAATATTTTCCAGTCTTATATGAACTGTTCCAAGAAACTATCACACTTGAGCAAAAAGTTGGGGAACCTCCTAATTCCCTAACATATCAGTGAGGAAACTCTTAATCAATGAATAACAGGAGAAAGTGTAACTTGGAACTTTGGATTGGCACCTGAAACAGGAGCAATCTTGTGGAATTGAATCAGGGGATCTGGGATTAAGTCCAAGCAAAGGAGATAAGAAATGAACTGAACACTCTATTGATGTCAAATTAATGGAGAAATGATTGCTGCAGAGGGAGGAAAAATACTTTTGATCAGCAAAAGATCAAACGTAAAGTTATTTTAATATTTTTCTCTCTTCTATGTTAGAAGAGAAACTTTAGATGATGAGATGTATACTCCTTTATTTCCATTTATAAATTTAAGAGGTAAAAAAAATGGGGGGACTTTTCATTGGTATTGAAACTGGGACACATAACAATATTAGACAAGTAAAAACTCCCTTGCCTCAAAATGCAGGCATCTCCAAAGCACAAAGTGACGTTGCATGCCCTAAATTCAGCTGTGGACATACATCAAATAGAGTAAGAATGCCATAGAGCTTCTTATTTTATTTGGCTTTTGGTCACACCCTCTTATGCTCAGAGGTGACTCATGACTCTGCATCAGGAATTACTCTTGGCAAGTCTCTGGGAACCATATAGCATAGCATAGATAAAACCTAGGTCAGCCACATGCAAGACAAATGCCCTACCCACTGTGTTATCGCTCCAGCCCCAGCATGCCATAAAGTAAAGGGAAACGATTACACATCTCAGGCAGAGATTCAGGTAACCACAGATTGGGGAGGTTCACATCTCTATCTCTAAAGTTACTTTTTAACCAGATTTTCCAAATTTACCCCCACTCTTATTTCAGACAGAGCTGTAATCATTGATGCTTTCATTTGTTATGTTTAGTGATGCAAAAGTGGAAGACACTGGTCTTTCTGTTCGTTCATGGTTCCCACCTTTTTTCAATATTTTCAAGAATAAAATAGTGACTAATAAAGATACTCAGATTCTGAGTTGGAAAAATATGAATGTTTGTTGAAAAGAAAGGAACTTATCAAATTGGAGAAACTAAGTTAAATATGGAATCTTTCTGTGACTTTTTTGTTTGTTTTCAATAGGAAACATGTCATTTGTTCTTAACAAACAAAATAACAGAATATTCCCATTTGTTTACCAGAGGTGTCATATTTATTTAGCGTTCATTTACATTGCTAAAATAATAATATTTTTCATTTATATTTAGGCTGGTGGGGATTGTCTAAGATCTTTTATATATACTCATATATATATACTCATATATGTATATATGTATGTATATATATATATATATATATATATATATATATATATATATATATATATATACTCCTTCCTTTACACTCAGTATCCACTCCTGGTGGAGCTTAGGGACCATATGGGTGGGATGCTGGGGATCAAACTCTGTTCCGTGGCTTGCAAGGCAAATGCCCTATGTGTTGTACTATCACTGGGGTCCAATAATGGCAGTTTATTTATTTATTTTTTTTTTTTGGCTTTTTGGGTCACACCCAGCGATGCTCAGGGGTTACTCCTGGCTCTGCACTCAGGAATTACCCCTGGCGGTGCTCGGAGGACCATATGGGATGCTGGGGATCGAACCGGGCCGGCACAGGCCGGCCGCGTGCAAGGCAAACGCCCTACCCGCTGGGCTATCACTCCGGCCCCAATAATGGCAGTTTAATAGACACAGATGTGGTACCTACAGATTTGTGTTCTACCTCCACAAGAACTAAGGCTTAATGGAAAGTTGTGAATATGTAGTCAGCCTTTTGCCACCTCTTATTCTCAGAGTGACCTAATATCATGGTTTGAGGCTCTTTATGTTCCTGTAGCAAGCCGATGCCCCTGGCTCTACTGGCATGAGACAGGACATATGGAGATATTACTGGTGCCCGCTCTAGCAAATAGATGATCAACGGGAAGATCGTGATCGTGATCGTGATTCTCAGAGTAAACTTGTGTGGAATTTTGAATAAGCCATATCCAATTGTATATAAGTTTATTTATTGAGACGTTATGAAATAGAAATATGAATACCAATTTAGTTATTGGTATGTCTAAACATTTCAGAGATTTCTCACTTCAGTTGTCATGATTTTATAAACATTGAATCAAAAAAGAAATATGTAACAGAAATATCTTGACTAGTCGTTGAAAATATTTTAATATGAGCAACATACAAAATCAGAATTAAAGTTATATAATACCATAAGTTATATACTTGCTTTAGAAAATTCTAGCCTAGCTTGGAAAATAAGACTTTAAGAACATTTCAAGTTTTCTGTGGTGAAGTAGTCAAGTGTAGCCCCCTGAGGATAGGTCTAACTTAATTATCATATCTAAATTAGGCTTATGCAGTCCTTTCTGATAACATCAACTGTGCCACAATATGCCTCTCTATTGTTACCAACACAATTTGGAGGATTGCCACTTGAATGCTAATTATTGGAGAAACTAGGGCTGATGTAAAAAAATTGAAACAAAAAAATTATTCATGTGATAGCAACCTGAGAAGACATTGGAGCTCATGTCCTCAAATGCCGATATTGTCTCCAACGTCACAAGTGAGGTCTTTAATGGGTGTTGGAGTGGAAGGCAGTTAGGATAAAGAAGGGACCAGCATGACAATAAAAATGGAAATATTCAAATGGGACAAGAAAAAGTGCAGAAAGTAGGTGAAGGAATATACATGGTAGCTTTCAGTATTTGCACTGTAAAGAATAATGCTCAGAAGGAGAAAGAGAGAGAGACGGGGTAGGGGAGGAGGGAGAGAGAAAGGGAGAAGTGTCTTTCATAGAGGTTGGATGCAGGGAAAGGTCACTGGGGACATTGATGGTAGTGAGAAATGTGCACTGGTGAATGGATGGGTATTGGAGCATGAAATGACCAAAATGCAATCATGATTAACTGTAACAGTGTATATCACTGATTGGGTTCGGGTTAGGGTTCGGGTTTGGGTTAGGGTTAAGGTTAGAGTTAGGGTGATTAAAAGGAAAGAATATGGAAGGCACTGAGATTTACAGAATTATGTGAAACATAATGTATTTCATGAAAAATAGAGTTCCCTGATAGACTTTCTTTCTGAATCTGGTCCATCTTTTCTACAAACTTACTCATAGTAAGAAGTTAACCATTTGTGAAGGAAGATAAACTTATAATGTCTCCTTTTTAGGTTTTTGTATCAAGTATGAATGTGCATGTCTTATATTACTCTTTGACTTGATTTCACAATCTCAATGCTTTAGCTCATTTCCAAGAATTAGCTAAGAACACCATATTCTGGAGTTGGTGTTGCAAGATTTTTATGCATCTTACTTTCTCTCAATTCCTAGAATTAACTCACATTAAGAAGAATTAACTTCTTTCTGAGATATGCTCAAGCATTACATCTCAGTCCTTTTTACAAAGTTGTCTCTCGAACTTTTTATACAGAACTTACTCACTTCCCTGAAGTAAACAGTATGTCCAGAGTAGAAACTTCCCACATAAGCATTCTAGAAACAAACACGAAGTTCTCCAAAATATTGCTAAGGCGACCTTCCACTGGGGCCAACCCATTTAAACAAAATATCCATTACTATCAGTTAACAAAAAAAATATATATCAGTGAAAATAAAATTTATTACAAAGGAACACAAATGCCCTACAACTAAGTAGTAGTTTGATGTGTATGGGAATATTCTACAAATTACATTCTATAATATTTGCATAAAATTAGGAATACTTGTTTATTTTTAAACTGAACCATGTCAGTTCAAAATTTGGAGCAGAAAAATCACAATTTCCAATGACTTTATAAAAATCAGATATATCATGGTCTTGTGGTTTGAAATGCATATCTTACATAAGCCCGTTGGAGCAAATCGATGAACAGTGGGAAGACAAGTGATCTGAAACACGAATGCCTTAAATATCTACACATGCACGTTCCTCTTTCTCTGATGGGGAATCAATCTGCCCTCAGAGTCAACATGGCCTCACCTTCTCTTTTAATTCTCCAGCCATCTACTGACTTAGACTTCGTGTTCTGAAATAGAGGTAATAGTATATTGAATGGGTTATTTTTGTCTTAGAAATTTGCTTCTTGTTTAGATCATCTTGAAGTTTCCTGCATTTCAGGAATGTTATATTTCTCCAAGTTTCTTTAAAGTTCAAACTGAGGGGCCGGAGCGATAGTCCAGCAGGTAGGGCCTTTGCCTTGCATGCGGCCGGCTCATGCCAGCCCGGGTTCGATCCCGGCATCCCATATGGTCCCCTGAGCACCGCCAGGAGTAATTCCTGAGTGCAGAGCCGGAGTAACCCCTCAGCATCGCCGGGTGTGACCAAAAAGCAAAAAAAAAAAAAAAGAAGTTCAAACTGAAGAGGATTGGGCTGCTTGTGAAGACAACCAGGAAGGGATGTGGGAGATGAAGAGACAGAAGAAATAGATTTTTTTTCTAGGACACCTCTGTTTATGAATTAGATGTGCAGAAATAGAAGAAAGACGTGTTCATAATTGATGCCATCTCTGTAAGGTCACACAAAATCACGTTGAAAGAGGCAGAAGTAAACCTCAAGGTAACTACAATGCTTTGAATTGAGGTCAAAGCAGAGTCATTAACTTGCAATCAGAATTGCAGTAAGAACACCTAGAGGTATCCCTACAGTCAGAATACCTAGAGAAAGGGTATCTTCCTCAGAACTTCATTTTTTTTTTAAATTACAAAAGCACATTTGATATAGAGATACCTCTCATCAAAACTTCTTCATGCAATTCAAGGGCTTTAAAATATGAATGTTATACATCACTTAAAATTGTCATATCAGTAAGCAACTTATAAATTTTTGACTTTCACAATTGTGCATACTGTTCACTATAAGTTTGCATTCTCTCAGTATTCTTAAAGAAATAGCAAGTTATATTTAACAATTATCTAAGTGTTTCTGGGCTGCTTAGAAATACATAATGTCTTAATGTAAAATTGTGCAATACTGATTTATTTTCCTAAAGCCTCAGATGGAATCTTAGTTGCTTATTGCAGTGATGAAATTGTCATTATGTGACATATTCAAACACTTCAAACCAGTGCAGATTAGAAGAAAGCCTTTTAGTTAAACAGATAACTTGTGTACAGCAAGGCATTCTTTTGTTTATGAACTTCAGAGAGAATTCTTTGCACATTATACAAGTCCACATTGTGAAGAACAAAGATGAGATTTCAAAGACCTGACTCTTTTGTGATAGAAGAAAAAGCACTTTTCTCTCTAGGTGAATATTTCTAAGAAAGATTAATAGCGAGAGGAAGAAAAATCATCTTCAGACAAGATCAGAGCTAGAGCTGCCCTGTGTGCCTCATGGTTTTGTATCCCTGTAAGTCCGACCCATGAATGGAAAAGCTTCCTACATTTTTTAAGTGTTGCCATTTGAAATTAATTGACAAATATAAACACGTTTTATTAAGATTTAAAATTTATTGGGCACACATTTTGTATGTATTGTGTGAATATGACCTTGTCACTTTCATTTTTATGTTAATAACATGTTTCCCCTCTTTTACTATTATTCTTTATTGCTGTTTATTAAGTTATTTTTATTGCTCATAGACACATTTTGAAATGATACTGAAGAAGTACTTGGTTGACAATAAGTTCTAATAGCTACATGACTCTCTTACCTTTACAATAGGCTCCGACCTTCTTTTTCAACATCTCCTTTGCCTCCCTTTCCTGTGAATCTTTGAAATGATCTGTTCTAAGTAATTCCATATTTTTATGTAATCTATTACAAAGCAAGCTTCTCCTGACAAATTTCGCGCAACAATAGTGTTCTGTTCTATTTCTTGCTCTTCGAAAATAATTACCAGCATGAATTGTCTCATGCCTGACATTTGTTGCTGTATAATGTATGCCTGTCAGGACTGAATTTTTAAATATATATTCTCTCTTTAGAATTTAACCTACTGAAAAGTAGGTTGCTTAACATTGTTACTGCATTCTACTTTATAAATAATATTCATAAATAATCATGAAGAGTGTTTCTGTAGATCAAGGACAACTCACAGGATTTGGAATGAATGTGAGTAAATAATTTTGTGAATATATTAAAAGTGAGTTTATGCTTTTTAAATATTCTAGAAAATAGCATAACATTTTTCTCTTGAATATCCCAAACAGAACAAAATTTTCTCTGATTCTTAGGGAGAAGATAACCTTGGATCATAGCACTTTTTTTTTTAAATCCAAGGTTACTTTATACCCAAACAACCTGGGGTCCCATCCCCAGGATCCATTAAAGGTTACTCAAGGACTGCCAGAAGGGCAAAGCCAGGAATAAATCCTGAAGAGTCAAGTAGGGCACAGAAAGAAAATAAACCCTAATTACATTCTCCATAACATTTTATATTTTAATAAATGTACTATGAAGAAGTATCTACCATCCTTACTTTTAGAAAATAGGAAAATTCATTTTTAATTTGCAAACTTGTACAAAAGTACAAGAGTATTAGAGCCATGTGATAGAATGCAGTATTGTAGTCATGTGACAATTCAGAGTTTAAGAGAAAGATAATGGTAGAACAATATGTAGTGGCTGACATTTATGTACTTAATACAGAAAACTAGATTTCTAATTTCTAAACAATGCTATGAAAACATATCATTGTTTTCCATTTCAGAGGAATTACAGTTATAACAGGAGAAAAAAAGCAGTGTTAATAAAAGTATCAGTATAACAAGTGAAATTAATGGCATGCTAAATTGAGAGATCTAGGAAAAGTTTTATAAAAAGTAATTTTCAAGGTCTAAGATATATATATTGTGTGTGTGTGTGTGTGTGTGTCATCAGTTTAAAAATGTACTCAGCTACTTAGAATTGTATTTAATTTAATTCTCCAACATTCTTCTTTTATCTTCACCCTCTCACAGAAAAATTTCAGATACAAAAGGATCATGAGAAAAGAAATTTCAGCAAAAGTATGTTAAAAGCTTAGTCTGATTCATTACTTTAAATAGGATCTTAAAGTTAAAGTTAGAGTTAATGAGATAATTCAATCTTAAGGCTTCTCTACTTTCCACTTTTTCTCTCACAAGTTGCCATTAGAGTGTTAGGCTTTAATGTGTTTTGTCCAATTAAAATAAATTTGGACTTTGGAAAGAATGAACTTATTTTAAAAGGTTATTGCTCTTAATGGAGAAAAACTGTTTTCATACATAGAGAACACTCTTGCCATGGAGGGAGGGAGAGTGCCGCAGTCGGTACAATCTCCCATCGCACCAGAAAGCACATTTCCCTGGCAGAGAAGCACATGAAAGTCAGGAGCAGTAGGGCATGGGGAAGTGGTGTAGGTGAAGGTGGGAGAGGACAGTTGATGGAGTTATTGTCCCTGGTCAAAACTCAGGGAAGGTTCTAAAGAACTTCAGCATGCTAGTGACCCAAAGTTGGTGAAGACTGAGACGTCTGATGGAGAAGAGAAGCTGAGTAAAGTGTTGTCAGTTTGAATTATTGTTTCCAGACTGTTCAATAGGATATGATTTTGTTCATTATCAAAGTCAAAAAAAATAGTCTTTGTATAGACATACATGCTGAATGTACCTTCTTCTTCTTCTTCTTCTTCTTCTTCTTCTTCTTCTTCTTCTTCTTCTTCTTCTTCTTCTTCTTCTTCTTCTTCTTCTTCTTCTTCTTCTTCTTCTTCTTCTTCTTCTTCTTCTTCTTCTTCTTCTTCTTCTTCTTCTTCTTCCTCCTCCTCCTCCTCCTCCTCCTCTTCCTCCTCCTTCTTCTTCATCTTCTATTTCTTCTTTTTTCTTCTTTCTTCTTCATCTTCTATTTAACCTTCTTCTTCCTCCTCCTCCTCCTCCTCCTCAACCTCCCCATCCTCGTCCCCCTCTATTCTCCTGTTCCTCCTCCTCCCTATCCCCAACCTCTCCCCTTCCTTGTCCTCCTTCATCCCTCTTCTCTTATCCTCCTCTTTCTTCTTTTTCTTCTTCTTACACATGCTGGTGCTCAGTCCTTTCTCCTGACACTCCACTCATGGGTTACTCCTGAAAGGAGTCGCGGGATCATCTTCATGCCAGTATTGAACCTGGGTTTATGTCATATAAGGCAAGTGCCCTACCCTCTGTACTTTTCATTTGGTTCCTCAATCTTTTCATAGTTATGAACAAAGATAAAATAGTAAGACACCAGAAAAATAAAGCCATAGTTCATAACAAAATTTAATATTATAATTATAATGTCAATATATTTGCCTTATATTTATAAATATATTAATATTAAATTACTATAATTTTAGTAATGCAATTCTAAATTGACTTAAAGATTGTATTTTTAAATTTTAATATGAGCAAATATATTTTTACTATTACTACATGACTAAGTAGAACCAGGTATGAAACAGTAGTAAATTTACCCCAGGCCATTCAGAAACTACTGCAGACCAAAGCTTTTTTTCCCTTTCCACTTTTGGATTATACCCAAGAAGATGTGGCACTACAAGTTGTCCTGGCACTGTACTCAGCCAATGGTCACTCATTGACCATTTTGTTTTCCACTCAGTGACCATTGGCTGCTCAGCCAATGGTCTGATGGCCTGCTGTATGGTGTCAGTGATTCAAACTGGGGTTGACTGCGTGCAAGCTATGTGCTCTGCCTACTGTAGTATCTTTCCAGCACTTACTGTGGACTGGTTGGAAGCCACTTATCTAGGAGAAAAAATGATTCTTTGAACTTTGTCTTTGTCTTTGGTAAAAATGAGGTTTGCCTGTGAAATTATTTCCGGTTATTGGGAGAGTTGTTTGTTTATAGTTTACTATTTTAGAATATGCAGGATGTTTCGGAGACCTCTTGCTTGTTGATTTTCTTTCTGAGTTTAGGACTCTGATCAGGTTCAACAGCACCTAGATGAATTTTACTAGCAAGTGAAGTAAGTATCCCTGATGGTGAACTTCAGATTCACTCATTCTGTTCAGTCAAGGGAAAGACTAGGTGAGTTCAGATGAAACTCTAGACAGAGGATGAAGAATGATTCTAGTACTAATTCCATTTTTGTGGGGAAGAGTTCCACTGTCACTCAAATTTCCAGCTTCAATCATGTTTTCTTTTTTTTTTTTTTTTTTTTTTTTGCTCCATACCCGGCAATGCTCAGGGGTTTCTGCTGGTTCTGCACTCAGGAATTACTCCTGGCGGTGCTCGGGGGACCATATGGGATGCTGAGGATCGAACCAGGGCCAGCATGGGCCCGCCAGCGACAAGGCAATTCCCTACCCGCTGAGCTATTGCTCCGGCCCCTTCAATCATGTTTTCTATATGTCAGTTCTGGTAAATGATACTTGGAAAGAATCAAGATGGAAAAGACTGAGAGTCCAATCCTCCATGGGTGAGTGTCTGCCCACTATGATATAACACACTGGCTACCGATTCAGAGTTCCAGTGATTCCCTCCTCGGGTTTGGTATATTCACTTCAGAGGCTCACAAAAATAATAAAAATAATTTAATATGCAATTTTAAAAAATATTTTATTATATAACCATGAGATAAACAATTACAAAGATGTTCATGTTTGGGTTTCGGTCATACAGTGTTCCAGCACCCATCCCTCCATTAGTGCTCTTTTCCCACCATCAATGTCCCTGATTCCCTCCCCCTCCCTAGTCTGCCTCTATGGCAGGGTCTTTATCTCTTTTTTTTCTTTCTCTTTTCTATCTCTCTTTCTCTCTTCCTTCTCTTACACAATGTGGGTTTCAATACATACAGTTAAAGTTTATCATGTGTATTTTTTTGCCAGTGTTCAATACTCAGTTCTGGGTTGGTATTATCACTTTAAACAATTATTAGCACACTGTTCCTTTCTCTGTCTTACCGAACCTCTTATTCCCACACGTTTGTGGTAATTTTCACCTTTGACAAGACCTCCTGGTCCACTATGCCATTTTTTAATTTGCTTCCTAAAATGTTGCAATCCAGAAACAATCAGATCAGAAAGATGTTCAGCACAAGTTGTGGTAAAAGGTACCTGCACATCAATTGTTTTCTCTCTTTTCTCTCTCTTTCCCCCCTATATGCTCTCTCTCTGTCTCTATATCTTTGTCTCTCTCTCTCTCTCTTCCCATTTGCCTAATGAATTTAGAAGCTCTCCAAATACATTGTTTTCTATGGTGGCTATATGTCTTGGAGGTTTCATTTTAGAGGCAAAATTGATGAAGTCATCGGCAATTAATTTAACCTACAACCTTCTTTCTTCCCTCCTCAGAAGGCTGAAAATTACAACTGTCTAAGCATATGATTGTGTTCCTAACCAACAGATCTCATCCTGAAGCATCCTAAGTGCTTTCCAAAAGAAAATGTAATTAAGGATATCGTAAAGTTTTCAGCAATTTTATAGAAGAAATTGGAACTAAGACTGTTCTGTCATTCTTATTATAAATCCCATGACTATTCTCATGATAGGTCTTGATCTACATGGTCCTCTTCCCAGGAACAATTTCTCAACCACGAGTTCTAAGTCACATTACTGAGTTCTTAGATCAGTACATATAGTTAAGAACATAAGGATCCAAATTAGAGAAATTAACTACTCTGCTTATTGTCATAAACAAAATGTTGGTGTTAGATAACTCTGAACAGCATTTCAAAGTCTGCGGTTTACTGTCATGAATATCTCTCTGCTTTAAAAAGAGTCACATTACAAGTGTGTCCTATAGAATGGCATATTAAGGTAACATATCAATGACGAAGGTAAAGGGAAGAATAGATTAGAACAATTAAATAATTATTTAATTATTTAACTAAGCAATTAAAAAAATTAAACAATTTTAAAGTATGCAAGTAGGAATACACATAAAAATAGTCGGTATATATTAACTTTCATATGAGAAAAAGAAGAAATTCATAGATATCACTTGAGAAATTTTAGCAGACAAAATAAAAGTATTAACAATTTTGTTAGATTGCTTCCCAGCCTTTTGGCTACTATCAAGTGTAACCTTTTTGTTAGATAGCAATGGCCAGATAAAGAAATCAGACATTCATCTAGAAACAGCTTCTCGGTAGTTATGGTACAGAAATTGGCAGTGACAGGGGAATTGAGCCAAGCCAACATCTGCTAATTACGAAAGCTCCTCTGTTGTAAAGAGCAGAGGAGTTGACATGGGTGGCTGAACTTCTTTATTTGATTCTTGTGCACCCTGGAGAATTGTATGATGTAATCTGCACAGAACTCACTAGAAACTAACAGAGCTGAACCTTCAACAGCACAAGTGAGGCGAAGGGTTAGACAACATGACTGTATTTCTAGAAAGCGAGTTTAAACAGGAACAAGAATAATTTTCCCCTAAATGTGATAGAAGGGAGAAATTTGAGGTTTTTATGCAAAACTCTTCTGGGGAAATTATAATAATGATGACATAAATAAAAATAGAGGTACAAATTGCTTTAAGCTGGAAATAAATGATAGAACACATGCTTGCCTATGAATGCATGTAGAACAAGAGACATGACGGACTCCCCATCATAAATATCACATAGGAGTGAGGGCAATTGGTCTCTTATGTGCTGGCACCGTCATTTCATGTTTTTCTTCACAGTGAGCAAGTGAGTATACTGAAGATATCACTTGTCACTTGTCTTCCCTTGTTCATCGATTTGCTCGAGCAGGAGCCAGTAACATCCCCATTTGTTGGGAATGAGATTGAATGAGTGAAATTGTTACTGTTTTTGGCATATGGAATACAAAACGGACAGCTTGCCAACTTCTGCCGTGGCTCTGGGTTCATCCCAGGGGCCCAGTGGGCCCAGTCTTTTTCTATGTTATGCCATAAAAGAAAACATAATTTGGGGGGATAAAATTATACCTTTTTTCAGTTAAATGATTGATCATTGAGCACACACTGTTGTTTTAGATTGGCTCCTCTGAGGGTCCTAGTACCTAGCACATTTTCCTATATTCTTTCTAAAATGGTAATTGGTAGCTCAATGATTTCTACTTCATTTATAACATTTGAAATAAAGTCTAGACTCTTTATGTTAGAATACCAGATAAGTTAGTAGTGACTAACTTATTTTTTCATGTTTTCTTTTATCAGGTTTACCCAAATTCTGTCACACTAATTTTATTTATTAAATAATGATATGTGCTACAGTATGGTGACAAATTTTGTTATAGAAGTTGTTTTCTATGGGCTAGAAACCACCTTCCCTTTCAGAAAATTTCATCTGCACTGATTAAATCAGTATCACTGTATCACTGTCTTCCCACTCATCATCGATTTACTCGAGCGGGCACCAGTAACATCTCCATATGTCCTGTCTCATGCTAGTAGAGCCCAAGGGCACCTGCTTGCTCCAGGAACATAAAGAGCCTCAAACCATTCCATTAGGCCATGGGAATGAGGTCTATAATTGTTACTGGTATTTGGTATATCAAATATGACATGGGTAGCTGCCAGGCTCTGCCTGCGGGTAGCATACTCTTGTAGTCATCGGTATGGGATAAATCATTTGTTTCTATTTGGTCACAGTCAGTGGTGCCCACAAGCTTTTCCAGAGCAATACTCAGGGATCTCTTCCAGCAATTCTCAGAAAATCATGAACCCAGAACCACCATATGAGAAACACATGGCATAATTCATTGACCTTCTCCCTGGCCCTTATGAGTTTGTTGCTGTCTTACTCAGCCAACTAAAATGCTGTCTTACTCAGCCAACTAACTTTATTTTGGAATCTAAATGTAGAATTTCCTCATATTCTTTTCTTGGTTTATATTGTACACAAAACTATTTATTACTTTTAAGTTTCCTGGTGGCATAGAAATTTCATTAATTCTAGGTCCTAATCTTGTTTATCTATCTACCCCCCAATAACTATCACACTACCTAGCCTGTAGCAAATATTCAATTTTAATTCTTTCATTGAGTGTTAAATGGCATACTGGATACTGACTGCTGATTCTGTCCGCTGCAATGGCTGCATTCATTAAGGCGTTCTGGCTTCATTTTTTTTCAGAGGCGGTCTAGAAAAGAGATGGTGTTTTCTAATGTCCTTCACTGCCCACAAAAAAGAAGCCTCAGTTACTTATTCTTCTTGATTAGACCCAGACCTTGTATGTTCCACTTGTCACCCTCATAACTCTGATACAATTCACACCAGAATTGTACACTGTGTTTATTTGCAGCAATATTTTAATCAGATTTTTACCTTTAATGAGAATCTATCCATTTTTATCATCAATGCTTAAATGCTTATTTTTTTCCAAATAAAATGTTGATCTTATGTTAACGCTCATGACACTTAGCCTTAATTGAAATGACCTGTAAGTATTCACTTATTTCTGCTCCATTTCTGCACAGCTATAATACAAAGGCCAGTGGGCTGAAATATGAATTTTTATTTGTTTTCAGATCTCCAAGGTAAGTTTGGTAGATTCTCTAAATGGATACAAGAGTGAATTAGTGAGAAGCAGACTGAGATAACACTTAGCATATATCCATCCTAAAACTTAATCAATTTCTATGAAGTTGAAATGCCAAATATGAGTGCCTTTGTTTTTATTGGGAGTGCCATGCAGGCAGAGCCTGTGGATACTATAGCCTGGATCTTGGGGTCTCAGATGTACTTGAGGGATCATCAATGCCAGGGTTTAAACCTGGGTACCCTGCATGCAAGTCAAATACTTATATCATTGAGCTCTCTATCCTAATTTCATTCAGATAACTGCCCAGACTCTTAAGTAATAAATCAGTAAAGGAGTGTGCAGAGATAATACAGATGATAGTGAGCTTGCTTA
Organism: Cryptotis parvus; assembly: GCA_021461705.1. Taxonomy (NCBI): domain Eukaryota; kingdom Metazoa; phylum Chordata; class Mammalia; order Eulipotyphla; family Soricidae; genus Cryptotis; species Cryptotis parvus. The sequence goes on from JAJIBD010030823.1 coordinate 86,633, forward strand.
GCTTGTGGCTGATCCAGTTGGATTCCTCCAAGCCCCACTTGGAGTGATCTCTGAGCAAAGAGAGAACTTAGTTATTAGCACCTTTGGGTTTGACTTGTGCCTACTGTACCCTCCCAATTAAATAAATATGCATATCAATAAGGATTGTAGGAAAAGCTTTGCATTCAGGAGTGTTAGCTTTAATTCCTGAAATGACATGGCTTCCTGAATACTGCAAAGAATAACCCCAAAGCAATAGGATATCATAGGAATGGAGCATTGCTAAGTATGAACCCCCAAAAAACAAAAACAAAAATGATCATAATAGATATTGAATTACTTATATTATTATATTGACTGTGCCAATAAATCAAAAATATCTACTAAATATATTACTATGAGACTTAAAACATTTGCAAAGAATGATTATTCAGAAAGCTAAATGATAGAATTTCCAATTCGAAAACTTTAACTATAATTTATAAAAGAAAAAAAGTCTTAAAATCCAGCTATATTGCAGAGTGGTAATGGTTTTGTCTTGCTAGCATAAGACTCTGGTTTTTATTTCTGAAATCAGAACCACAATGTAGCTCTTCAAACACCACAGTTGAAGCTGCTAAACTCTGCACCAGTCTGCCCTTTACACACACACACACACACACACACACACAAACACACACACACACTCATGCATGATAAGACAACTCATTAGTTTTTCAGAATTTAAATATATTCAGAATTTAATTATGTTAAGAATAGCCAGTTATTGAATACTAAGCTGACAAAATAAAATGACTTCTAAAGTGTTAGAAGAATCTTCTGTCATAATCTGATACACAATATTAATGTGAGCAGTATTAATCAACTGCATGGGGCAAAGGGACACAAGGCATCTTAATATCAGCATATTTCCCACCAAATGCCATTATTTAAAGCATAGAGATCTGACAATTTAAAGAATAGAAAACACATAGAATAAAGTTCAGGATATATATTCACATGATGTGAAATCAGTTTTAACTGCTACTATAAAATATGGTTAATTATAACTTACTTACATTCACAATGATATACAATGCCACTTCCTAAATTTCTGGATGCCACAAAGAAGTGTTTTTTTAAGCACAGGAGTAATTAAAATAAAAACAATGTGAGAAGTCTATCTTTCAGATTTTGATGTAATTCTCTTGAGCACAATAGAATCATGTCTCTTCATAGATAAACTGTGTGGCACAGCTTTGGTTTCTATGCTATGATCCTCTTTCATTTCTTATTTGATCTGTCACACTGCCATTTTGCCCGTTCCTTAAGATCATCTAGTGACCTAGCTACTATGATTCCCCCAGCCCCAATAATAAACCCTCAGTTTTAAATCATTGATAATTTAGCAAAATAATTTATATTTCAAAAATTATTATAAAGATAAAGGAGGAGACTAGGAACAATTAATTTGAAGTAATTTTAGGAAATAAAACTCATAGGAAATGGTACACTGACTCTTAGTCCACTGCAAACTTCAGGAAAGAAAAAATGAAAATAAAAAGAAAGAGAATGAAAGAAAAAAAACAATGAAAGAGAGAGAGAAAGAAAGAAAGAAAAGAAAGAAAGAAAAGAAAGAAAGAAAGAAAGAAAGTAAGTAGAAGGAAAGAGAAAGAAAGAAACAGAGAGAAAGAAAGAAGAGAGAGAAAGAAGAGAGAGAGAAAGAAAGAAAGGAAGAAAGGAAGAAAGAAAGAAAGAAAGAAAGAAAGAAAGAAAGAAAGAAAAGAAAGAAAGAAAGAAAGAAAGAAAGAAAGAAAGAAAGAAGAAGAGAAGAAAGAAAGAAAAGAGAGAAAGAAGAGAGAGAAAGAAAGAAAGAAAGAAAGAAAGAAAGAAAGAAGAAAGAAAGAAAGAAAGAAAGAAAGAAAGAAAAGAAAGAGAAAGAAAGAAAGAAAGAAAGAAAGAAAGAAAAGAAAGAAAGAAAGAAAAGAAAGAAAGAAAGAAAGAAAGAGAGAGAGAGAAAGAAAGAGAAAGAAAGAAAGAAAAAAGAAAGAGAAAGAAAGAAGAGAGAAAGAAAGAAGAAAAAAGAGAGAAAGAAAGAAAGAAAGAGAGAAAGAAAGATAGAAAAGTAGGAAAGGTGGGGGAAGAAAACGTGGAAGGAAGGGGAGAAAAGATGAAGGAGGTGTGGGAGGGAATGAGAAGGAGATTACTAATATGAATAACAAGTTATATGTTCTTTTATTTTTAATTGATTTATTGTTGTAATGCTTGGGATTGAATTCAGAACTTTCTGCATACTAGACACCTGCTCTAAGGCTTGGGTTGTTCTGTTTTTTTTGAATGTTAAAATACTGTGTTGTTTTTTAGTTTTATTTAAATTTTATAGCAAGTCCATGTGGTAGACTGATTTCCTATTTACATTTTAAAATTGATTTTACAAATAGGTAAAAAGGTTAAAGAGTCACTAGAGAAGGAAAAACAGTTTGCTGAGTCTAAAATAAAGTACTTGTTAAGGTAACTTTATTTTGAATATTGATCTTTGTTTCTTTCCTTCCAGCTACCCTTCTGAGCATCCCCAACTGAGCACAGTCCTAATACAATTTCTATCTTTTCATACTGCTATGGGGATGAAAACATTTCAGACATTTGCAAATAACTGAGAGCCATATAGTAAGTCATACTATTTGGCTATATTAGTTTTGAGTTTCCAATTATATGGGCATTAATCGTATATTATATAAATACACATGGTCTTAGTAATAAAGATATTTAGTAAATATGCAATTTTGATTATTAATGGGATTTTTATATTATGCTTCATAATCCCTAAGACTTATATTTAATGTTTTCTTCTTGCTCCAGTGACCAAATCCCAGTGTCATTAAAATCATACATGGAAGTGAGTCTATAAGTCTAACAAGGTATTTTGACAAAGAAAATGTGATAGAAATATTTCTCTTCTTCTCAGGTACATGTTTTTCTTTTTTTTTCTAAAACATTCTATCCTTTTTGAATGAGGGATTGTGTTACACCTAGCAGTGCTCTGGGCTTACTCCTGACTCTGTACTCAGGTAGCACTCCTTGCAGGAGTTGGGGACTATAGGGAATGCTGGGGATTGAAACTGGGTCATCCTTGTGCAAGACATAGGACTTACCCTCTCAGACTAACTCTCAGACACTTCACTTGGTCTTATATCACTCATATATTGTTCTTCCTAGGATTTGGATCTTTCTTTTTTAGTGCACCATTTATCAAAATACTTCGCAAAAAGGCATGCCTTTGGCTACAATGAGTATTCTTATAGTTTATGAATTGTTTGTAAGTACTATAGTTCATAAAATTGAGTGAATAATTTTTTGAGATTACTCTTTAATTTGTTTCACTATTTATGAACTAGGACAATCGCATAAAATTGAATATATTGTGTTCTTTAAGTAACCGATGAATGGATGCTGACTTGGTGTGCTTTTAAAGTATGCATTTCAATATCATTCTGTCAGGATCTTTGCACTCATCACTGAAACTATTATAAGTTAAGCTCTTTAGCCATTGCTAAAATTATTAACCACATCTCAGTATTATTTAAGATAGTAGAATAATTGTCCACCATTCTGTAAATTTCATCTATATAAAAAAGTATTTTTAATGGAACTGTTTAAAACTACTTGTGAGGCCTAAAAGGTAGTACAATTGGCTAGAATCTTATATTGCATGAGATCGCCCAGAATTTGATCTACCGCCACCAATAAAGTCACCTGGAAATAGCCAGGAGTGATTGATTCTTGAGCATAGAGCAAGTACTAAGTCCTGTGCACAGTTAGGTGTGGTAATAACTAACTAACTAATAACTAAATAAATAAAGAAATAAAAATGCCTAGGAGAGTATGATGATAAGGGTAAACTCATCATTTGGGTAATTCCTTGAAATCCTTTCCCCCCCCCCCCCCCCCCCCCAAAATTTTAAAACTTAAACAGTCAATTACAGAAGCAAGAACAATAGTTAAATATCAGCATATAAAGTAACTTATGTCCACCTTTAATTTTTTATGAAGGAAAATATTAAAAATAAACATATCAGAAAACATGGTATTGCCTTTGTGTTTTGAGGATGCAAAGCCAGTAACATGAAGGTGTTCTCTATTCTGGAACAGTTTATTGTCAGTTATATCATTTGTTGGTGAAACAAAATGTATAGGTAGATTTGGCAGTTCTTTGGAAAGAAGTCAGATCATGGGAAACTAAATAATGGAAATTGAAGCATATATATTATGGAAATATTCATTTTTGACAATTCAAATGATTTAGGGACACAGGTACACCCAGCAGAGCAGAAACCAGCTTTCCCGTTGAACCCCCTGCATTCCATGGACCACGAGAGCAACTTCCGACCCGAGTCCACCATCCTGATGGAGCCTCAGAGGAGCCCAGAGGAACCCCCACACCTTGCTGGCAGCCATCTTCACAATCCACACTCTGCAGCAGGTAAGATCTCCACCCAGCAGACTAATCCAGTCTCCAGCCCCCCAGATTAATCCAGTATCCAGCCTGGCTTGTCAGAAACCCAGCCTACAAGGACCCACCACGCAGAGACCCGCCCTTCAGAGGAGAGTATTTCAAGTGCAGGGAATGCTTGAGCCTAAGACACAGGTACACCCGGCAGAGCAGAAACCAGCTTTCCCTGTTGCAGCGGCCACGCGATTTACCTCCAAATTACCGTAAATATTCAACCCACCCCTCTGAGAGAGTCCCACAAAGTTATGAGAATATAGCGCCCGCATGGCAGAGCCTGGCAAGCTGTCCAATGCGTGTTCGATATGCCAAATCCAGTAACAGAAATGTTTATTTTCCTGACCCCGAAAGAGCCCTTAATATGGCAGCAGTAAGAAAGGCAAACAAGCAGTGCCAGACAAAATTTCATGGCCATCCTAGGCTGCCAAAACGAGAAGGACTAAAATGACTGTCTGTACTTTCAATGCACGTACACTGGCATCGGAAGCATATATTGAGGATCTGATGCTGCAAGCAAGAAAGATCAAGTACGACATCATTGGTCTGACTGAGACGAGGAGGCGTCAGTTGCATCATGCTGTATTTCACAGCTGAGAAGAATTGTTCCTTGGAACATGCGACGAAAGAGGCATCGGTGGCGTTGGTGTCCTTGTCAACACGAACATGGCCGTCAACATTGATTCATTTGAATGCCTAACAAACCGAATAGGACGATTACACTTGAAGAGATGTGGCCCACTGCCAGCAATTTCTATCTTCATTGTCTACGCACCAACATCCACATACAAAGAAGATGAAATTGAGAAATTCTACATGGAATTGGAGGAGTTCTATAAAAAGATCACACCTTCTACAAGATCATAGTCGGTGATTTTAATGCCAAGATAGGATCAAGAAGATCGGCTGAAGAACTCCACATCGGGACCCATGGCCTAGAATGGAACGAACAGGGTGAGAGACTATCTGAGTTCATCATGTCCACCAAGACTATTCATGGGAACTCACAGTTCCAGAAAGCTGAAGCGAAACGTTGGACATGGGAATCTCCTGGCGGACAGTTCCACAATGAAATTGACCACATCATCTTCAATCGACGGTTTTGTCTGACCGATGTAGCTGTCGTCCCCAAATTCCAAACAGGATCAGACCACCGACTCCCTTCGTGCAAAATTCTACTTCCTGCAACGGGGAGAAAAGGCTGCAAAGTTTGAGAAGAGAACTCCCAGAATGACCACCAACTGGGAACTCTTTGGCACCATTGCAGCAACATGGGAAGATACCATCATTGGCGACATCGATGAAGAATACAACCGACTGGTTCAGCACCTCCATGATTGTGCGAAGAATGCCGAGAGAGAGAAAGACACAAATGGACGCCTGTCTTCAGAAACTCTCGAGCTCATTCGCCAATGTGGCAAGGCGCGAGCCTCAGGAGACAAAATGCTCACATCCAAGCTTGCTAAACAGTGCAGAGAAGCGATAAAAGAAGACCTCAAAGACAGAAGAGCAGAAATACTGGAAGATGCAGCAGAAGCCGGGAAAAGCATTCACACTGCCCGCCTGTCCTTTGCCAACTCTAAGACCAAGATGACTGCCCTCCGACGCCCTGATGGATCTAGCACATCTTCCAGAAAGGCAATGGAGAAGATTATCCATGACTTCTACTCAAATCTCTTTGACATCCACATCCACCTGCCCACATACCAAATTCCACAGGATGGATATGTCATTCCCAACGGTCTCCCTTCTGAAATCCGACATGCCATCTGCGTCAGTAAAGAGGGGAACAGCACCAGGCGCAGACAAAGTCAGACCCGAACACCTGAAGAATCTGCCGTTGGTACTCATCAATACACTAGCTCGGCTGTTCACACGCTACCTGTCCGAATGCAAGGTGCCCTCCCAATGGAAAACCAGCAGGACACTTCTACTGTTCAAGAAGGGAGACATTCCTGACATCGGCAACTATCGCCCCATCTGCCTGTTGTCTGTCATCTACAAGCTGTTTACACGAGTCATCCTGAACAGGATTAGCGGAACACTAGATGAAGGACAACCATGCGAGCAAGCAGGCTTCCGGAACAGATTCAGCACAATCGACCATATCCACATGGTAACCAAGCTCATTGAGGTTTGTAGGGAGTACAGGATGCCGCTCTGTCTCACGTTCATTGATTTACAGAAAGCCTTTGATTCTGTGGAGACTGAAGCAGTCATCGAAGCCCTAGCCAAACAGGGGTGTTCAAACCCAATACATCAAGATCCTTCGTGAGCTGTATTACGGATTCACCACCAGGATCTCACCATTCTACAAAGAAGTGATCATTAATGTGAAAAGAGGGGTTTGACAGGGTGATACCATTTCACCAAAACTCTTCAGCGCCACCCTCGAGAACATCATGCAACAATTAGAATGGGAAGGAATGGGAGTGAAGATAGATGGTCAGCAACTACACCATCTCCGCTTCGCTGATGACATCGTTCTAATAACACCAAACATTAGCCAAGCAGCACAAATGCTGGCTGACTTTGACCGAGAATGTGGAAAGATAGGTCTTCAGCTGAATCTAAAGAAAACTATGTTCATGAAGAATGAACTAGTTCCAGAAGCCCCATTCACTCTCAATGGAACAAACATCTCTGAATGCAGCAGTTATGTGTATCTAGGTCGAGAAATCAACATGATGAACGACCTAAAACTGAGCTGCGCAGGAGGAAGAAAGCGGCATGGAATGCCTTCAAAGGCATCGAAGAAATAGCTAAAAGGACAAAGAACCTCCGGCTCCGGGCACATCTCTTTGACTCCACCATTCTCCCTGCATTAACATACGCCTCAGAGACCTGGGCCCTACGAAAGCAGGATGAGAATGCTATTCGGGTCTCCCAGAGAGGAATCGAAAGAGCTATGCTTGGAATATCACGCCTCACTCAAGTAGAGAGAAGGAATCCGGTGTTCTGACCTCCATCGCTATTCCAGAATCAGGGATGCTGTCTCGTTTGCCAAGGCATCGAAAATCAGATGGGCTGGACATGTAATGCGATTTGGAGACAACCGCTGGACTAGAGCCATTACCGACTGGATCCCACGGGATGTCAAAAGATCACGTGGCCGCCCACCTACAAGATGGTCAGACTTCCTTGTAAAGACCTTGAAGGAACGGTTTGAGGCTCTTCATATTCCTGAATCAACCAGATGCCATTGGGCTACATTGGCACGTGATAGGGTCCAATGGAAATGTTACTGGCGCCCGCTCGAGCAAATCGATGAATAATGGGATTCAAGTGAAGTGATCAAGTGAAATGATTTAGGGGTGTCTCAGGCTGTCGAAAGGGTGTTAAAAGACTCCGGGCCCCCTCCCAGAGGGTCTGTGATCATGCAGTGGCTGGAGATGGATGAATGACTATTCCTTGAACCCTCCATGGCTGCCCTCTGCTATCATCAGGGACCATGAGACACCAGAGATCAAAACATATTTTTGCCACATATGTATCAACTCCAGTGGTATCTCACCAATTCTGTCCAATAATTTTCAAAATGCTCTACTGAATACAGTCATTGTACTATCATTGTCACTGTCACTGTCTTCCCGTAGCTCATCAATTTGCTCAAGCGGGCACCAGTAACATCTCCATATGTCCTGTTGCTAGCAGGTGTAGCCCAAGGGCATCTGTTTGCTCCAGCCACAGAAAGAGCCTCAAACTATTCTTCAGGTCATGGAATTGAGGTCCATAATTTTTACTAGTGTTTGGCATAACAATAAAACATGGGTAGCTTGCAAGACTCTGCCTTATCATACTATGATCTCACTCAAATAAAATTATATTATTTTTCTTAAGTCCCAGGTAAAGTGCTGGGTGTAGTTTATACTACTAGGTAGAAAACACATGCATGGGTCTGGAGTGATAGTAAAATTCTTCTGTTAATAAAATCGTTTTACAAAAATCCCAAGATTTTATGGGAATATTAGTAAAGCCTATTATTCTAACTTTAATTATATATTAAAACATGTTCTTATTCTCAAGTCATTAAAATTATAATACAATCACTATGAGAAATAATTATTAAATTAGAATGAATAATGCTCAAGAAAAGCCAGTTTTCAGGGGCTTTATTTAAGATAGTATTATTTAAGATAGTAGAATAATTTGACTTAACTGTTACACTGCCAAGGCTATTAGTTCTTTTTACCCTATACATATCAATATAGTTAACTTGAGTGTCTTAAGATTACTAAATCACTTTTATCACTTGTATCTCTTATCTTCCCATTGTTCATCAATTTGCTCAAGCAGGCACCAGTAACATCCCCATATGTTGTGTCACATGCTAGTGCAGCCCAAGGGCATTTGCTCGCTCCAGGACCATAAAGAGCGTCGAACCATTCCTTCATGTCATGGGAATGAGGTCTATAATTGTTACTGGTTTTTGCCATATCAAATATGACACAGGTAGCTTGCCAGGCTCTACAGTGTGGGAGGTATAGTCTCAGTAGCAGGCTCTCATCTCGTGCATTTACTGATGAACCAGGGAGAGATAGGGTTTTCTCTTGGGTGGAGCCCTGATGGGCTGTGGAGTCCAGATTTTGAAAATGGTGACCCTCATGGTGTGGGGGTCCTCTGGCTTTTTGCAACTACTAAATACACCACAAAAAATTTCTGTTAAACTTTTTTTCCCAAAAATTAAGTATATATTCCATTTTATTTATTAACAGTCATCATATAAGCTAATATAAGTGCACACATTCATGAATGTGTATTAATAAAGTTTGGTGGCAAATAAGTTTGTTTTATTCCAACCTTACACAAATTAATAAAAAGTTAAATTTCAAGGGACTGAATGAAAAACCATATTTTATGTCCCCTGCTTTCCAATTGGTCATTTCCAGTTTGAATCCTGGCATTGTACATGGTGCCATTTGTGACACTGAATGACCACTGTGCAGAGATCCAGTGCTAAGCCCTGGGCACTGCAAGGAGAGGCCCTTAAAAAACATATGATCAAAGAGACAAATATTTGTAGACATTATCCACCAAAAAGAAATCAAATACAATGGCACCAAAAAAAATACAAATACAATGGTAAACCATATACAAATACATGGAAATCAGAAAGATCACAAACATTAACGTTCTGTTATAATTGTTGGTAATTCCTGATATGGAAGCTGGCTCTTATTTTCTTTTTTCCTTTCTATCAAAAGGAGCAGCAAGGCAGTGCATTGGATGAAGTGCCTTGAACTTGGGTGACATGAGTTTGATTCCTGACATCCCATAAAATCCCTCAAGCACCACTAGGAGTAATACTTGAACACTGCCAGATGTGTTCTCAAAACAAATGAAAATAGGGCATTGATGGGTATGCCACTGGGGTCCACAACAGAATCAGGACAGAAGATCTTTTCTATCTCTTAGGATGCCAGGGGAAATGGATGAAAACTGAGTCCAGCACAGTTCCAAAAAAAGTTTTAAATAGTACAAAAGCTCTACCGCCGCAATCCAATACAATGAAAGAGCTCTAGCTCTGGTCAGAACTTAGACCATACAAGAGAGCCTAAATCTCCCACCAGAGAGAGGATCTCACCTGAGAGGAGTCCTACCCAAAAGAAGGTAAAAAGGAGAAGGGGCTTCAAGTCAGTCCCCTTTTATACACCAAAGTAATCCTATCTGTGGACAGGGAGTGTCCTGTCAACAAAGAACCCTAAACAGCTTGTAAAAAGCGTGGGTCCACACCCTACTATAGGCATAAACAAAGGGTTATCCAAGGACTAACCACTTCTTTGAGATTATCTCTTCTATAGAACACTGGAGAGAGATGAGGCTGGTATAAAGTATCACTGTCTTCCCGTTTATCATCGATTTGCTCCAACAGGCCCCAGTAACATCTCCATATGTCCTGTCTCATGCTAGTAGAGCCCAAGGGCATCTGCTTGCTCCAGGAACATAAAGAGCCTCAAACCATTCCATCAGGTCATGGGAATGAGGTCTATAATTCTTACTGGTATTTGGCATATCAAATACGACACAGGTAGCTTGCCAGGCTCTGCCGTGTGGTATAAAGTAATACATCTTAATTTCATGATCTTAATGTAATCTAGATGGTACCCAAAAAGGTCCTTCTTATTTATTATCTGCACCAAGGTGATTTCTGTGCATCTTGTTCTCTGTATACTGAAAGGGTCACACTTGCCTGCGTGAGGGCAAGCAGTATGATCCTTGCTATAATTTTAAAGAGAGTCTCAACGTAGCCTGGGTGGTAATCTCCTGGTAAATTCTAACTGTCCCACTCTGGGTACAGTGAGTATAAAGAGGAGCTGTGCCCAATCTAGAAAACAGAAGTCTTAGTAGATGTATATAAATCAGAAGTTATTCAGAGTCAAGGTGATTTCTGTAACTGCCACACCCTCTATCAGTATTTACATGGAAGAGAGATCTCATTAGAATGAACCTTGGCTTAAGGACATGTAAGTAGATTAAACTGTGAGTGGGTAAAACTGCAAAGCTCCCAAACTAGCTGAGCTGTCATCCAACAGAGCATGTGACTTACAATATTATTAATATTAGTGTTTTAGGATTACAATTCCATTCACCTGCCACCAATGTATGTATTAGCATCCCACTACAACTCTCAGTTTCCTCTCATTCCCCATGACCATTTTCCATAACTCAGTTTAATAGACTTACTTTCCAGGTGCATTATCATCAACCATCATTTATGTGCCTACACTCCACATAGGACAGAACTCATCCAGCATTTGTTCATCTCTATTCAGTTTCTTTCAAATTGCAGGGAATTGCAAGATACCAGTTTTCTTTACAGCTATGCATCAAACCAAATCTTTATCCTCTCGTTGTTCTCGGGCTGTTGAGATGTTCCAACATCTTTGGTATCACAATTAAAGCTGCAATGGACATAGGAGTACACATATCTTTTTTAAATAATATTCTCGTCTTCTTGGGATATATACCAAAACATAGAATCACTGGTTAATATGGAAGTTCATATGTGAATGTTTTGAGAGGTCCCCATTCTGACTTCCCTGAGGCTGAACAAAACAATCTACTCACCCCTGGTTCTTTTATCCTTACATACTCCCCATAACTGGTCATTATTAGCCTTTTGATTTAAGCTATTCTCAATGGTCTGAGGGGATATTTGTCTCTGTAAATTTGTCACAAACTCGCTAATTCTGGTGTGTAGCTAATTTTCTTCTTTTACTGTCATGTTAAAAATAAATCAAAATAAATCTCAGTAAAATATTTTCAAGTACTTTATATATAAATATTGTCACTTGTCTTCCCATTGTTCATCAATTTGCTCAAGTGGGCACAAGTAACGTCTCCATTCATTGAAAATGAAGTCCATTATTATTGTTTTCGGCATATCCAATACACCGTGGGTAGCTTGCCAGGCTCAGCTGTGCCTCTGGGTTCATCCCAGGGGCCCAGTCTTTTCTATGTCAGACCATCAAGCATCCAGCATCAATGGAGCAGAGCCCTGGGTGTAGACAAGTTTGTCTCCTCTGCCACCTGCCCGATGCAGCCAGGCCAAACAGCCACACCTGCAACATGCATAAGTATATTAAAGTTGAACAGGCTTATGGAGGACATATAAGAAGGAGAAAAGAAACCCATAAAAAAAGCATGCATTCCACTGCCATGTAGATGATTTAAAAATGAAAGGTATCTTTTATATAAGAGATTTATATATATGCTAATATTTTTGATACTTTTTCTTAGTGTACTTTAGATGAGAAATGTCATATTACATATTCACTTGTATCACTTCTCTTCCCGTTCATCATTGATTTGCTCTAGCAGGCACCAGTAACATCTCCATATGTCCGGTCACATGCTAGTAGAGTCCAAGGCCTTTTAGGAAAACTACATGGACATTCCTCCAAAGACTGGAAATTGAGCTCCCATTTTACCCAGCCATACCACTCCTGGGGAGGATGGTAAATGGAGACGTTGGTGTTGGAAAATGTGAACTGGTGGAGAGATGGGTGTTGGAACACTGTCTAACTAAAGCCCAATCAGGAAGTCTTGTAACAATCTATCTCTCACTGATTCAATTAAAATAAAAAAATCAATGATAGAAAAAGTTTTACAATTTAACCCTAGTTTCTAAAAAATGTGCTATTACCCTGTTCTACTCCTTTTCATTGCCTATAAATAGATTTCTACAAAAATTCATGCAGACAGTTTAATATAACAATTATTTATTGATGTGTCAGTTTTTATGGTTATATATTAATATAGATTCATATATATACATATGTATGTAAAGTTTCATTTGCATTTCTGTTTTATGCTACACGTTGGAGCTTTGAACTGTCGCTATCATATTTTGTTTTAGCATGTTAACTTAATCTCCATGTACCTGAGTGTTTATTGACAATACTTATATATGAGCACACACACAGTGTATTTCAAGGTTATTGTATTTTGAAGCACTTAAGATAGATTCAAATCACCAGTTACATAAAAAACATCATAATATTGAAAATTCCACAAAACAGACCTGTGTACAATTTGAAGCAATGTTCAAAGTTTGACGAAAAACTTGGAGCTAAGACAATATTGCATTATTTGGAAAGACTGGATATAATTAGATTTGAGGCATTGCCCGTGAAGTAGAATAAATACAATTTCTGGAATATAAAAACCAAATATATTGGATTTTCTCCTTTTTGGTTTAGGACACAATATAGAAAAAAATGTATACTTCACATATTTATGTATACAGATTATTAAATTTACTAATAATCTTTAATTGCATGCTTTTCTTCCCTTCAGAAGAAAAAAAGACATTAATATTTGCCCAGAAATTTAAATAGTGCATATTCCCTGTGCTAAGTCTCTTCCATTGTTATAGAAGATAAATTTTTAATTAATCTGAGTCCAGCTCCCCATCTGATGAGTTAGAATAATTCATTTGTCCCCACTAATTGAAGTTGATTTCTCCCTACCCAATTGCCAGGTGTTCAAAATATAACCCAGTGAGCATTATATGCAGGAAGTAGAAATGTTTTCAGTTTTGGAATCTTCATTTTGCTTTCCTTTATTTCTCCTTCTACTTGGTACAATATATTCTATACGGACAGTGATTCTTCTCTATGGTGTACTTATTAATTTAGCTTAATGACAAGTAGGAAATAGTCTAAGAACTATTAACATATTTCAATAAACATCAGAATAGGGAAGTTATATATTTGGTGTCTGCTAGTTATTTGATTTTGCTAGACAGTAACATAAAGCCTATCTTTATTTGCCTACAATGAATCACATTTATACATTACTCACTGTATTAGGAATTATATTAGGTTTTTAATACTGTGTTCTAGCATCTTTTTTAGCCACAAAATGTGGCACTTCTTGGGGGTCTTGTGCATGATGAAGCATATTAGATGTTCAAGCACAGGAAATATTTTCATTCTTCAAAAATTTTATGCACGAATGTAATAATTTGTTCAGAAAATTTTTCTCGGTACATTTTTTTTCTGCTTTTTGGGTCACACCCGGCGATGCTAAGGGGTTTCTCCTGGCTCTGCACTCAGGAACCACTCCTGGCGTTGCTCAGGGGACCATATGGGATGCCGGGGATCGAACCGGGTCGGCATGGGCCAGCCGCGCAAGGCAAACGCCCTACCCGCTGGACTATCACTCCGGTCCCTCTCGGTACATTTTTTGAGACAAAAATTTTCTCAATAAAATTTTGAGGCTGTAAAGTATACATAATATATTTTTTGTTTTTCAATCTTTTACTGTCAACAAAGGCATTAAAAGTCTCATTAATCATTCCTCTACACAAAAATCTTAGAAAATTCTTCTATAATACCTTGTCTTTGAGAGTTATCCAGATTTCTCTTTCACCTTTAAACTCACACCAATGTAACAAGGGAAACATTAAAACACTTCAACATTAAGCGTTTGATAATTTTTATCTACCTCTACAAAAAAGGATATTGATTATTTCCAAATTCATATTAAGATAATTTCTCCCCTTTTTTATACAACAACTGCCTAACAACTTATGTCAATACTCTTGCAAAATTTATTGTTTTGAAATAAAATTACTGTGTGCATTTCCATGTTGCTATTAATCACCTAAGTGGAGGGAGCTTAATTTGCTTGTTCTACTTTAGAACATATGTTTTCTCCTAATTTAAGCTTATGATTTTGCTGCAATACAAATTTTAATTAGATATTGCCTGACAATAGTCACTGAACAATTCTTGACACTAGATTCCTTTTGACACTAGATTCAGCATAAGTAATAACAATGGAAATGAACAATATCATAAATCTAGTTACTCACATTTCCCGTGGTATAATATAAAAATCACAGTAATATTTCTTTTTTTCATGCTGAAGGGACCAAATCAAAAACAGTATATAGCTATTACAATCTTTCAGGTTTCTTTAATTCTGCTGAAATGAAACAGCTATTTTCAAAAAAATATATAGAAAAAGAGGGATGGCAGATCAACAATATATGTGATGAGATGTCTAGAGTGTCTAGTGGCTCCAAAATTTGCAAATACGAAAGATCATTCTCAAATGCCTGCAGCATAACAACATTCTTGGAATCTGTAGAATAATCAGGACACGTGACGAGCTAGAAGAAAGGAACTTCAAGTTTCCAGTGAAGGTGATGCAAAAGAAAAAAGGTATTGTGCCATTTAGTTTAGTGTGATGGACACATTTATCCTGTTCTGTACAGAATGGTGTGGACTCATACAACTCTCCCGAATACTATCAGCACACATGATTTATTATTTGTTTTATCACACTCTTTTTGGTCCAGAAGAAGAGAGACCTCATTCATTGACTATCTGCATATATTTATTGCATGCCTACTATCTATCAGACAGTATCATAGTTTTCAAGTCACAGCACTAAGGAGATCAAAGTCACTTCAAATAACTTATGTGACCTCTTAGACTCATCTGACTTTGTCTGGATGTGCCATTTGGTAAGACTAAATCAGGTTTTTAGGGATATAATTTGTCTTTATTAAAACAAAGCTCAGGTGGAATTTGTCTAATGCTACTCTTCTTTCCTACTTTACTCTCTCTTTTTTTTAAAATATATTTTATTATACCACCATGAGATAAACAATTACAAAAATGTTCATGTATGGGCCCCAGCCATACAGTGCTCCAGAACCCACCCCTCCACCAGTGCCCATTTCTCACCATCAGTGACCCCGATTCCCTCCACCCTCTCCGAGCCTGGCTCTATGGCAGGTGTTTTTTTAATCTCTCTCTCTCTCTCTCTCTCTCTCTCTGTCTCTCTCTCCCTCTCTCTTCCCTCTCTTACAATTTGTGGATTGCAATACATATGATTAGAGGTTATCTTGTGTATCTTTTTGCCTGCATTTAATGCTCTGGTGACTCCCCTCTCATCAGGTCTCCATCCAGCAGAAGAGCTGATCACAGCCAGGCTTCGCACGCTGCTTTGCAGCCACACAATTCATCAATAAATGCCCAAGATTAGAGGTGACTAGAGAAGTATCCCACCCTCACGGCAGAGCCTGGCAAGCTACCTGTGTTGTATTTGATATGCCAAATACCAGTAACTATAGGCCTCATTCCCATGACCTGATGGAATGGTCATGGGAGTGAGGCTGACATGCTCTCTCTCGGTGGCTACCCTGGGTGCGTGGTGTGTGGGTTGCCTTGGGGCGGACCTGTCCCCACTGTCTTCCCACGCACTCTCCCCCAAGAGCCGTGTGCCCGGCCCTGCCCAGGCCCTATACCTAACTATAGGACTCATTCCCATGACCTGATGGAATGGTTTGAGGCTCTTTATTTTCCTGGAGCTAGCAGATGCCCTTGGGCTACACTAGCATGTGACAGGACATATGGAGATATTACTGGTGTCTGCTCGAGGAAATCTTTGATCAATGGGAAGACAAGTGATACAAGTGATTAATGGTCAGTTCTATGTGAGTAATAGCACTTTCGACAATTATTGTTACACTGTTCCCTTCTCTGTCTTACCTAATCTCTGACTCCCACACATTTGTGATAATTTCCCCCTTTGACTAGATCTCCTGATCCATATTTCACCTCATCTTGGATATTGGTGTCATAATATGTAAATATATATATCATATATATATTATATAAATAAATGCAGTCATTCAATATCTGCTCTCTCTCCTTCTGGCTAATTTCACTCAACATGATCCTCTCCATGTCCTTCCATTTATAGGCAAATTTCATAACTTCATCTTCCTAATAGCTGCATAGTATTCCATTGTGTAGATGTAATACAGTTTCTTTATCCAGTCATCAAATCTCAGGCACTCTGGTTGTTTCCAGATTCTGGCTATAGTGAATAATGCTGCTATGAACATAAAAGTAGGGATGGTGTTTCCACTGTGTGTTTTTGGCTTCCCAAAAATTGCCAGGAATGGTATGGCTGGGTCAAATGGGAGTTCCATTTCTAGTCACGGGAAGAATGTGCATATTGTTTTCCAAAAAGGCTGAACCATTGGACATTCTGACCAACAATGGATGAGCGTCCCTTTTCCCTGCATCCATGCTGGCACTTGTTGTTCTTGCTCTTTTGGATATGTGCCAGTTTCTGTGGTGTGAGATGATATCTCATTGTTGTTATGATTTGCATCTCTCTGATGGTTAATGATGATGAGCATTTTTTTCATATGTCTTTTGGCCATTTGAACTTCCTTGTCGAAGTTTCTGTTCAATTCTTCTCCCCCATTTTTTGATGGAGTTGGATGTTTTCTTCTTGTAAAGTTCTACCAGTGCCTAATATACACTGGAAATTAACCCCTTCTCAGATGGGTATTGGGTGAATATTCTTTCCCATTCTGTGGACTGTGTTTTATCTTGGTCATTGTTTCTTTTGAGGTGCAGAAGCTTTTATCTTAATGTAGTCCTATATGTTTATCTTTTCTTCTAGACATTTTGTTAGTGGTGTTTCTTCTTTGATGATGTATTTAGCTTCAATGTCGTGGAGGGTTTTTCCTATATTTATTCGATGTACTTTATGGATTCAAGCCTGATATTGAGATCTTTAATCCATTTTGGTCTGATTTTTTGTGCATGGTGTTAGACAGAGGTCCAAATTCATTTTTTACATGTAGCTGCTCAGTTTTCCCAGCACCACTTGTTGAAGAGGCATTCCTTGCTCCATTTCATACCTTTTGATCCTTTACTCTTTCATAGTTCTACTTGGAACACAACGAAAGATAAAATTGTTGGGCCAGAGAGGTAGTGCAGAGGAAAAGCCATTGTAAGTGGTCAAATTGGTTTCACCTGCCATTACATATGATCCCCTGAGCACAGTTAGAAGTGTTTTTTGAGCACAAGCGAGGAGGACTATTGGCTATGCCCCAACCTTCAACCTCCTAAAAATAATAAAGTCCAAGATTTTCAATAATCCTCTTTAGCTAAGGGTAGATAGGTGGTTCCTAAATAACATGCAGAATTATAGGACATTTAAATGAAAAGTAGTTATGTCATTATTTGCATATGTAATCATCAGCTAAAACTGCCGTTATTAAATACTGAGTACTAGGCCAATAGAACAAGTTTTATTATTTTTCTCCCAAATCAAAAAATTTCAGTTCAATATCAGGGTGTCAGCTGGGTTAATTTCTGGTGATGTGTTTCCTTAGCTTGGAGATACATGCCTTAAAGCTCTGTCATCAAAGGAGCTTTTCTCTATGTTCTGCAGTGCTAATATCTCTTACTATTTTCTCATTATACCAGTAGGGCCTATTACTGTGTTCATTGGTTTCAAAGTCTAAGATAGTGAGTTAACTCACTATATATGTGTATATATATGTATGTATATGTATATGTATCCATATGCATATATGCATATAAATATATATAAATGTAATTACTTGATTGTGGGATGCCTTTGACCACCTGCGGTGAAGAACGACCACAACAGGATTCTTCTCAGAACACGCTTTACTGGAGCTCTTTTAGTTTGAAATTTATGATGGCGAAAAGGACCCCTACCCTTTGTGCAATCTGCTTTTATACAGTGCTATTTGGCGTGTCGTTTCCCATTGGCTGGCGCAAATGGTGTGAGTCGATGTGTCCACTTCCCACTGGCCTGCACAGGTCGTATGAGCTCGTATGAGCTCGTGCGAGCTGAAGAAACATGCCCTGATTGGACAAAGCCCAATCACACCACGCCAGGGACTCTGCGCATGAGCGGGACACAGGACCCTGTGATGCGCGGAGTCCAGTACGGAAATGGCGCCCAACACTTGATCACTTGACATCCCGTTATTCATCGATTTGCTCTAGCGGGCAACAGTATTATTTCCATTTGACCCTATCATGTGCCAGTGTAGCCCAATAGCATCTGGTTGCTTCAGAAATACAAAGCGATGGGGCTGGAGTGATAGCCCAGCGGGTAGGGCGTTTGCCTTGCACGCAACCCGCCCATGCCAGCCTGGGTTTGATCCCCAGCATCCCATATGGTCCCCTGAGTACGGCCAGGAGTAATTCATGAGTGCAGAACCAGGAGTAGCCCCTGAGCATTGCCGGGTGTGACCCAAAAAAGGCAAAAAAAAAAAAAAAAAAAAAAAAAAACAAAGAGACTCAAACTGTTCATTCAGGGACTTGACGAAGAAGTCTGAAAATCTTGTAGGTGGGGGCCACGTGATCTTTAGACATCCCGTGGGATCCAGTCAGTATCAGCTCTAGTCCAACGGTCATCTCCAAATCGCATTACATATCTAGCCCATCTGATTTTCTATGCCTGGGCAAATGATACAGTGTCCCTGACTCTGGAACACCGACAGAGGTCGGAGCTCCAAATTCCTTCTCTCACTTGAGTGAGGCATGATATTCCAAGCATAGCTCTTCGATTCCTTTCTGGGAGACCCGAATAGCATTCTCATACTGCTTTCGTAGGGCCCAGGCCTCTGAGGCGTATGTTAATGCAGGGAGAATGGTGGAGTTGAAGAAATGTGCCCGGAGCCAAAGGTTCTTTGTCTTTTCTCTATTTCTTTGATGCCTTTGAAGGCATTCCATGCTGTTCTCTTCCTCCTGCGCAGCTCAGGTTTTAGGTCGTTCACCATGTTGATTTCTCTACCTACTTACACATAACTGCTGCATTAAGAGATGCATGTTTCATTGAGAGTGAATGGGGCTTCTGGAACTAGTTCATTTTTCATGAACATAGTTTTGCTGAGATTCAGCTGTAGACCTATTTTTCCATATCTCGGTCAAAGTCAGCCAGCATTTGTGCCACTTGGCTAATGTTTTTCGTTATTAGAACGTCATCGGTGAAGCGGAGGTGGTATAGTTGCCGACCATCTATCTTCACTCTCATTCCTTTCCATTCTAATTGTTCCATGATGTTCTCGAGGGTGGCGCTGATGGGTTTTGGTGAAATGATATCACCATGCCCAACCCCTCTTTTGACATTGATGATCACTTCTTTGTAGAATGGTGAGATCCTGTAGGTGAATCCATAATACAGCTCACAAAGGATCTTGATGTGTTGGGTTTGAATGCCCTGTTTGGCTAGGGCATCGATATAATAAAAATATATGATTATATATAATATATAAAGTATTCATATAAATATATAAATGTATATATATTTATATGTAAATGGTGTTCCACACTTGGCAGTCCTCAGAGCCTACTCCTGAGGGGTCACTGCTCCTAGTGAGTGTTCAGGGGATCATAAGATGCTGGGGATTGAATTAAGGTCAGTGTGAATCATATGGAAGAAAAGAGGCATAACCCGTAGTACACCTCATGCCACATATATTGCATATATTAAATTGCGATCTAAATTCATATTGAACTCTCAAAATCCAGTTGATCATCATTTACTTGGCCACTCTTTAATTTATATACATCTTTGTTCTGTGACATTGAAATACCCTTGAATAACTGACAGAGCCACAATTTCTTTATTTTTGGAAATGACTAAGAGATTCTAGCATGTCTTAGTACATATTCTATTTTTACTTTTGTTTGCATCTAAACTTATAAATAGCATATACTTTGTTAAATCTTAAGGAAGAAATAAGGATGAGGTTATCATCTAATTTGATAGACAGATATAACCTCAGGTTTGCTTTTGTTTTCTTTTGTTTGTTTACCTTTGGTGGACAATAGATGGCTAGGGTCAATGTTGATTCCGAGGTGTGTGCTCAGGGATTACTCCTGAGGGTGGTAGGCAAAAGGAGAAGAGTTGTGTGGACTCAGAGATAAACCCAGAGTTGGCTGTGAGCAAGGAAAGAACCTTACCTGCTATATTCCTTCTTCCCAGCACACTCAGGTTGTAAAGGACTCCAAAGTTCATATGTTTTGTTGTATACTTCTATATTTTTTGGTCTATGTGTTTTGGAGTGCCAATATAAGGAAATAATTAAAAATTAGAAATTATGTTTAAACACACATTCTAAAAAATGGTTAAAATATTGCAGAAGAATGGAATTCTCTTATTTTGCTGTATAACACTCATATTTTCTATTTAATGTATTTTGGTGATACAGTCTGTGATTTTTATATTTTTAAAAGCGTTACGTAAAGTCATTTATATAAATAAAACATAATAATTTTACGTTCATATGATTGTTTTAAACAGACACATTTCTTTCCTAAAGCTATCATTAAAAAGCATTTAATGAGTTCTGCCATATTTAGAGAAAAAATATTGTTTTCTCATAAACAAATGGTTTAAAATTATTTTTCTTTCTTTTGTTTTGATATTAACTGCCAATCGTCAGAACTCCACCCAGCAGACCAGCCTATCACAGCCCGGCTCACGGGCCACTTGCGACCCGCGGTTCATCAATAAATGCTGGATTTTAGGATGACTACAAGAGTATGCTACCCGCACGGCAGAGCCTGGCAAGTATTTGATATGCCAGATACCAGTAACAATTATAGACCTCATTCCCATGACCTGATGGAATGGTTTGAGGCTCTTTATGTTCCTGGAGCAAGCAGGTGCTCTTGGGCTCTACTTGCATGAGACAGGTCATATGGAGATATTACTGGTGCCCGCTATAGCAAATCGATGATGCACTGGAAGATAATGATACAGTGATAAAGTGTTTATCTGCCAAAGCTTGGAGTTATGTGCTGAAGATTCACTTTATCCAGTGTATGGGGGGCATTGTCTGCTTTTGTTGGGATTGAGGATACATCTTCCATTTGGAAAGAATGCTCATGTTCTCTCAGCCCATTGAGTTATGCCTGATGCCTTATGATAATTTTTCACAGATTGACATCTGCATTTAAAACATGACCTTTTGACAGGACCAGAGAGACAAATAGTGCATTTGTTCGCCTTGCACAGTGCCAACCCAGGCTTAATCCTTGTTACTTTGGGTCCTCTGAGCCTGTCAAGAGTGACCCTGCTCCACAAAGCCAAGAGTACTCCTGAGTACTTCTGGGTGAGACCCACAAAAAACACAAAAAGTGTTAGCTGTTCACTTCAACACTTCACATAAAATACACTGTAATAAAACCATCCACTAACCAGCATGCCAACTGTCAGAGGAAGATATACTACCAGCAACAATAACACTTGGAGAAGTGGCCATAATTTCATTGTGCCAACAACTCCACTTCCTTTACCTATTCCCCCAAAGTATGCGTGAATACTATTTCACAAGGACACAAACAGTCTGAAAAATAGAGTTTAAGTTAAACTGAAAAATATAAGCAATGTTAGGAATTTTTGTTTATAAATCTGATTTTTCAAACTTTACAAAGTACACAGCATTTAAACATATAACTATGACCCTTTCACTAACTAGAAAGGGAAGGGAAATTCAAATGACTGGAATTTACTGAATTTCAACTTCTTATTTTCTCACATTAAATCAACCTTGATTGCACTGCCAATCTTTTTAGTAGGAGCACAGAACCAAAATTGAATATCTTTCTCGAAGTTGATGTCAGTTTTTGCAGTTTAAGCATGTGTGTGTGTGAATTTGTGTGTGTTCGTCTATGTAATATCCTAAGAAAGGAAAAAAGGAATGGCTACAAAAAATCATAAATGAAACTAACATTCTTGGACAAAGAGTAACTAGTGGATGAGGTATGGGTGGGATTTTTTGGTCTAATTGTGCACTGTTCAAATCTGAGAAAAGAGCTAAGAAATTTAGTCTCTATATGACTAGTAGTGGAAAAATTGGAAAAATCATTGTAGCATATTTAAAGTGCCTTTAATATATAAAAAACAGCTTAAGGCATGGAGTCATTATATATACTGCCATTTTGAGATAGGCTCCATAGTATGGACACTTGTGAGCTTGGCATTAATGCAGATATTTTGCTTTTCCAGACTCACACCAAGGTCTAAAGCAAAAAATGTATCATTTCTTTCTAAACTTTCATATCTACTCAACATTAAAGTTAATGATATCAGTGTTTCCTAACCTTTTTCCAATGGTGGACCACTTCTAAACTTTTCTTCTTGTGTGTTTCCTCCTATCTTGGTAGTTCTCCAAACCTAGGGCTTGTGATCTGGCCTCTGCCTTTATGTGAGCTTCTTCTCTTGTCTGCCTTGGAATACTCTGGGAGGGGGGGTTGTGAATGAATTACAGGATGATTTCTTCATAATTCAGTGATAAGAGGTATGCCGGCTAGTTTGACATGATATAAAGTTGTACAAACTAGTTGAAACTTCACTTCTTCTTTATTTTTAACATTCTATATCTAACATTAAAATGCAAAATGAATTACCTCATATGAAGTAACAGTTAAAAAGAAAGATATAGTTATATAGCAAAGACAGTTCTTTTTTTATACTGCACAATTCAGCTTAACAGGATACTTACAGCAAGCAATACATGAACAAAACGGAAGGTGAAAAAGACTTAGTTCTAAAAACACATTAATTTTTTAAATCAGAATTTAGAGAAATAATTTGCATAGAGCAAAGTGCTTTTTTAAAGTGACATTCAATTAATTCTGATATGTGTACACAATCATCTAACCATCAACAACAATGAAAATACAGCCTATGAACACAAAATTTTTGCTTTGCCCTTTGTAACAAATACATGCTTTTCATTTTACCCAAGTCCATGGAAATCATAAAATGAGTCATCCTTTTCTTGCCATATCAGTAACAACAATTTGGAGTTAATAGGAATAATGTTCAAATTGACTTATGAAAATATTTGTGTACACACAATTTCTCACGTTTCCTGTTCTACTGT
The DNA here is from genome assembly GCA_021461705.1 of Cryptotis parvus. Lineage (NCBI taxonomy): Eukaryota > Metazoa > Chordata > Mammalia > Eulipotyphla > Soricidae > Cryptotis > Cryptotis parvus. The sequence continues at coordinate 110,290 of JAJIBD010030823.1, forward strand.
AGAGAAGAGATTGTTTTGTAAGATGCCATGTTTGCTTTCCTAGGAAATAACTACATTTTTCAAAGAGTTATGTTATATTGCATTCCTATTAGTGATGTGTGAAAGTACAAGTTTCTTGTACCCATGATGCTTTCGTAGCTTTAGTGCTCTGAAATCTCTAAATATCACTCTGGCTCCTATTATTTTCCCCTTTTGGTATTAACAACCAATATATCCCCTCATGTTGATTGTGGAAAGGGCCTTTGGCTGGCTCCAGTTAGTTGAATATGAAAAACAAAGGACAGCTGCAGATGCAATTATGATCCCAAACACATTATTTTGAGATAGTTGAAAATGCAATTATCCTTTGTGGGACTGAATCAATCAAGGGCACAGACTCTACCTGAAATCAGATTCTGACTTGGTAGGTTGCAAAATGCTAAACCCAAAGAAGCTGTGGAACCAACACTGCAAGTAAACTAATAAACCACAGTAGGAGCAGAAACCAGACTCTTTCAAGAAAACAAAGCCTCTGTGATGGAGAGACAGTACACCGGTAGGGCCTCTGCCTTCATGGGACCAACATGGCTTCAATCCCTGACATCCCAAATGGCCTTTCAATACTTACCTGGCAGGGGTGATTCCATGATCACCAAATGGCCTTTCAGCACACTTCTTTGAGCAGTTCCTGAGCATCACTGGGTGTGCATCCACCAATAAATACATGCATATTTTAAAGAATAAACAAAGTCTTTTTCCTGCAACTACATTGAATTCAATATAGCCAATAACCTGAAAAAGGTTGGAGGTGGGACCTTTCTGATCAAAACCTCCGATGAGACAGTAATTCCAATGAATATTATTATGAGTCTCTTAACTACAGAGCCTAGGTAGTAATTCACCTTGAAATTTTGACTTAAAGGAACTGAGGGAAATAACTGGGGGTGATAGGGTGAGCTGCATGATTACGCAAAGGACTGAGCATATTTTGTATGAAGGCAGTCTAGGTTTAATCCCTGATGGCACATGGACTCCTAAGCACTGCAGGTCAAAGCACAATGTAGGGCAGTCCACAAGTGCTGGAGGGATGTGACCTTCCCAAAAAGAAAAAAAAAGTGTATTTACTAATTTAATCCTTGTTAGTTTGCAATACAGTAGAAAAAACTACATTTAGGATCTTAAGAACCCAGACATAATATACATATTTCAATTCAGAGTAACATTTTGGTGATTTTGAAGACTTAAGACCCCAGTCTACTACCTGACTGACTGATAACAGTTCCCACTTTCCTGAACTTAAATAACCTTGTTTGACCTAATAAAGTGGAGTTATTCCCAGAAGTAGTTCTTGGAGAATTCTTTGTGGGTGAATTCTTTGGTGATTATTAGGACTTCAGAGCACTTAAGTTATAATATCTGTATCTGTTATTTACAGGTATGCTGATTCAGAGACTCACAGACATGAGGCAGAGCTGCTACCGGCTCTCCCTGTGCCCAGCCACTCACGAGGCACCCGGGAGGGATGGCGGGTTCTAGCCCTGGCCCGCCACCCAAGCCAGACGAACCCCCACTCCATGAGGGCCTCCATTTTCCACATCCAGACTTCCCTTTCATCAGAACTCCACCCGGCAGCCCAGCCTATCATAGCCCAGCAAGCCACCACATGGTTCATCAATAAATGCTGGATTTAGAGATGACTACAAGAGTATGCTACCCACATGGCAGAACCTGGCAAGCCTCCCATGTCGTATTTGATATGCCAAATACCAGTAACAATTATATACCTCATCACCATGACCTGATGGAATGGTTTGAGGCTCTTTATGTTCCTGGAGCAACGCCCATGGGCTCTACCAGCATGAGACAGGACATATGGAGATGTTACTGGTACCGGCTCGAACAAATCGATGATGAAGGGGGAGACAGTGATACAGTGACAGTGATCTGTTATTTATCTACAGGAAAAGCCCCATCTATTTATTTGTTAACTCATCTCTCAGATGTGTATTTTTTTTTTGCTTTTTGGGGGATCACACCCAGCAATGTTCAGGGGTTACTCCTGGCTCTGCATTCAGGAATCACTACTGGCAGTGCTCGAGAGACCATATGGGATGCCGAGGATTGAACTTGGGTCGCCTCTGTGAAAGGCAAACACCCTACCTGCTGGACTATCTCTCCGACCCCAGATGTGTACTTTTTTTTCTCTGCTTTCTATGTTTTTCTACCTTTGACTCTTTGCTAATATTTCCTTCATAGGGGTCTTTGTTTATATTATAAAAATATGAGTAAAAGGTATGTTTTGATATAAATTAGCCACTACACAATCTAAGAATATAACTCATGATATAATGTAACTTAATAACATTATATTTACACACAAATCATAAGAAACATAATACTATAGTGCTATACTATACAAAATAAATGCAATCTACTATATAAAATCATAATATGTAATATAATTCCAAAAGTTTTTCATTAGTATATAAATATGTACTTAAATATTATTGTGTCTTAACAAGAGGAATACATTCTGGGAAATAACCTTTTTGGAATTCTGTCAATGTCATGGAGTGTAGCTAAACATATACCCTGTACAGAAGCACCACCCTATCTGTTTAGGATTAAGCATAGCCCTGCCTTAATTTATCTTTGCTTAAATCCCTTCTTTCACATGCATGATTAGCTGATAGAGTAACCAGTATACTTCCTGACTGAATGATACAAAGTTCCCACCTTTCCTGAACTAAAATATTTCCATTTGGGGGTTGGAGCGATATTCCAGTGGGTAGGGTGTTTGCCTTGCACACGGCCAGCCCATGTCGGCAGGGGGTTCGATCTCTCGCATCCCATATGGTCCCCCTGAGCACCACCAGGAGTGCAGAGTCAGGAGAAACCCCTGAGCATTGCCCAAAAAAGCAAAAAAAAAAAAAAATCCCTGTTTGACCTAATACAAGCGGAGTTATTCACTCAAAGCAGTTCTTAGAAAATTCTTTGTGTGTTCTCTACTCGACCTACTTTGGGCATGCTCTACTTGACCTTCATGGGTGTTTTATTCACTCAAGATCTGACCTCACAGGGACATCAGCATCTCTCACAATTCAAATCAAAATGAAGCGTAATCAGGTATGCATTTTCCTGTAGCCTACTATATACAAGGCTACATGGGATTCATTGGTTTTTAGTTGTTTGTTTCAGGGACAAATCTATGATGCTCAGGTGTTTCTCTTGGCTCTGCACTCAGGGATAACTTCTGGCAGGCCTCAAGGGATCATTTGGGATACAAGATATTGAACCTAGGTCTTCCGCTTGCAACACAAGTGTTCTCCTAGCTGTATTATCATTCTGACACATTATTTAGTTTTTTACCTGCCAAGAGCTCAGAAGACCTCTGGTCCACTCTCAGAGACCTTACACTAACTGGACAGGTCATTCGGTAATAGACCTGAGGAGACCATGTGGTTTAAGCACTGTGGTGTCTGAATTCTACTTGGTGGCCACTGGGTCATATCTCACATTGCTAAGAGTCTTTTTGACTATACCTGGAGATTCTTGGGTTGCCAGGGTGCTGTCACTGATTAAGTACAGGTTGAGCTAGTGGTAGCATGAGTTGTTGGTAGCTGTTGCTAGCCAATATGCTCTCTCCTAATGCCTGAAATACCTGTCTTAATGTAGTCTGTTGACTGACACATTGTTATAATTGAGGGGTAACAAAATTGTCTCTTCAAATTTATCTACTCTGAGCCTAAAAGTAGTCAAATAACATAAATACTGCTTTACATATATGATATGTTAAAATAAGAATAGTAAAACTTTAAAAAGTTTTAAGAATGCTCCTTTAAGTAGAAAATGTAACATATAATGGAATAAGAAAAGTCAACAAGTGTATAAGTTGTATAATGGATATACCTGCTATACCTTAGATCTAGAGTGTCAGAGCTATGTTGTACTGAATGAACAGGCTTTAATTCATATTTGCCTGCTAAACCTCTGGAAACTTCTTCCTGCCTAAGCTAGCATGAAGACTCAGGTTTAAGTATTTAATTATTGTTAACACATATTTTGGACCAAGACATCTTATTATCATTTCATTCCTTATATGTTGACACACAGCATTTTATTCCTCCGAATTGAATATGTAAATTCAAACTTCAAACAACATTTTCCTAAATCTCAAATTACTAAGTAGCATTTGATCAGAGTATTACCTCACAGAAATCTCACTATGAATATATTTTAGCAAAGAAAACTCATCAGAATGGATATGCTCTTTTTTTTGACATGTGGAGTTTGGAAATAAAAAATTTTATGGAAATGTTATTTTAAGAATCCTGAAATGAACTAAAAGCATATATAAAATTTAAGACTTTAAACTAGTTATAAATATATTAATATTGATGTAAGAAATTCCCTCTGAAAATAAAAAAAATCATTGCATACAAAAGAGACCTTTAGTATTTTGCCTGATGAAACAATGGCTGGTGCATACAGTGTTGGTTTGTTTTATTTATTGGGAGACACTAGAAAGAAAAAGATAAAGTGCAGTTTTACATATTATTTAAAATTAAATCCCATAAAATAAAAATCTGTAGTATTTAGTTACTTTGAAGATTCACGCATCATGTTAAATAATCTAGAGCTAAGAGTCATTTTGCACAAAAGGAACATGTTTTTTCTTGTGCTGAAGTAATTGTAAATGACTGAAGACATTGCACATTTAACAAATTGTTCTGTTTGAATAATCCTGTCAAAATGGGACATATTGTCAGTCCAAACTATATAGTCTCCCTGATTAATAGAAGTCCCATAGGATGGAGTAAGTTACAACCTTAATGTACAAATAATGAATCTCTATCAAAAAGACAATGTCATAAATCAAAATAGTTTAGAAAAATCATAAACCTGTAGCAATATAAAAGCCACCAGACCCGAGCAATATTAATCTTGTGTGGTGCAATATTGTCTCTCTAGGATGGACAACTAAATACATTCTATGTGGAAGAGAATTATGAGTGTGATAAAAGTCCTAGAGTAGCCATTTAAGTTAATAGAAAGTTTCATAGTGAGATATCCCTTGACTAACTCCTCCTCCAGATCTATCTTGGAAGTCTATTGGTGTTAAGACTTTGACTTAAACTATCTACAGTACAGCTTTCCAAATTGTCTGAACTCTCAGAAAGAAAAGAAAGTTAAACAGAGCACTAAAAGAAAGCATAAAGCCACTTCTAAAATATTTATATCTTTTTCAAAACTAGTTGACCTTCTAATCTCAATAAACCCCCTTTAAAACTATATTAAATCTCTATTTATATGTATTATGTCATAGCATTTTTGCACTGTCTACTTTTGACATTTACATCTTTTGATTGTGTCCTGTACATTTCCCACTAACAGTTGTATGTTAGAAATGAATGTTCCATATGAGTTAAATTCTAACAAGCAGAAAAGAGTTACATGAAAAATCAGAATAACATTTGCTTTGAATTTATTCTCACCTAAAATTTGATTTAATAGAAGCAAATTATCTTTACTATATTCTTGCCTGAATTTAAAACTACCGCCTATGGGTTAAATGCAATATAATATAGTAGCATTCCACACTCAATGTTTGTCAGTTTTGTGCTTGTTAAAACATATTAGCATTCAGTCTTTTAAATTACTCATGGTATGATGAAGTGTGTGTCAGTCTCACAGATCAAGTAATATGCTATTAAGGGGTTTATGCATTCTTACTTGTGAAAGAAAACATTTTATTTTATTAAAAGAATCACTGTCACTGTCTTCCCTTTCATCATCGATTTCCTCGAGCGGGCCCCAGTAACATCTCCATATGTCCTGTCTCATGCTAGTAGAGCCCAAGGGCATCTGCTTGCTCCAGGAACATAAAGAGCCTCAATTCATTCCGGAATGAGGTCTATAATTGTTACTGGTATTTGGCATATCAAATACAACATGGGTAGCTTGCCAGGCTCTGCCGTGCAGGTAGCATACTAGCATACTCTTAAAAGAATACATATTATTAAGAATATGTATTAAAAGAATACATATTATTAAGAATACATTTCATTTTAACAGTAGTTCTGGGACCTCAAGTTTGTTTTTCTGACATTTTATATTACCAATTCGGCCAATTCAAACACATCTAAGTTATTTCCAGATTTTTCTCTGGATCTTTCATGGTAATTTAGTCAATTCAGAGGATAATTTTAAATGTCCCATATTTCTATTGTCAAGAGACAATCAGAAGATGGTGTGAAAACAATGTATTGGCAATAGCATACGGCTTGGGAGACAGTAGATTCATGTATGCGCATTTATTAACTTTCCTACATGATTCCAAAAAAATATTTTCATAGAGAAAGAGAAACAGGAAGCATATATTATATAATTAATAAATTACACGATGACCAATAAATCCCTTCCTGAATAATCCCGAGGAATATATGTTGGCCTCTCTGCAAACATAAACAAATCTAGGGTTAGGGTTTTGAGAATGATGAGATGAAGATTTCCATTGTTTTGTCACCTATCAGGGGTTCACAGGGAGGCTCTACTCAGGAATTGCTGCTGGTAGTGCTTGAGAGACCACATTTTGCTTGAAATCAAACCCGGTAACTTTTGAATGCAAAACATGTACTCTAGCCATTGAACTGTCTCTCTGACCTCCTTTTTCTCTTTATATCTGTGATCCTTTAACCTTACTTCATGCTTTTTAACATTTAATCTTCCTAAATTTAAGCAGAAGTGTGAAATCTCAGAGGGCCTTAGATGTTAACAGCCTATTTTAATGTTCGTGATATGGGTTCAACACACATCTGGGATATGAAGCTTAAATACAATGTTGTTCATCCTCCATTTTTTAATTTTGTAGTAATTTTGTAAAAATCATAAAATGATTTAATTTGCTCAGTAGAGCCAGTAGTACCGGGTAGGAGATGAATCATGCAATTTCAAACTCAGTTTTGTGACAATAAGCATTTGAGCAGGTACAGTGTATTCCATAGTCAAAGTATATTAAAAAAGGAATTTATTGCTTCTAATTAAAATCAACATATATACACATATGTAATATATTATGTGAAATATATATTTTATATATGATATTTGAATATATTATATGCAAATCATATATATAATTTCAAATATATAATTTCATGCATAGTTCAGAAGAAAGCAGATGATATAATATAGCTGTGCATATGGTAAAGTCACTTGGCGAAATTCTTGACAGAGTTAAAAGAAGCCCATCTTACAGAAGAGAAATTCAATAGGACAATACTCAATGACTTCAAAAAAAGTTTAAGAAAGCTCTAGGCATATGAACATTTGTGAGCAGTCATGCATATTAGAAAACTAACAAACCTTCAAATTTCAAACATGTACATTACAAATGCCCTAGGAGAGAAACTATTCTTATTTTATTTCATTTTATTTTATTTTCTTTTATTCTATTTTATTTTATTTTATGTTATTTGAAGAGATGTTTATTTTCTTTTTGACTCCACCATTCTCCCTGCATTAACATACACCTCAGAGACCTGAGCCCTACGAAAGCAGGATGAGAATGCTATTGGGGTCTGCCAGAGAGGAATCGAAAGAACTATGCTTGGAATATCACGCCTCACTCAAGTGAAAGAAGGAATCCGGAGTTCCGACCTCCATCGCTGTTCCAGAGTCAGGGACACTGTCTCCTTTGCCAAGGCATCAAAAATCAGATGTGTTGGACATGTAATGTGATTTGGAGACAATGGCAGGACTAGAGCCATTGCCTACTGGATTCCAGGGGATGTCAAATGATCACTTGGCCGCCCACCTGCAAGATGGCCAGACTTCTTCGTCAAGACCCTGAACGAGCGGTTTGAGGATCTTTGTATTCCTGAAGCAACCAGATGCCATTGGACTCCACTGGCACATGTTAGGTCAAATGGAGATGTTACTGGCACCTGCTCAAACAAATCAATGAAAAACGAGATGTCAAGTGATCAAGTGATGATTATTTGGTTTTTAGCCACTCCCAGTTGTTCTCAGTACTGACTCTTGGCTCCAGGCACCATTTCTGGTGTCAGAGATGAAACCCTGGTAGACAGTGCTCCAGGAGTCCTTTAACTCTCTGTAGTATCCTCCACTCCCTACTTTTTTAATTTTTAAGACAGAGATGAACACATTATGATTCAGATATTTCATATGAAGTGGGATATATTGACAAATGTGGTAAGATTGTTTAGCCAACGTTGCATTGTTGAGCCTTGATGAATTTGCTGTTTTTGATTTTAAAACTTGACTGTAGCTACTCAGTGGGATGAGGATTGGAAAGGAATGAATACATAACTAGTTTGGAATTTACAGTTTGAGTCGTCTTAAAAGACAAATGATACTTGTTTAGAGCAGGATTGTAGTTCTAGAGGAAATGAGACCTATTATAAACAGATAATTTTAGGTATCATCATGTTTAAATGCACTATACCCAAAGCATGGATAATAATTACTTGAAATAAATTTTAAAATGGATTTCCTGCTGAAGAGGGCAGTAGAAGACATTATTATACTCATCTATATTAATTCTGGACATTGCTTACAGTGGTATCTTGCAGTAGTATATAATAGCTGTATTTGAGTAGAGAGATTATTAAATTATATGTTTTATATCTAAACACCAAAATAGAAAGATTGTATTTACATATATATACATATGCGTTATACATATACTTGTGCTTATCAATATGTTTAATTGTTATAAACGTATGTGTAAATATTATATTTGTCATATATATAAAGATAAAATATATTTTACTATTTTGTGTTGGAGGACAGGTTTAGCTATTCTGGGAGTTTTGTTGTTTTGCCCATTCCCAGCTTAATCATATTTAAGCCATGGTTCATTCTAATGAGACCTCTCTTCTATGTAAACACTGCAAGAGGGTGTGGCAGCTACAGAAGTCACCTTGATTGAATAACTTCTGACTTATACATCTACTAAGACTTCTATGTTTTCTAGATTGGGCACAGTTCCTCTTTATACCCACTGCACCCAGCGTGGGACAGTTAGAATTTACCAGGAGACTGCCACCCTGGCTACGCTGAGACTATAGGAAGACTATGGGAAGGATCATACTAGTTTGCTCTAAGCAGGCGAGTGTGACCCTTTCAGTACCCCGAACAAGATACTCAGAATCACCTTGGTGCAGATAATAAGAAGAAGGACCTTGTGGGTACCATCTAGATTACATGAAGCTCATGAAGTTAAGATGTATTACTTTATACCAGTTGGATTTCTAATTGATTAGGCCAGAGAGAAATGCTGTTTGCCTCCAAGCAAGCAAGCATGGCTCCCCTGATAACTCAAAGGCAACTAAAATACAAAACTACCATGAAGTAGACGAGACTATTGTGAAGGCTTGGAGAAATATTTAACTGGCATTAATATATTCCTTGGTACAGAGGCATGCCATCTCAGAAACCCCCTTCTCTACCCTATAAAGGCATTTCCAGGCAGATCTTGGCTCTAGACATTAGGTGAAGTGCTGGGAGAAATTACCTGAGGGCATTAGACCCTCGCTGCCAGGGGAAGTTACATTTAGCTTATAGCTCCTCCCAGCTCTACTAGGGAGGCTTTGAATGAGCTCTGGGTTCTTGTAAACAGCCACAAAGCCTCTTGAAGTTGCTACATTTCTATAGAGCTGTTTTCCTATTTTCATCTCTAGATAGCCCAGCCCAGAATGGGCCGACTGGGAAGTTTGGGTGGACTTCTAGCTATAATATAACCTGCAAGAAGAAAGAAGCCCCTTTTTTCCTTTTTTTTGCAATTTCAGCTTCTGTTGGAATTTTGCTTCTCCGTCCTCTCCATTCTCTGTTGGGCCTCAACACGTGGTGGCAGCCATCTTGGCCTGCACCTGGCTGGGGCCTAGCTGGGAACCCAGAATCAGGAGGTTTTCCCTGCTCTTTGATTGTATGTTGAACCTGTGATAGTAAAGCCCTTTTAAAACTGCATCAGATTCCTGAGTTTTCATCCATTCCCCCCGACTTGGAGGTAGAAAGGATCTTGCTTCCCAGCACTGTTGGGGACCCCAGCGGCTTCCCTGACAATGAAATAAAATGTTCTCATAACGTCAAAGTGTCATTTCTCAGTCAAAAGGCTAGGTAATAATTATATGACCTAATCATCTCCCATGCAGGAATAATTTCAGCCAGAAAAATAAAAATTCCAAAAAATTTATATATTTCTAATTATTAAAATACCAAAGAAATAAATGCTCATCTAAATTAAAATAATTAGTGGAACACTTGAAAGTATATTTTTTCCAAAACTCATGCCAAAATACCATCATGCTATTTTGTGAACTACTCACACATATAGGTAATATTTAAGCATGCCCTGAGTGAAATTAGTCAGAAGGAAAATGACAGATATAGAATGACTGCATTCATTAATAGGATATAAATAGATACCAGTGTTTTACTAAATGTGTGAAATGGTAATGGCAGATTAAAACTCACCATTGAATATACACAAAGAGACTTAAGTTTTAAACTTTAAATATCTGCAGGGCTAGCCACAATGTGTAAAACAAGAGGGAGAGGATGCAGAGACGAGAGAGAGAGAGACAGAGAGAGAGGAAACAGGGCTACCTGCTGTTGAGGCAGCCTGGGGGTGGGTGGGAGGGGGTGGGGTACATTGGTAGTGGAAATGGGGCACTGGTGGAGGGATGGGTGCTGGAATACTGTATTACCAAGAACCAATTATGAACACCTTTGTAATTGTATGTCTCAAGGTGGTATAATAAAAATTTTTTAAAAAATAAAGAAAAATTTATTTAAGCATGCCATTAAGTTTAAAAGTTACCCTTCCTGTTTATCAAATAGGTCAATAACTTTCACCAAATCCACTACTGCTTTACATTAGTGCTAATGGGTTATTTTTAACAGAACTATTACTTAATGTATGAATCCATACTTTTTTATGAAATCTAACCACTATGTATATTTAAGCTTTTCTCATTTTCAGCAGTTATTTAAAAAAGTATTTAAATTCCATTAAAACAAGGAAATATTATTTGTAAATATTTGATATTAATATTTTTAATGTTTTATTTTTATTTATGCTTTTCTATAAAATTTCAAAATCAATGTGCTGAACTAATCTACATCACTACTTGTGACAACAGGACTGTGTTTCATGATATAAGAGGGTTGTGTTTAATTCCAGATCAGTGTAACGCCTGTTGTTTTCACAGTGGATGTTGCATTTAATTTATAGTTTCACTTTAGGAGACATACTATTTGTGGACAAACAATTTGTAGACGAATTTCCCTAGATCACTTGAGGTACTGTGAAACATAATGGAGTTAGACAGACTTGAATTCTGTTTCCATAGTCTATTAGAATGTAAACTTTCTCAGTGTATTACTTTTTTTTTCAAGTGACTAAACAGTATTGCTGCACTTTAAAAAGTGTCATAGTAAAAATATTTAAAGGATAGAAAACTTTTCAGTACATTAACAATTCCATAAATAGCAACTTTTTATTGGATTATTTATTTTCACAGAATTTGGAGCTCTAAAATTATCCTCTCTGATAATAGAGTAAAATAATCCGAAATTGCTTACTTTCAAATAATGATAACCATACTTTCATAAAATGGTTATCCATGAATGCTTTTCTTTTGTAAATAATCTGTTGATGGATGTGACTAGAAATTTTCCTATTTAAAAAGATTAATCACTGTATCACTTGTCTTCCCGTTGTTCATGGATTTGCTCGAGTGGACACCAGTGAAAATGTTAATACCAGAGCGATACTCCAGTGGGTAGGGCATTTTCCTTGCACATGGCCAGCCCATGCTGGCCTGGGTTCTATCCCGGTATCCCATTGGTTCCCGAGCACCGCCAAGAGTAATTCCTGAGTGCAGAGCCAGGAGAAACCCCAGAGCATTGCCGGGTGTGACAACAAAAAAAGCAATAAAAAGAAAAGTTTAATACCTAAAAATGAAGTTAGTACCTTATAAAAATCCAAATAAAATGAATTAATTCTATTTCAAGAAGCTTTCATTAGGTAATAGAATAATTCAGAAAACGTTAATAAAGTGATAAGAGGTAATGAACACTACTGGTTGTCACACCCAAAACAAAAAAAAAAAACAACTATCAATGTGGATTACATATGCAATTTAAAACAAAACACATTATCTAAATCAACAAAAATGTTATTTCAGTTATCATTTTCCATTTCTCCATTAAAATTGAAAAAAAAATAAATAATTAGCAACGCTTAGACAAGAAAACAATTTTTTCCATATGGAACAATTATAACTATTATTAAATCAGTTTTAAGCACAAACTATATAAGGGCATATTAAAAAAAATCAAGCACTTATAGCCTATATACTACATATGGTATTATATCAGAACTTTCCCACATTGTAGCTCACTTAATGAGTTCTTATTTTGAAAAACTATTATGCTACCTTGGTTTTGATTAGAAAATAACATAATATTCCATATTTTAGAAATAACCTCTTGAAATAAGATTATATTAAATAACACAGAACATATATCCTTTAAGATTTTTATTCTACAGCAAAAACTGTAACACCTCTTATGTAATTCACTAAAATTTTTTAAAATAGCACATATATAAAAATTCACAAGGTGCTTTGGAACGTATTTAACATATAGGAAATAAATCAATCAGATCTTCCTGTAATGCAATTTGGAGAAAACCACTGGACTAGAGCCATTACCGACTGGATCCCACGGGATGTCAAAAGATCACGGGCCGCCCACCTACAAGATGGTCAGACTTCCTTGTAAAGACCCTGAGGGAACTGTTTGAGGCTCTTCATATTCCGGAATCAACCAGATGCCATTGGGCTACATTGGCACGTGATAGGGTCCAATGGAAATGTTACTGGCGCCTGCTCGAGCAAATTGATGAATAACGGATTCAAGTTCACATAAGTCTATATGAAATATGTAAAATCTCCATCTAGACAAGTAACAAATTTGACAACTTTGATTGATAACTTTCATAGTTACTACATTCCTTAGTTAAAATCTTTAATGATATTGATATTAAATTAACTATTCATCATCTTAATTTTCTTTTTTTTTGGGTCACACCGGCAATGCTCAGGGGTTACTCCTGGCTCGGCACTCAGGAATTACTCCTGGCAGTGCTCGGGGGACCATATGGGATGCCGGGTATCAAACTCAGGCTGGCACAGGTCAGCCATGTGCAAGGCAAACGCCCTACCAGCTGGACTATCGTTTCGCCTCCCATGTTAATATTTAAATTAGGTGGCTGTGCTAAAATTCGACAGTGGGTGAAATTGTCAATAGAGGAGAAAAGATGTAATGTTTGTATTCCCTATTTTTTAAAATGGTAAAAATAATTGAATACATTCATTAATACATAATCAGTGTCTTCAGAATTTACCAGATTATTGCAGTATGATGTTATTTCAAGTGATTGAATTTATTTTCTATTTATTTATTTTTGCTTCTTGCTTATACCCGGCAATGCTCAGGGGTTAATCCTGCCTCCTTACTCAGGAATTACTCCTGGTAGTGCTCAGGGAACCATATGGGACACCGTGGATCAAACCCAGGTTGGCCGAATGCAAGGCAACCCTACCCATTGTGCTATCTGTCCAGACCTTCAATTTTAATATGTACTATTTCACATGCAATGCATTTCATCCAATGCAAACTTGCTTATATTGATATTAATCATTTGAATTATATTTTTACCTTATACATAAATTGTAGGAGAGGATATCGATGATCCATATTTTTGCATCTGATTCATGTAAGCATTAAGTATGCACACTTTTTATGATTGGAAACATGAAGCAATAAAAAAGAGAAACAGTTGTTAATGATACAAATTATAATTTAATAATGAATTGTCTAATAATATAGCTTAGGTTAACTCAACTCAATTTTTCTTGTCATTTTATTTTTTTTTCAGCAAGAATATGGAAGTTCTATGATTTGTATTCAAGTGTTCTTTGTAATGTTCCACTTATGTCATTGCTGCATTATAAATAATTTGCAAGTTTTATATAGATAGAATTATACGTAACATCATATTAGCATTTATAAGATCATATAAAATTAACAGTATACATAAGTATGAATTGTTCAGTACAGAACATTTACTGAGGTGAATCATGTAATATATGGAATTTGAAGTTCTTCCTGTGACAGCCTGGAAGATCAGACGGTACCTAAATTGGGTGTCGTGGCAATGTACAAAAATTGTCTTTCAAGTATTTTATTGAAAATGATATCACAGTCTTATAGAAGGGCCTTTGATTGATGGCATAGCCAAATAAACAAATTTAAAAGGCAATGTAACTTTTAATATGTAGCAACCTATTATCATTCTGCTCTAAAATTTTAGTCTTTCAAGTTTATTTTCTGATATTTTAAGGATTTAAAAAAGAAAGTTAAAGTGAAGGTCACTTTTGTACTATTTTTATTCTTACTGGAATTAATGTTATAAAAATACTATGATGTTTAACATATCTTCTATGGTAAATATTACTGTGGCAAAATGATTAAGCCTTCTACTAGAATAAGATTCAGAATAATTTACTTTATATTTCTTCTCATTTTTATGCTTGTTATCTGGCAATTTAACTGGTAAACTGTATATATTCCCTCATGAATTTAATTCCCAACAGGAGTAAACCCTTTTACTCCAATATGATTTTATAATTTTCCAACTTTATTTATTAACAATACATTTATATTCAAGAATATTCCAAATATATTTTATTGTAACAACATATTGAATTAAACTATTATAAAATGATTGAACTAAATCTCTTCTTTTTTTTTTTTTTTTTTTTTGCTTTTTGGTTCACACCTGGCGATGTTCAGGGGTTACTCCTGGCTCTGCACTCAGGGATCACTCCTGGTGGTACTCAGGAGACCATATGGGATGCCAGGGATCAAACCCTGGTTGGCTGCTTGCAAGGCAAATGCCCTACCTGCTGTGCTATCGCCTGACCCCCACTTTTTTTTTTTTTTTTTTTTTTTGCTTTTTGGGCTTGAACTAAATCTTGAGATGACTTTAACATTTCTTATCTTTCCTGAATCCCCCCTTTTGTGATAATGTTTCTACACTAGAACAAATTAAGTTTGTATCTATGAATGTACTTAGAATTCTTTTAGCACAAAGAAGCTATAAAAATAATATATATTTTATTATCATTACTATGCACATTAGTGCTCATAAATGAAAGTTATTAAACTTATATGCTTAAAAGATCTGTTATATCAGAATTTGGTTATATTAATCAATGAAAGAATGCAAATTGTCAAAATCTGTGAAATGATTTTCAATCTGGAGCATATGTTCACATGCATGCCTTTAAATCTGTCACTAATTATATAAAAATGTGAAAAGCTAATTTAAAAGAACATCTTTAAATAACAATTTGACAAACACTTAAAACAAAGTTATTAAGCTATATTTTATATTAATTAAAAACTTTCTTCAACAGTCACACAAAGTAGAATATATTTGATAAAAATACCCTTTCTATAATCTCTAATATCCATGTTGTATTTATATTTATACTTATACAACACTTCATAAGATGTTGCAGCACACTGCTGCCCAGAGTCTTTGCATCCTGCTTGGAGTTGCCTCCTGCAGGTCACTTTGCAGATAGGAGGAGGACAGTTTGAATATGGCAGCTCATCTGACCATGTTTCTATACTGTGTGGTATAAATATTCTTTCATGCTGCCACAATTATCGTGGGACTAGCTAGATCTTACCAGTATATTTGCCTGGACACGTTGGATCTCTAAGAAATTAGACCAGAGAAAAATGCTGTTTGCCTCTAAACAAGCAAGATTGGCTCTCTGATAACTCAAAGGCTGGTAAAATATAGACAACCATGAGGTAAAAGATGAGACTCTCCTGAAGGCTTGGAGAAATATTTAACTGGCTATAGAATATTCTTTGGAACAGATGCATGGCTTTGTATTCTCAGACACAATTCATCTCAGAAGCCCCTCCTCCACTCTATCCTGCAGGGCACTTCCAAGGCAGACCTTAATTCAGCAACAACATTAGCATCTCAAAGGGCCTAGGTGAGGTTCTGGGAGAAATTACCTGAGGGAATTTGACCCTAATGGTTTTCCATTGAAGTGGGAGGTCTGGGTTGCAGGGATATAAAACAAATCTGCTTCCTCTCTCTCTCTCTCTCTCTCTCTCTCTCTCTCTCTCTCTCTCTCTCTCTCTCTCTCTCTCTCTCTCTCTCTCTCTCTCTCTCTCTCTCTCTCTCTCTCTCTCTCTCTCTCTCTCTTTTTTTTCCTTTCTGCTGGCGCCTCTTCACTGTCTTCTCTCTATAGGGATTTAACAGGAGGTGGCAGCCATCTTGGCCTACATGTGGCCGCAGCCCACCCGGAACCTTAAGTTCGGATTTTTCCTATTGCTGATTTGTATGCCAGCACCTGTGTTAAATAAAGCATCTTGAAACTTCACCGGATTCTTGCATCTTTCTCTGTCCGCTGGCTGCCAATCCCCTGGGACAGCAGCCTGATCCTGCTCCCGGATTTTGTGTGGGGTGCCCCAGAGTTTACCCGCAATAAGATGTCTTAAAATTTTCACTGTAGTATATTTTTTTAGTTGCTACTACAAATGCTTCAAATCAGAAAAAAATAGAAAAAATGATTCAATTTTCAAAAGGAAACTTTGTTATTTTCAATAAACTTTTAGTTACTTAAATAGTAAATCCAAAAATGTTAAGTCCTATTTCTCTACAATTCCTATGATCATATAGAGTAAATTTGTTTTGGAGCAAACAAATGTTGGTGTTTTATTGATACAATTATGAATCTTGTTTTCTGGCACCATTTATAGAGTTTATCTTATTAAAGTCATTAATATTGAAACTGTAGTTTAGCTGTTATCATAACTACTTTCAGAAATCTACATGATACATTTATACATTGATGCAGTTCATTATTAACTGATAAAGTCGTAATGATTTCACTCTTTTCTATTACTTCTATCAATAATTTATAAATAATTCTTTATCTTAAGAAAAATATGGGGGATAGAGAGATAATATAATGAACAGAGCCCATAATTTTCACTCAGTTGTCCCTGATTTTATACCTGGTTCCCCATATAGTCTACCAATTCCCAGAAGGAGAGAACCCTAAGTAGAGAGCTAGTGGTAGCCTTGAGCACGGGATTGTAGGTATAAACATTATTCATTTTAAAATTTTCAAAATAAAGATTATTTTTGAAAAGTTAGGGAAAAAACAAAATAATTACATTGAGTTTAATTCTTACTACACTCTTCCATACAGATAACACTGAAATTCAGTGCAGGAATTTTTTTTCCTCAGGTCATAAATTAATAAAAAGTGGAGGATTCAATTCTCCGAATTGTGTTGTAACAAAGAATTCAGGTTCCTGAGCAATCAAAATGTCAAACATTGTCCTATCCCCAAATCAAATGGAGCCTTCATCTGATAGATTTATTTGATAACTTTATTTGATAGCTTTATTTGATAACTCAGCTTTATTTGATAACTTCAACAGACGCTTTCCTCAGAAATTCTTACTTGCTATTTCCTTCTCAGGTGGATGACTGAACATTGTAAACTCCCTTACTATATTCCAACAGGAATTCAAAACTTCTCTACAGCGTATTATAGCGCTTTCACCAGACTACCTCATCAGTGAGTTTCATGAAATAGGAACCTTTATCTTAGACTTTGCAGTCGAATGATCCTCATGTCTCTGCTGACTCACTCAACACTCAACATGAGCTATCATAGGGTTAAAAATGAAGCAAGAAAATGCAGAGTCACTGGACAGGGGTTAGAACACATGCTTTGAATAAGACTTACCTGATTTATATCCCCAGTATCGTAAATGGTTCCCAAACCCAGCAGGATTGATCCCTAAGAGCAGAGGCAGAAATAAGCCTTTAGGATCATTTGGTCATGTGGAGTCAAAAGCTAAAACCCAAAACAAACCAGACTGAAACGAGGAAGCAGTGAGAAGTGTGTGTTAATGTTATTTAATCTCATTCATATGCCTGTGAAATATGGGATGGATGATTAAATAAAATGATTCTGATGATTTTGATTTGTTATCTTAATGTTCTGTACCAACTCAGCTCTGTCCAACTCCAATGAGTTCCTGACAAGCACAAATTTAATTGCGTTGATTTCCTAGAAGAGTAGATGTTCCAACAATTCGTACTGAAATAATGGCAAGACCAAGGAAGACTGTAAAACAGTGAAGAAGAAACTGATGCGGAGAAGTTTGGCTGTCAATGTTAACTTCTTTTCACTAAAGATACACTTTTTAAGCCCAGCTGGGATCTACATTTCTTTACATCACTCCATCAATTGGGTGTTTTTAATTAGTATGTGTGCAGCATGTATCCTGTCTAGTACAGGGACCAAAGCACTGCACTTGTCCATTCCCAGATCATTCTTCATGCCGTATCATACACAGTAATGAAGACTCTCCAATAAATACAGCATTAGGCAGACATCTACAATTATAGCAACAAAGAGGTTGGCCTTGTGTGATCAATGTAAAGTAAATAATGAAATAGCTTATATTTCACAATCAAACAGAAATTTTGTATGGAAGAAACCCCACAGTAAGGGAGATAACATCTGTTTTCCAGTCATTTCCTATTTGACCCTGTGTTTTTCATAAATTAGCTTATCATTTTTAGTGAACTCCCTAAATGAGAAATAAAGTTTCTCATGTAATACTCCTCAATATCATATGTTATTGCCTATTTCCACGCATGAGACTTAGTCATATGAGAACTATAACATTGATTGCTAAGTGAAACCATTTGGAAGAGTTTCTAGTATGTGCCGACTCTTGTTGACTTTTCTTTCAGTTTGGTTTGATTCTTTGAAGCACATCAGATCTTCAATTACCTATGCCTTATTTTTTTAATAAATTAGTTCATTCTTTAAGTTTTGGGGCCTACAATGATTGGATACAAGACATATTACTGGCTGTTCCCTCAGGGATCACTCCTGGTGTTGTTTTGGAACCATATGTGGTAACAGGGATTAAACTCTGGTAGTCTGTGTGCAAAGAAAGGAAGCTCACTCTATTATCTCTCTGGCCAAAACTCTTTTTTTTAAATACTGACAAAGGACCTTGAATGACGTTTGATTTATTTTTAATATTATGTACTATTATGGAATTTTATTTTATACTATATGTTGTATTTCTTTTTACATATATATATATATATATATATATATATATATATATATTTACACTATAGTGTCTTTTTTGAAGGTTTATTATGACTTAGAATTTACTGTATCAGTGTGATTGTGGCAAAAAAATTGGAAAGTAAGAATGATGACTAAGTCCTTACTTAAGATAGAACCAATTGATAGTATTAGGAATTTGGGAACAAAGCTGAATACATAAGTTCCTTTAAAAAAGATGGGGCCAGAGCAATAGCCCAAGTCGGTCCTGGTTAGATCTCCAGCATCCCATATGGTCCCAGGAGCACCGCCAGGAGTAATTCCTGAGTGCAGAGCCAGGAGATACCCCTGAGCATTGCCGGGTGTGACTCAAAAAACCAAAAAACAAAATAAAAAAAAAAAAATTAATGTTATGGCATTTACATTAATTTGTTTTGAATTAGTTTGCTTTATTGTTTTGGAAAATAAACTCAGTTCTATGTGCACCCTTCAGAACATCTTGGCATGCAGTGTATTCTAAAAATCATTGCCCACAATTAATTTACACTTAATCGTCCTGCAAACAGATGGCAAAATTAAATAGCTTTTACATAGCCGTAATGGAAATAGGGTTGTTATTAGAAAATCATAGTGAAATAATTTAACAGGATGGCTACTTTTCACAATGAAAAATCATATAAAGTCTCATATTTTACATACTTTAATATACATGTTTCCCCAGGAATTATATGAGATCTCATTTTTCTATTATTTAATATATATTTTCCCCAGTAATAAAAAAATGTAAGTAATGTTTAACCTTACTTTTTGTGATAGTGATATAATTCATCAAATTATGTATTCAATCTGTCTGTTAGTATGTTCCAATACTTCAATTATTACACATGGTTATAAATGGCACACGTGTTTGAAAGGACTCGGTTGCAGATGGCTAATTTCTTATTAATGGATAAGAATGTGACCGTCATAAATCTCTATCTTGAGAAGAAAAGCCAATCAGCTATTTTGCCTTAACGGACTAAATTACTTATTCATACAGATTTTGTCCTATCTTGACCTGAACACACAGTTTTTAAAGTTTAACTTTTGAAATATTACCAAACTATTTTTCTTGCCTATTTTCTAGGTAGAACAATAGCTCCCTAAAGGTGTCTATTATCCTTTTCCTAGAATCTATAAATATCTTAGTCTGCAAAAAAGCAGTCACTGAGAATGCAAAGAAATTTAAATTGTTGATCAGTTGACTTTGAGATACGGAGATTAGTTAAGATTAACCAGGCAGTCAGAAAAAATAATATAGAAGGCTTTGACAGAAATAGATGAAGGCAGTAAAATCTAGGACTTTTGTGACTAGAGACATGTAAAGAGCCTTGAATCTGTAAAATAACAGGATATGTTTTAACCCTAGAACCTCCATAATAAATTTATTCCTGACATTATGATTACAGTTCATGTCATTTCCATATTGTAAGATAGTTGATGTGCATTTTTCTTCTGTTTTAGTTTTAAGACACTAAGTTCATGCCCATCATTGTAGCACCAACAGAAAGCAAATATATCACCTACTCTCTGAGATCCCTTACTGTCCTGATGCTTCTTCTTCCAGAGCTGTACTTCTCACTCAACATGAACTCTGTGTACTAGTTTTGAAGGTTCAAATCATGTACTTATTACTAGATAAAACCGTCACTGTTTTTCACTTATCATGTGATAAGTGAAACTATCACTGTTTTCCACTTCTACCAATTGCAATTTTACTGTAACATCTGAATCTGTCAAAACTACGAGCAATCAACATAATGTGTGTATTTTGTTGCAACTGTCTTATCAAAATACTTCTTCATCTTTTTTGATTCACTTGATCACTTGATCACTTGAATCCCATTATTCATCGATTTGCTCAAGCAGGGGCCAGTAACATTTCTATTGGACCCTATCATGTGCAATGTAGCCCAATGGCATCTGGTTGATTCAGGAATATAAAGAGCCTCAAACCGTTGCTTCAGGGTCTTAACAAGGAAGTCTGACCATCTTGTAGGTGGGCGGCCATGTGATCTTTTGACATCCCGTGGGATCCAGTCGGTAATGGCTCTAGTCCAGCGGTTGTCTCCAAACCACATTACATGTCCAGCCCATCTGATTTTCAATGCCTTGGCAAAGGAGACAGCATCCCTGATTCTGGAATAGCGATGGAGGTCAAAACTCCTGATTCCTTCTCTCACTTGAGTGAGGCGTGATATTCCAAGCATAGTTCTTTCGATTCCTCTCTGGGAGACACGAATAGCATTCTCATCCTGCTTTCGTAGGGCCCAGGTCTCTGAGGTGTATGTTAATGCAGGGAGAACAGTGGAGTCAAAGAGATGTGCCCGGAGCCGGAGGTTCTTTGTCCTTTTTAGCTATTTCTTCGATGCCTTTGAAGGCATTCCATGCCGCTCTTCCTCCTGTGCAGCTCAGGTTTTAGGTCATTCATCATGTTGACTTCTCGACCTAGGTACACATAACTGCTGCATTCAGAGATTTTTTGTTCCATTGAGAGCCGAATTGGACCTCTGGAACTAGTTCATTTTTCATAAACATAGTTTTGTTGAGATTCAGCTGTAGACCTATCATTCCACATTATCGGTTGAAGTCAGCCAGCATTTGTGCCGCTTGGCTAATGTTTGGTACTATTAGAAAGATGTCATCAGCGAAGCGGGGAGGTGGTGTAGTTGCCGACCATCTATCTTCACTCCCATTCCTTCCCATTCTAATTGTCGCATGATGTTCTCGAGGGTGGCTCTGAAGAGTTTTGATGAAATCGTATCACCCTGTCAAACCCCTCTTTTGACAGCAATGATCATTTCTTTGTAGAATGGTGAGATCCTGGTGGTGAATCCGTAATACAGCTCATGAAGGATCTTGATGTATTGGGTTTGAACACCCTGTTTTGCTAGGGCTTCCATGACTGCTTCCAGTCTCCACAGAATCAAAGGCTTTCTTTAAATCAATGAACTTGAGAGAGAGAGGCATCTTGTACTCCCTACAATCCTCAACGAGCTTGGTTACTATGTGGTTATAATCGAATGTGCTGAATCCTTTCCGGAAGCCAGCTTGCTCAAAATGTATAACATAAGAAATATTATAATTTCATGTTCTGTTTAGGAAATTGAAAATAAACAACAAATATCTAGGGTTGATCTTGGTCAGCCACAGGGCTTTTGAAGAATTGAATACATATCTGAATTGAGATGCACCAGCTTAAATTTTCTGTGACAGTATGGAATCTGCTGTCTTACAATGCAAATAGTGATTTACATGAAATACTCATCAACAATTCTATATTACCATTCATACTCACATGATGTGAGGGAAGGACAATGAGACTTAGTTATGGTTTATCTTGATCCAGCCTAACTGTGAAAAAAATTTTTGAATATTCTATTAGTGGTAAAAAGGTTTTTAGAAACCATTAATCTTAAACCCATATGGTTGTTTATATTTATATGAGTTATATTTCTAAAGTACATATCTGTGATTATTGCACATAAAGTTCCATGTCGTGTTTATATGCATAAGTTAAACATGAATCTATTTACTCTTGGGACTTTCAAATCACAAATGATTTTAGTACCAGTGTTCCTTTGAAAACATTTTTGAACATGTGAGCTGTGAACTGAATATGAGGGTGAAAAAGAGAAATGTGAATATGGAATACATAAACATATTTAAAAAGTCAGAACTAGTGATAACTATGTGTATAGAAAAAGGAGATAACTTGGTTTTTTAAAAAAATTATTTTGATTTCCATTTCAGGCTCTATTCGCTTTTATTTCCATTTGAAAATTGTTATCTTTATAATGACATTTCCCAATTAGGATAATCCTTTAGTTTTAGTACTTCAGCTAGCTCATTTTATTATTGGAATTTATGTAAGGCATGTGGAAAGGCCTTTGGTAGTCTCCCTGACCTCATGCGCCATGAAAGAATTCATATGAGATGAATGATGAACCTATTTGATAGCCTTTATAATATTTATTAACCAGATAATGTGAAAAAAACAAAAAAGGTAATGCACAAATAAAGTTCTTCTATATAATATGTCTTAGAGTTATTATCGCAAAATATGACAAAATTGTTAATACTACGAAATTTACTTAAAATCACAGGTTTATGGGGGAAAAGCAAAAGGCTTGGCCAGTGCCTGGTCGTGTCCTACATAGCTCCTAGGGACTGCTCACCATGTAGGCGGCGCCTGCTGGACTGGGAGCAAGGATTGGGGGCCTCCACCCAGTCCCCAGCCTCTGGGCTCAGTGGGTGTGACCCTGAGCTCCAGCCACCACAGCCAACCGCCACAAGACAGAGACTCCAGATCCACAGCTCCACAGTGATTTAATCTTAGACTCAATGTATTTTCATACCAGGTCCTTTCAGGATCTTTCTCATTTGTACACTTAACGATCATTCTATTTGCATCAAACTGGAGAGGTTATGAGGAATGAGGAATTATGATGTCACACTAGAACTCAATATTAAATAATCAGATAGAGACATACGTTATTAGTATACATAGGACAAGCCATAAAGTGTAATAGAAGAGAGATTGAGATATACAGGGACATAGACAAAGAGATAGAGAAGTAAAATAGGGGCAGGCAGGGTTTGGGTGGGTGTGTTTGGGAATTGGGTGTGTTTGGGAATTGGGTGGTGGGAATTGGCACTGGTGGAGGGATGGGTTCTGGAACACTGTATTGTAGAGACCCAATTATGAACATCCTTGTAATTCTATATCTCACATGGTATAAAATGGCAGGTTCTAGTACTGGCCCACCACCCCAGCAGAGCCTTGCAACAAGCCAGACAACCCCTCCACTGCATGAGGGCCTCCATTTTCCACATCGGACTTCCCCTGGTCAGAACTCCACCCAGAAGACCAGCCTATCACAGCCCAGCTCATCGAGATCCACCTTGCAGCAGTCTTTTTTTAAATCTGGCCCAGGTATGCTGATCCAGAGACTCACAGACATGGGGCAGAGCTGCTATTGGCTCTCTCTCTGCCCAGCCGCTCACAAGACACCCTGGAGGGATGGCGGGTTCTAGCCCTGGCCCGCCACCCTAGCAGAGCCTCACAACAAGCCAGATGACGCCCCACTCCATGAGGGACTCCATTTTCCGTATCTGGACTTCCCTCTGGTCAGAACTCCACCCAGCAGACCAGCCTATCACGGCTCGGTGGTTCATCAATAAATGCTGGATTTAGAGATGACTACAAGTCTATGCTACCCTCACGGCAGAGCCTGGCAAGCTACCCGTGTCATATTTGATATGCCAAATACCAGTAACAATTCTAGACCTCATTTCTATGACCTGATGGAATGGTTTGAGGCTCTTTATGTTCCTGGAGCAAGCAGGTACCTTTGGGCTCCTCTTGCATGAGGCAGGACATATGGAGATGTTACTGGTGCCCGCTCGAGCCAATCGATGATGAACGGGAAGACAGTGATACAGTGATACAGTGATTATTATTAGATACATAAAAAACTCCAAATTTCTCTCTGGGCTCTCTGAAGACTACTTCCTAGGGATTATGAAATACTTTGTGTTTTTAATTTTACCAGGTTTAGGGAATGTTCTGGGCATATTTTCTTAGTTTACATTTGAGTAAAAGTATTATTGTTGAAAGACTGATCTCAATTCACAATCATGAGTCAGACAAGAGTTATCAAATGGGATATAATTAAAACCATTTCTTCTCAGCTAGAAACTACTTAACGATTCAAATTATTATTTTAAAAGCTGCTCTAATGAAATTTGGCACATGCAAGTAAAAGTGCACTATTAAAATAATGAGTTGTCCTTTTCAAATTCTTGATACTATTCTTAAGAATTTGAAATGTGATATATAATATTTTCTCACACAAAACAATTTGAATTCAGTTGTGATATTGAAATATCAAGAGTTATAGTACAGTAGATTACTCTTTTTTATTAACAAATGTTTCCAACACTGCCCATGTAATATTGTATCTGCCTCTTCCACTAATGTCCCAAGAAGCTTTCCACTTAATACTGCTCTCTCTCTCAGTTAAGCTCAATACTGTAAGACAAACTATTTCTGATGTGTTTGAATATTTGTAAGCCCCTTATTTTTTATACTTTGCATACAAAAGAGATTTTTTTTATTATTATTGTGGATATGGTGACATACAAACACATAGATTAATAAAGTTAAACCTCAAAAATTCTTCAAAATAGGGACCGGAGCAATAGCAAAGCGGGTAGGGCATTTGCCTTGCATGCAGCCTACCTGGGTTTGATCCCCGGTATCCTATATGGTCCTCCAAGCACCGCTAAGAGTAATTCATGTGCATAGAGCCAGGAGTAATCCCTGAGCATCACCGGGTGTGATCCTAAAAAATAGATAAAATTAAAAAAATATTCTACAAAATTTTAAGCCAATAAGTTCTAAAAGTTCTCAAAACCTGTGTGCTTTAGGCTTGGGAACATTAGCAGTGTAAGAGTAGGGTATAATTATTTATCTAGACCACAGAAACGTTAAAATATGATTGTCAGGGAAACAATACAATTAAAATAACAATATATAGTAAAATTTTGAAATTTAATGTTGCTATCAAGGAGACAGTGAAATTAAACATGTAGCATCTAGAAGACCTACCTCCCAAACCCCAGCCTGCCAAATTGAAACCTAAAAGGATTCTCTATTAGTGAAGAGCAAGGGCACTGGACATCAACAGTTTTACTCAAAAAATGTGAAAACAATATGTCAAATTTTGTGGAGTACATCGAAATCTGTGCTAATGGTCTATATATAGCATTAACTAATTACACTAAAAATCAATAATCAGTAATATAAAGTATCACCTGAAAAATATACACAAAAAAATAGAATGGCAGTTTTAATTCAGCAAAAAAATACTGTCATAAAGAGGGAATGATTAATGTAAAGGAAACAAAGTTGAGACATAATAAGAAAAGACAATTACTATACTTACTTGCTACAGCAATCTATATTTATATATTGTGTCGCTAACAAATTCAACTTAAGTTTCCAATACCAATAATACAGAAGAATAATGCTTTGAGTTTATAACGCTAACGTAGCAATAAATGTTATGATGAAAATGCTATGTTCACTATAAAAACTATATAGATAAGCTTGACAACTTATAAAAGACAGAAAAGTAATCTCAAAAAAAAAACACATTACGCTGCATAATTCTGTTCCGATCAGAAGCTTAACATTTTGAGGGCCAGAGTTATAATACAGAGGGTAGAGCATTTGACTTGCATGCGGCCAATGGAGTTTGATCCAGGGCATCCCATATGGTTCCCCCAAGCACTGCCAGAAGTAATTCTGAATGCAGAGCCAAGAGTAATCCTTGAACATCCCTGGGTGTGACCAAAAGAGCAAAAATAAATAAATATATAAATAAAAACAATATATGAAAAAATATATATCTAAATACTTAGATATCTAAGTAATATTTACTTAGATATGTAAGTAAATCAGTAAGTAAATGTATGACTAAAATAAATATATAAATAAAATCACTTTATATAAAGTGATTCTTTATTATTCGCCTCCATGCCAGTTGCCCCGGAAGAGAGAGACCCACCCACTCCAGACTCAGCTAATTTGCAACCCCGGGAAGAGATCCAGACCCATCCACTTCAGACCCACAGCTGCGCTGCTCGGCCAGCCCCATGTGGAAGCAACCCATGGAGCTGACCTCCCTGCAAGGGGGCTTGGCCATCCCCCCGAGTCTAACATTGCTCCAAGGATTTGCTCTCAGGAGCGGGGAGACCACGCTGACCAGACTCGGAGTGGAGTATTGGGCCCTGCCCTTTCCTCCGCCTCCATGCCAGTTGCCCTGGAAGAGAGAGACCCACCCAGACCAGACCCAAATGTCTCTTGGCACGCAGCTGCAAAGCGGTCGCGTGATATTTTTATAGGATACTGAATTTGGCATAAGGTTCTTCCCAATTTCTTTCAGATTTATACATAGTAAACAGTTATAGACATGTTTTAACTGATACCAGTAAGCCTGGCAAGAAGCCAGAGCAAACCACACATCGTGCAGCTAGTCATTCTCAACATCCAGATTTCATAGTTCCTCAGAGCTCTATCCAAGAGAAAACCTGATCTTCCCCTTTAAGTTTCATCAGTAAATGCTCGGGTTGAGAGCCTCTACTGAGACTATACCACCTACATGGTAAAGCCTGGCAAGCTACTGTGTTTTATTTACTTTTTACGCCAAAGACTAGTAACTATTATGGATCTCAGTTCCATAACCTGAAGAATGATTTCAGGCTCATCCTGTCCCTGTAGCAAGTAGATGCCCTTGGGTTGCACTTGCTTGTGACGGGACTAATGGAGATGTTACTAGTGCACAGTCAAAAAAATTGATGAACAATGGGAAGACAGTGATATCAATAAAATATCTAAATTAATATATAAATAAAAATACCTTTAAAAAAGACTGACATTTCTGGCTGGCTTATATTTTATATTGTGTATATTTATTGCATTTAAGGTATGTAGCTTATTTCATCATATTTCACCACTAACATCTTTAAAATGCCAAATTTTAACTTCTATGCACATAAATTATGGTAGGAAAACGTTCCTTTGGTTCTAATTTAATATATTTAAATATAAGTAGGGAAAAACTGAATATACAAAGCTTGTTAAACTCTTATCTCTTTTATAAAATTTTTAAAAGATGTTTTTAAAATCCCACAACCACCCAACAAATTGCCTTTGTTTCATAAAAACAATGTTAGAAAATCCACCACTGACTAAAGAAAAGAGGCAACAGAATTCTAATTGCTCATTTAATTCAACCATTGTATATTGTATTCATGATAACTACTTCTTGCTTCAGACCTAATTAGGTATTTCAGTACTCAGAAAGGAGGGAAAGATGGATATTTGTAAAAAAGTCAGTGCATGCTTCATCATTCTATAGCAAACAAACTACCCAGGCAAGTTTTGATAAATGGTACCTGCTTTAAGTAGATAGAAAACAAAGATATAAAAAGTATAGTCATGACAGATGAAGATGGATATTCAAACAGTAATATCCAGTGTTTTAATGCAGTTATAGTCAATAAAAATTCTCTGTTACTTGATGTGGTTTTATTTTTTGATTTAATTCTTTTTTTATTTTTAAAATAAGGTTTTCTCTGCTGTGGGTAGATCCCATCTGTTAGACCACAGATGAACAAGCCAGATTGAAGAGGGACAGACTTTTCTTAGTGGGCAATATGTATGAAATGTGGTAATCGTGCATATTTGGATGCTTAAAAATCTGTGAAATTCTATAAGCAAGTTATGAACCCAAGCCAAAAATCATTAGGGGAGAAAAAATTAAAATTGTTGTGCGAACACTCTTTTTATAATGCCTCTGTGATGGCTTTGAACCAAATTGAAGGATTCAAAATGTGCTTTTTCCTAGGAGATTCAAATAATCATGGAAAATTATTTTTTATAGCTACTCCTCTATATAATATCTGAGTTATTATCAGCATAATTATAGACCAATATAAAAAAGTATTTTCAAATGGTTGAAGAATAATATTAGATTAATTGTGGGGAAACTTTTGCTACAAAAGTTGGCACTAATTGAGCATATATTTTGTGATATAAATCTCCAAAATATAAATACAAGCATTGTGTTATTCTGAATACAATTTTTAGCTGTTTTAGGCTTTAGTTTGATGATTATTAAGCAAAATCTCCATAGCAACAGTTACATTTTTTCAAAGTTTAATAAATGACCTGGAAATAACTAAATTATAAACATTCAATTTATAGTTCAAACCTATTTATCATATTTGCAGCATAGAACAGTCTTTGTTTCATTGATAATTAGAGAGACATTAATTCATTTATTTTCATATATCACATTTCTTTTGCACATTATTTTATTTTAGTTTCCTTCCAGTTTTCTTTATTTAACTTTCTTTTGTATTTCGGCCAAGGAATAAGCCTCAGTTTCTCAAGGCATGTACTTTGCAACTGATAATTATTTCCTCATATTTGGTGGTACATGCTTATTATTTCCTGTTAGACTTAAGAATATCATATAACTTCCTGTTAGACTTGAAGTTATCAAAATGGTATTACAATACATATTTTTAAGCATATTGCATAATATGTTCTCAATGCTTGTAGGATCTACATTTCGTGATTCTGAAGAAGGAGAGAGATCACGGCTGGTGATGTTGTGTCCCATTGTTTATGCGTGAAGGACCACATTCTGGCTAGTAGTTCTCAGAAATTACCATGGTTGCACTGAACAGTGGTTGGGGGACATTGGGGCTATAATTAGTTGTGTTGGGGATGGGGTTTCCTATTGTTAATGAATACAATCAGTTCCTTACATATGGTAGGCATGTAAGTTAGTATTTAAGATATATCTGTTCCTTGAAACATTTATTTGAAATATGTAAATAGGAATGAGTCATTTTACAAAGGAAAACTATAAGCAACTTTTTAAAAATAGTTCGGACACCTTCTTTCACAATGGTAACTCCAGAGTTTGAGAGATAATACAGGCGTAAGGCATTTTCCTTACAAGAGTAAGGCACTGACCCAGGTTTGTTCCTTGACACTACAGACGGTCACCTGACACCACCAGGCAGGATCCTTGAGAACAGTGCCAGGAGTAAACCCTGAATACAATGATGTGTGGCCCCTAATCCAAAAAAAGAAAGAAGACATAGACAGCAGGGAAAAAGTGGTGATTACATTTAGTACATTAATCTCCTCAGAAGAAACTGTGTTGATTTTACTTTCAGTTACTCTATGCATAGTCAAATAGTTATGTGGCAGATTTCTTTTAATCTTTATTGATTATATAGCCTGTTTTTCACAAGTTTTAATTGTGTGTGCCTCCTCAAAGATATATCTTTTCCCAATATTCTGTTTGTTATCTGATATGGTAATATATTGAAGGAATATACTACTATATTTGGAGGATGGTAGTCTATTCTTCTAATAAATGTTTAAGTTACATCCAATTCATATACTATTTCAGGAAACTACTATGAATATAATGAAATATGTTGTGCACATTTGCAAAAGCAAATAAATCTTTATAGCTACCACACCTAAATTTATGCTGGGGACTGAAATTCACGATTCCCTCATTTTTAAGGAAATACTTATAACATTGCTACTTTGTTTATGATTCCAATTGGAGGTTCTTTGGTGGATACCAATTAAAACATTTCAATAGGTTTACTCTAGTCATAAAGTGGAAAAATTTTTATCATGGAAAAATACCAAAAATTGCAAAGTTGTATCCTGAGTTTTTTAAAAATAAAAACTATTTTTGTCACTATAGCTATCAATTTTACAACCCCTCTAAACGTCTGAGGGCAAGTCCTTAGTCCCCTCACTGCTATCGTCTATGACCCATTCCCAAATCCCCACATTTCACTACCATTCTGAAGAACACTTCTTAGATTATGTCGCTTTCAGCATTCTCCCTTACAATGGTTCTTTATATCTCACATATAAAGAATCTCATCCTGTATGTATCTCTCCATATGCCTGACTTGACTCTGAATATCATTCTTCCACATTGCCCCAAATTGCATTGTCTATTCTTATAGTCAAGTCTATTCCAAAGTGCACATATATATGAATATATATAGAAATGGTGTGCATGTGTGTATATATGTATATGCATATACACACACAAACCATTTCTTTATGAGTCATTGCTCATAGACATTTGGATTGTTTTCAATTTTTTCTTTGCAACTATAACTGCAATCAAGCATGGGAGCACACATGTCTTTTCTAATTAAAATTTTTGGGTTATTGATGTAGATAAACAGAACAGAATTGCAGGGGCACATGAAACTCACATCTCTATTTTCTGAAAAATGTCCAGATTGCATCAGAGTTCCCTGTACAAGCACTACATGATGACACAATAGATTGTCAAAAGAGCAAGTGCCACAATAAAAATGTGATTACAAGGTAAGAAGTGGAAGAGATTCCAGATTTCCATAACAAGTGTGATGAAGGGAAGGAGGGAAAATAAAGTATGAAAACTGTTTATTTCTGCTCCTTTAAAGTTTCTTGGCTGGTGCCCTGGAAAACACATTGACAACCACTGCTCAAGATATTACTTGAGATTCATTCGTCACTAAATCAAACAAAGTTTAGCTAATATAGAGGGACAAGTATTTTCTTCTTTCACATTACTAGTGTTTAAAACTGAACATATTAGGTGATTAGTTTAATAAACGGTTTGCTTAAACATAGTAAGGATCATTAGTTTCTATATTTTAATGCTTTTTATTTTTGCTTTTTTGCTTTTATGTTTGTTTATTTATTATTTTAGTTCGGAGGTTCACACCCTGAGGTTACAAAGGCCACTCCTGGCTCTGCATTTAGGGATCACTCCCAACAGGATTCTAGGACTGTTTCATTGCTGGTGATAAACCCAGGTAAAGATCTTGCAAGGCAAGCACCTTACTCACTATACTAAGTGAAGTTTAAGTGAAAATAAAAAATACTGTACAATAGTCATTATAAAATAAAGCAAAATATATTAATTTTGCTATATTCAGGATATAACAATGAAAATGTCTCATAAAACTTAAACTAAATAAAATTTTCTAATATTTAATTTAGATATGTATATAAGTAGTCATAGTAGGTAATTTTCATGTGATGATAATTTACTTCTATATATGAAGTATCTACCTAATAAATATGCGACAAAGTATTATTGGATAATTACACATTATTTTGCAGAAGTAATTAATAAAACAATGATTAAACTCATGAGGATATTAATTTGAGATTCCCATCTGGAAATTTACTCTATTTCACATAACTACTTCTGATAAAGTTAGCCAAAATTAGAACTAACACATCATAATTTTATTGTAATTTTTACCATCCTATATATATATCATATAGGATACCTATATATATATATATACCTATATATTCATCTATATATACCTGTATATACTATATAGGATGGTATATATATACACCATTCTATATATTTGCATTTTGTTATCATGTTTATGTTTAGTGTTGTAATAGATGAACATTTTGATAATAAAAGGGTTTTATGAACCATCTAGTTTATTTATTGATTTCTTCCCTTAAGTCCATTATTAAGTTCACAGAACTACAACAAAATTGTAAAAAGGCTTAAAGAAAAAAAAAACAAATGAGAACAATCCAATTGTATAAGACACAGTTATAGGAGAATTCCTCCCACCCTGCCCAGATATTTTGTTTCTGCAAAATTGACATTGCTTTCAAATAATGGCACTGTGTGGAAAATTATTAACCTTCTTTGTGGAGAAACCAAGTCAATCAAACAAAAAATTCTGAAAAAACAAAAGAGAATATATAGCCGCACAAAATTAACATAACCATAGAAGGAGGAAAAATAACAGCCTCAAATAAAATATTTGATTTGCAAACATGAATAAAATTAGTTAACATTACTTAGTAAAACAAATCAAAATCTTCACATTATGAACTGTAATTTTTAATACCTTACTGCCATCAAAGGCTGTATACACACAGTATGCATGTTCATTTTTATATCAGTTATAGATAACACTATATATGTGCATATATCTATGTTTCTCTATGTATATGTATATATAGTTATAGAAAAATGTAATTATGTACATATATTACATATAATTGGTATTCAAATGCAAATACATGCTCTAAACTAAGTGTGTATACATACACAGATAACAGAAGAAGAGAAGAAAAAGAAGATGAAGACGAAGGAGAAGTAGAAGAAAAGAAGAAAAGGTGAAGACAAAGATGAAGGAGATGGAGGAGGAGAAGGAAAAGATGAAGATGAAAAAGACGAAGACAAAGACGAGAAGAAGAGGAGAAGAAGACTAAGAAGATGAAAAGAAGAAGAAGAAGAAGAAAAAGAAGAAGAAGGAGGAGGAGGATAAGAAGGAGGAGGAGGAGGAGGAGGAGGAGGAGGAGGAGGAGGAGGAGGAGAAGAAGAAGAAGAAGAAGAAGAAGAAGAAGAAGAAGAAGGAGAAGAAGAAGAAGAAGAAGAAGAAGAAGAAGAAGAAGAAGAAAAAGGAGGAGGAGGAGAAGAAGAAGAAGAAGAAGAAGAAGAAGAAGAAGAAGAAGAAGAAGAAGAAGAAGAAGAAGAAGAAGAAGAAGAAGAAGAAGAAGAAGAAGAAGAAGAAGAAGAAGAAGAAAAGAAGGAGGAGAAGGAGGAAAAGGAAGAGAAGGAGAGGAATGAGAAGAACAAGAAGGAGGAGGAGCAGGAGAAGAAGGAGAAGGCAAAGACGAATGCCTTCTAAATAGGCATGCTGGGGCAGGGGGAGGGAATTTGGGGATATTGTAAGGGTGGTTCAGGATGCTGAAATACTGTGTGGCAGATACCGAATCATGAACAACTTTGAAATTGTATACTTCTGTGGTATGCTATAGTTAAAAGAAAGTTTGTGCTCTGTTCTCTGATCCTATCAGAAAGTATTTGCTTCAGCCTAATATGTATATCAGTAATATGGGATCTAGAGAGATATTATCTGTCAGTCGCCTTTGATGTGTCTCAACCAGGTTTGATTCCCATCATCAAATATGGTTCCTTCACTGCACACAGAGGATTAATGCCTGTGCATAGCAGGGTTTGACTCAAACACCAAGGAAAAAAAACAAAAAAGCAATAAAAGCCCTAATATAAGAACAAATTTTGAGATATTAGATTTTATAAGACAATATTGTTTTTAATGTTAAATTATTTTAATCAGTGAACTTTGTCATCTCACAAAGTTTAAAAATCACTTTCACTCAATATAGTTGCATTCTGTAAGATAACCACTTAATCTAAAGTTATAAACTGAGATTACATCAGCTTTTAAACATAGTTTAGATTTATGAAACAAAGAGTCTTTCTAAAAAATACTACTTTTCTATGTGCAGTAAGTAGCTTTGGAGACTTATATTTCAACACCTCATACCGACAAGAATATAAAAATATTTGTGATTTTTGTTCAATACACCACATCATTTGATTACCTAAATCTGCACTGAGGTGCTAGGCAAAAAAAAAAAAAAAATCAAATCATTCTATTGATGTTTTTAGCAAGGTAATATCTTTACATGTGTGCATAAAGGAAGATTCAGTGTTCTGGTTTTGACTCCTGTAGATAAAATTGTGTTTTGTAAAGCTAATTCAGAAACATCTGAAGGCATACATACATGTCTCTTGACAAGTCAAAGTTATAGACTAAAGAAGAAAAGAAAACTGGAAGGATTAAGGGTTTCTGAGAATAACAGTTTCACAAAGAACCTCCAAATCTCTAATTACTAGTGAAACCATGGCTTTGTGTAACTATTGTTGGCATATCTTGTTTTGACTGCTTAAGAACAAAAGCTTCTTTAGTTTTCTTTGCTTCTGCTTCCATGAATAATGAGGGTAGTGCTGAGCTTCAGTAGGTGATGGCTAAATGAATTCAATAGGTTGAGGAAAAAAGGAAAAGGATAAATGGAGAATGTTGTAAAAATATTTAAGCACTCATGAAATAAAGCTCAAATATTTACTGGGACCATTTATTTGAATTTTGCCATTAATTTAAATGAAATTATTTGCTATTTAACTTAGTATCTAAATGATATTACAAATCATTTAGATATAAGATATATATTTGTATATGTATATTGTATATATTTGTCCCCTGTATAACATATGTATATATATATATATATATATATATATATATATATATATATATATATATATATATATATATCACTGTCACTGTATCACTGTCTTCCCGTTCATCATCGATTTGCTCGAAGCGGGCACCAGTAACATCTCCATATGTCCTGTCTCATGCAAGTAGAGCCCAAGGGTACCTGCTTGCTCCAGGACATAAAGAGCCTCAAACCATTCCATTAGGTCATGGGAATGAGGTGTATAATTGTTACTGGTATTTGGCATATCAAATACGACACTGGTAGCTTGCCAGGCTCTGCCGTGGGTAGCATACTCTTGTAGTCATCTCTAAATCTAGAATTTATTGATGAACTGCGTGGCCACGATAGGCTGTTCTGCTGGGTAGAGTTCTGACCAGGATGTGGAAAATGGAGGCCCTCATGGAGTGGGGGGTCGTCTGGCTTGTTGCAAGGCTCTGCTGGGGAGGTGGGCCAGGGCTAGAATCCGATATTCCTCATATATATATATATATATATATATATATATATATACACATATATATATGTATATATATATATATATATAAGGGATGTCGGGTTATATATATATATGTATATATATATATATAAATGTTTTTAAATGAGAACCTTAAAAAGGATTCTTTCATGAAAATCAATGTAGAAATATATGATATAGAGTCTCCCAAAGATGATGACTATCCATTGATTTTACTATTACTTTGAGTTGTTTAGAAAAAAAGTTTTGTCTGGAAAGCTACCCGTGTAGTATTTGATATGCCAAAACCAGTAATAATAATAGACCTCATTACCATGACCTGAAGGAACGGTTTGAGGCTCTTCATGTTCCTGGAATGAGAAGAGACCCTTGGACTATACAAACATGCAAACAGGGACAAATGGAGATGCTGCTGGCGCCTACTGAAGCAAATCGATGAATAATGGGAAGACAAGTGATACAAGTGATACAAGTAAAACAAATATGCCAGCTTTGGGGGAGGGGCTTACATCTTGATAGATATTTTTATGTCCATTTAATTTAAACCTGCATATGTCCTTATGATTTTCTTTTAAAATTTATTTATTTGATTTTTTGCTTTTGGGGTCACACCCAGCAATGCTCAGGGGTAGTTTCTGGTTCTGCGCTCAGGAAATTACCCCTGGCGGTGCTCAGAGGACCACATGGGATGCCAGAAGAAAAAAAAAGAAAAAAGTTTTTAAAAAATATTTCGTTTTTTAATTTTCAGAATTTACTGGGGCTACATCCATCCTGATATGTTCTCTAAATGAATAAAACCCTTAGAATAAAAGTTTCTTTTATTTTCCACAAATATAATTTTTATGTTTTGCGTTGAAATATTAATATATTTATATATAAAATGCATATATTTACCTTTGTAAAGACAAAGGAGAAAATGCCACACGGTGTTCTTTTAAGCCTTGTAAAGCAAACAAAGTGTAATCAGTTTGATTAG
This sequence comes from Cryptotis parvus, assembly GCA_021461705.1. Lineage (NCBI taxonomy): Eukaryota > Metazoa > Chordata > Mammalia > Eulipotyphla > Soricidae > Cryptotis > Cryptotis parvus. The sequence goes on from JAJIBD010030823.1 coordinate 146,670, forward strand.
GAGAAAATTCCAATTTTTATTTCATCTAAATGAAAAAAATTGAAATTTGCTATAAATTCTAAAGCAAATGAGGAAAAATAAGATGCTATATCTTGATTAAAAGATGGAGTAAGGATCAGTGTCAGAGTGAGAGAGAAACATGTAAAAGCTGCTGAGGATATTTCATTTAATTAACGCAAATTTTATATGTGTACTATATTTTAAGTCAACTCTAATTAATAATATTCATTAAGTATTAAATAAATTAATAGATTTCTCCATTAAAAAAGTTAAATGAAAATGATTAAAATAAGGTATGCTTATTTCTTAAGGTACTGAGAATAAAGCTGTTCCCCAAGAAATGAAGAGCTGAAATCAAAATTAAACAAACAACAAACTTATACCTTGTTTTCTCCTACCAAACTCGTTTCAGTTTAGCACGATTCATACCCAAAGCTTCTCATCATTAGAAGTCATGTTTCCAACCAAACATTTAATTCCAAATAAATTCTGAACTGTCTTCCTATTTCAAAACACCACTCTGAATCTTAAAACAGAGGCTGAAGTGATCTGACATCATTGTGCGCCAACAACCAGGGTTCAATCCCCAGCATCCCATATGGTCCCCCAGTACTGTCGGGACTAATTCATGAGTACAGAGCCATGAATAATGCTTCAGTATTGCTGTTGTGACCCAAAAAAGCAAAACAAAATTAATCTTAAAGCTATTTTTAACAATAGTCTGTTTATTTTCATTATTACCATTTTCATCATCATCATCAAAGAAATTATTTGATTGTTATTTGGGAGTCGTAAGGAAGGAAACCTTTATTTCAACTACATTTTAGGTTCTTTGGAGCTCAATAAATTATACTAGAGTTAGAAAAACAAGACAAGGGATGTCTAATTGTCATGTGCAATATGTGACACAGGAGGAAACTTCAGTGATTCATAACCAGGGATTAGTAATTCTAAAGTTTATATCTATATCATATCTTTAAAAACATCAACAATAAGTTTTCAGATGTGTGATAGAACAAAGGAAATGGTGGTTGCATTTTGAGCGCTGTCAAAGTGAGAGGTGATACAAATATGAGGGACGTTAAGACAGTATGGTTTTCTAGTGCAGGTCTATTTCAACACTGAGTTTCAGATACCTTTTTCCTTAAAATAGTGTTAAAATATAATAATAAACATTAAATATTCTTTGTGTTTCAGATTCTTCTTGTGTCCAGATGGGTTTGTATGGACATACTTGTCCATCTGTAACTTCATTAAGGTTAGTGTTTTTTTTCTCTTTGTTGGAACATAAAATATTTTAAAAGTTCATACTGGTCAAGTAATATTAGGTTTATTTCCTAATGTATGTAAATAATTGTATGGTTTGGAATGAGATAATTGTATTTATTTTGTCAAATAGTGATATTTGGTGGGTTAGGATTGTAATTTACGCCTAATTTCTGTGTAATAGTTTTATATTTGCATTTGAATATGAAATGACAGTTTTATATTTGTCAATCCTTTTCAAAAAATTAATGTTTATTACCTGTTTTGGAATAGCATAGTAAACTTTTGTTTCCTTTATGCGAGTTACAATTTCTAGAGAATTATGATCTTAATATCTATATTTCCCTAATTTATAAAGGAAATTGTAAAAACTTGGAACAAATTTGTTGTAATGAATCTGTTCAGCAGCATGGAAGGCAAAAAGCCCTACCCAGTGTTTTATCACTCTGGTCCTATGTTGCTGCTTTTAATGAAAAGAAATGACCTATGAAGATCTCTTTCCTCTTGAAGCTCACTTGTCTCCAGTTTAAATATTCCTTGAGAGAAAATGAGAAATTCTTTCTTTTATATTAAAATTGTGCACATGCAAGAGAAACCACATAAGTTGTATCATGTAACATTAAATTTGGCTATTAAAAATAGCAACATATATTACAATTTTTAAAGGTCATGAGAAATTACAATTAAAATAAAATTCAACAAACACAAGAATGTTTTATTTATAATGGATTTTTTGTCGTAGGTTTTCAAAGCATCAGTATATTCACTTATCACTTATCACTTATCTTCCTGTTGTTCATGGATTTGCTCAAGCTGGCACCAGTAACATATCCATACGCCCTGTCACATGCTAGTGAAGCCCAAGGGCATCTGCTCGCTCCAGGAACATGAAGAGTCTCAAACCATTCCTTCAGGTCATGGGAATTAGGTCTATAATTGTTACTGGTTTTTGGCATATCAAATACAACACAGGTAGCTTGCCAGGCTCTGCCGTGCTATGGTGGTCTTCCAGTATGGTGGTATACTCTCAGTAGTAGGCTCTCATTGTGTGCATTTACTGATGAACAGCAACAGGGAGAGATCAGCTTTTCTCTTGGGTGGAGCTCTGATGAGCTGTGGAGTCCGGATGCTGAAAATGGCAGCCCTTGTGGTGTGGGGGTTCCTCTCGCTCTTACCAGGCTCTATTGGGATGGCAGCCAGGGCTAGAACTCGCCTTCCCTCCCAGGCACCTCATGATCAGCTGAACATAGGGAGAGCCCGTAGGCTCTGTCCCATGTGTCTGAGTCTCTGGATCAGGCATACCTGGGTTTGAAATAGTCTGTCTCATAGAGAATCTATTAACACTAATTTATCCAGAATCTTTACTCAAATGAGACAGGTCTAATGATTAAAAAATATTAAAATAAACAGGCAGAAGCAAGAGTAAAGCAGGTAAGGAACTTGCTTTCAATGGCTGATTAGGGTTCAATCCCACATTCCGTATGGTCTACCCCCATGCACTGCAAGGAGTAATTCCTGAGTACAAAGCCAGATGTAGCCCCTGAGCAAAACCCAACCATTGAGCAACACCACCAATTAAAAATATAGAAAGGCAAGAAAGAAAAAGATGCTATTTATTTATAATTGTATTCTATCACTGTCACTGTCACTGTCTTCCCGTTCATCATCGATTTGCTCGGGCGGGCACCTGTAACATCTCCATATGTCCTGTCTCATGCAAGTAGAGCCCAAGGGCACCTGCTTGCTCCAGGACATAAAGAGCCTCAAACCATTCTATCAGGTCATAGGAATGAGGTCTATAATTTTTACTGGTATTTGGCATATCAAATATGACATGGGTAGCTTGCCAGACTCTGCCGTGCGAGTAGCATACTCTTGTAGTCATCTCAAATTCTAGCATTTATTGATGAACTGCGCAACCACAAGCGGCCTCGTGAGCGGGCCAGGCACAGGGAGAGCCAGTAGCAGCTCTGCCCCATGTCTGTGAGTCTCTTGTATTATAATATTTATAATTATAGAAAACTAGAAGTATAATAAAAATCCTAGCATTAAGAGTCCTAATTATCAATGTTAGTATTAAGTTTGTTTATATAGCTACAAGTAGTTTTTAAGAGAATTTTGTCCATACTTCTGGAAAAAAATTCTATATAAAGGTATAAAATTATGTGAAGCAAAGTGTCAGTTACAGCTTTTCTTGTCACCTTGAGATAAAAGATTGTATCTTTTTAATAGTATCTGCAAACCTCGTGCATGTTTCTCAGTTAATTTTTGAATGATGTTTATGGTTTCCAATAATTAAAAATCTGTGACCTTTCCAGCAAAAACTAAAAAAAAATTATTAATTTGAAGTCATTGTTTAGATTCTTTTATATTTGTTAGGAAAATCATTGTAAGGGGAGATCAAATGCATTATTTTTAATCATCCATAGGAAAATTTTTATCTTATTTGATCACTTCACTTGACATCGCATTATTCATCCATTTGCTCAAGTGGGTGCCAGTACCATTTTCATTTGACCCTATCACTTGCCAGTGTACCCCAATGGCATCTGGTTGCTTCAGGAAAACAAAGAGGCTCAAACCGTTTCTTCAGGGTCTTGACGAAGAACTCTGACCACCTGGGTGGCCACATGATCTTTAGACATCCCGTGGGATCCAGTTGGAAAATGCTGTACTTTAGCGCTCATCTCCAAATCACATTACATGTCCAGCCCATCTGATTTTCGATGCCTTGGCAAACGAGACAGCGCCCCTGACTCTGAAATAGTGACAGAGGTCGGAACTCCGGATTCCTTCTCTCACTTGAGTGAGGCGTGATATTCCAAGCAAAGCTTTTTCAATTCCTCTTTGGGAGACCCGAATAGCATTCTCATCCTGCTTTCGTAGAGCCCAAGTCTCTTAGGCGTATGTTAATACAGGGAGAATGGTGGAGTCAAAGAGATGTGCTCAGAGCGGGAGGTTATTTGTCCTTTTGGCTATTTCTTTCATGCCCTTGAAGATGTTCCATACTGCTCTCTTCCTCCTGCAGAGCTCAGGTTTTAGGTCTTTCATCATGCTGAGTTCTTGACCTAGGTACACATAACTGCTGCATTCAAACAGAGATGTTTGTTCCATTGAGAGTGAATGGAGACTCTGGAAGTCCTCATGTCTCAATGTTTGTTCCATTGAGAGTGAATGGGGACTCTGGAAGTTCAGTTTTCATGAACATAGTTTTGTTGAGATTCATCTTACTTGCCTTCACATAATTATGAAAACCTAAACTTTTAAAATTAAAGAAATAAAACATGTGCAGTAAAATTATATTTGTTGAAAAGCAGAGAAAAAATAACATTAAAAGTGATGAGAACATATGCATACTTATTTTCTTACATAATTATGAGAATTTGTCTAAATTTATAATTTTAGTAATGTAAAACAGGGGCCAGAACCATAGCACAGTGAGTGGGTAAGATGTTTACCTTAAGTGCGGCCTACCCAGTTTGATCCCCGGCATCCCATATGGTCCCCCAGCACCACCAGGAGTGTTTCCTGAGTACAGAGCCAGGAGTAACTCCTGAGCATCTCCGGGTGTGATGAAAAATTAGGGATGTAAAATAAATATGTGTGTTATATGCTGGAGGGATTATGACTATTTCCCCAAATGTGTTTTACTGGATATAAACTTTGATAATTAACTGAAGTATAAGCTTACTACTGTAGGACAGGTAACGGTTAAAACATTTAAGGCTACAATTCGAGAATGGATCTAATAGTCGGGTTGGTTAGACTGAACAATAAAATGACTCCCAAGATCTCATTTTACTCTAAGTTTTATAGAACTTTCTTAATAGAAAAAAGTAATGTACTAGGAAAATTAAGGTACTGTTAAGCATTGGGGTTCAGAGGGACAGTTGTCTCGAGACAACTCCCCCAGGCCTTTTATTTAGTGATGCAAAATTATCTATGTGTCCTAAGGAGCACCACCAGTGTATTTGTAAGGAATCAACAGTGACATTTGGGGAAATATCCTATTCAAATTTTCCATTTAGATTTTTATACCTTTAAATATGTAGCCAAGTCAGACATCAGATTTAGCGACCAAAAAGGAGAGTTGTGCACTTTACGTAAAGTGCACAACTTTACCATGAAGGTTTTACATTTCAAACAATATATTTAAAATAAAACGTTATCAGATTTGTTTAAACCTTAACAAAGAGTCAGATTCAAACATGCATGCTTGCCAGTAAATAGAAAAGCAGAGTACTATTCTTTCCCAGTTGTAAAATAATTATCACATAGACATGGATTTTGTAAAAAGCAAAGTAAAATCCTTTCATTTATATTGTTTCCTACCTCTTTGAATATGATCAATAATTCTCAGAGATTAAAAGTTTTAAAATACTGCTGTTATCTGGCACAGAATGTGCTACTGTATTGCAGTAGTTACACCTGAATAACTACTTTAAAAAGCTAATAGAAATTCATATATATGTCAATCAATAAAATGTTATGATAAAATTCTTTCATAAATATACATGACATTTCCACTAATTTTTGTCAATAGAATTATCTTTACTTTGATATAATAACACAGTATTGAATATGTTGTCATGGGACATTTAATTTCAATTACTTGCTATTTGAGGATAAAATGATAAATTTTAAATCAATAGACATCTAATTTAGTTTTTATATCTACCAACAATAGTAGAAATGATTGGAGTGTGAACAAGTTCAAGTAGAATTTTACAAATTATATTTTGTACGAAGTTTAATGTGAAATTTGTACAGAAAGTACTTATTTACTTAGCAATATATAATTCTAACAATATTCTGTAAAATGGCACAAACAAAATTGAATCCTGCTCAGAAAACACACACTTTTAATGCAAGAAACAAAGTTATTATTCCAGTAGTTTGTCCAAGATTGGCTTGCTATTTTCTTCAGTTTTCTCATTTCACCTTCATGTTTAGAATAAGAACTCATTTATTTTTCTTTATAAATTTCATGGGAATTTCTATTTTAAGCAAAAATACCAAAAAAAACAGCTACTACTAATGTTATATTATAAGCATTAAACAGTTTTTTTTCTTATAAACATTATCAAAACAAAATTGAACCAACTGACATTTTTGGAGATCTGTTAATTTTAAAAAAAAAAACCTATCAATTCTAAACTAAAATAAATTATCAGCAGAGAAGTCTTTCTAGTGTTTTTACTTTTGCCATTTATTAATTGCTTCTCTTTATTAAAGATTTGCAAGAAAAAAATTCAGAATAGTTCCCCTCTGTTTTCCTTCATGGAAAGTATTACAAAATGTAATCCCTGTCAAAATCCAGTAAAACAGATTAAATTATGCATTAAGAAGAGAAAGAAAGAACATAGGATAATGGTAGAGGGTCATAAGATGTTAATTTATATCAATACAATAAATATAAACACTGTTGTACCATGTCGCCTCAAGTGTTTGTGTGTGTGTGTGTGTGTGTTTGTGTGTGTTTCAGAATAGGTTTCATGAGTAAGGAATAAGAAGGCCCCCTGCTAGTAGTAGTAGCTAAAGAAAGAGATAAACAGTCTTAGAAAAGTGTTTTGAATATTTTATCAGCATCCATAAAATACACAGACTCAAATTTTGCTACAAAACCTGATTCGGGTGATGATACATGCTGTAGAAATGTTAAGGAGAGAATCAATATGTCCATTTTCAATAAAGCCCTCTTATTCATTAATTCCAAGACAAAACCTTTGAAAATACCCAGTGCCTCAGAGACATTTGGTGTCAGGACAAATTCTAAATGGAGAAGACACTAGGTTAGAGGAAAGGGCTACAGCCAGAATATGTAAACAAGTGATGCAAATCGCAATGCTGAGACACCTATTGCCCATCAATGCTTGCCATAAAAGAGCAGCCTGAAAGTGCCAGAACTGTCAGAGCTCTAAATTGTTTTCATGTATCACTGTGTAGTATTATCTGATGTATCAGTGTCTGGTATGAGAGCAGGAGAAAGTGTGCAGAAAATGGGGTCTCGGGATTAGATTGTAAAGTAGATAAACATATTTTTTAATGTTATGTTGTATGTACAGTGTCACACACACACTGATGATGTCTGTGTGTTTTAGGGACACTGAAAAAAACAGAGAGAGACAGACAGACACACACACACAGAGGCTTATTTGGGCTCGGCACATTTCAGCGTGGAAAATATAAAGGGATACACTGATGTACTAGTCATGGTAATATTTTAGGGAATTTGTAAAATTTTTATTGCTGGAAATTTTATGTAGTTATCATTTTATCTGACATATATAGATAAGATAAGAGTATATATAGATTATCTAGAGTATGCTACCCTCATGGCAGAGCCTGGCAAGCTACCCATGTCGTATTTGATATGCCAGATACCAGTAACAATTATAGACCTCATTCCCATGACCTGATGGAACGGTTTGAGGCTCTTTATGTTCCTGGAGCAAGCAGGTGCCCTTCGGCTCTACGTGCGTGAGACAGGTCATATGGAGATGTTACTGGTGCCCGCCGAGCAAATCGACGATGAAAGGGAAGACAGTGATACACTGATACAGTGATCATTTTATCTAGTGAAAAGCTCATTCATAACAAAAAAACTTCTTAAAATGTTCAAGTCTGTAGCAGAGCCAGCACTGCTGGGAGTCGCCAGAAAAATAACAAAACTAAAATCTGTTATAACTCCAATTTATATCCATGATTGTTATCATATAACAAATTAAGATTTAAAAACAATATTTTGGATTAAAAATTAAAATAGTATATATTTAATATTGAAAATAAGATTGAATGCTCCTCTATGTATTTAAAATATTTCTTCAAACTTGAAAGAATGTAAAGTTATGACTCAGTGAATCAAAGCCATAACTCAAGAGATACTAGCTATAATGGTGAGAATAATGAAATTTTTCACATAAATCTTGTTTATATTAGTGCAGCCCAAGTTAATAAGCAGGATTAGTGATGCATTTTTAAAAACAGAAAGTGCTAACAATAATATTTCATTAAAATACAGATTCTGTTCTTGCATTACCTCCACTTAAAAATCAGAATTTCTTTTTTAAATTTTTTTAATCATACCACTGTGTGATATAAAATTACAAAGATGTTCATAATTAGGTTTCAGTATGCATTTTTCCAGGATCTGATCTGTCCCCCACCAGTGCCCTGTTCCCAACACCAATGTACCCAAATTTTGCCCCCTTCAGTCTGCCTCTATAGCAGGCACTATTCCTAATCTTATCTCTTCTCTCTCTCTCTCTCTCTCTCTCTCTCTCTCTCTCTCTATCTATCTATATATCTCTATCTCTCCCTCTCTTACACATTGTGGTTTGCCCTATAGACATTTAGGGATTATCATGTAAATCCCTTTGTGTACAATGGGATTCAATAATCAGTTCTAGTGTGGTTCTAGCATTTCGCACAATTAGTAAAGCACTAGTATATATTTGTATCCCACTGATGAATGCAGTCATTCTATATCTGTCCTTTACCTTCTGATTAATTTCACTCAACATGATAATCTCAATGTCCATCCATATGCAGGTAAATTTTATGACTTCATCTTTTCTGACAGCTGCATAGCATTGCATTGTGTAGATGTACCATACCTTCTTCAGCCAGTCTTATGTTTGCGGGCATTCAGGTTGTTTCCAGACTCTTGGTATTGTGTATAGTGCTGCGATGAACATCGAAGTGCTTCTTCTGTGTGTTTTTTTTGTCTCCAGGATGTATTCCCAGAAGAAGTATTGCTGAGTCAAATGCGAGCTCAATATCCAGTTTTAGGAGGAATGTCCATATTGTTTTCCAAAAGGGCTGGACCAGCTGGCACTCCCACCAACAGAGTATGAGAGTTCTTTTTCCCCACAGCTACGCCATCACTGGTTGTTCTTGGTCTTTTGGACGTGTGCCTGTCACTCTGGGGTGAAATGATACCTCATTGTTGTTTTGATTTGCATCTCCCTGATGAAATATCAGAACTTCTTAACAGAAATGATATTTGAATCTTTAAATGATATTTTCTTAATTATCTTATTCATTATTTAGTGCTTAGTCTTTGTAATAAAGTTCCAGAAATATTCATTTTCTTTTTGTCTACTTGAATTTTACCCACCACGTTGTTATTTTCAATATTTATTTAAGAAGCTCACAATAAGCTGTGTCTTCCCTGAATATCATAATCTTGGCTGCATTCCCTAAATCATAGATCTCAGGCTATTATGTAATTCCTGGCACCTTTAGGCTATTTCATTAATCACTGAGAGTTATGCCTGCTTCTTTCATTATATACAATTGGACACTCTAAGGTTTTTAATGTCTTCTTTATCATAAAAATGTTCTCTCCCACTGTTTTTTAGATCTTCTCTTACTTGACAAAGGCAAAGAGCACAGGTATTTATACAGATATTTGAATTCAAAATGTGTCCCTAACTGTTTTGTTTTAAATAAGCCCTTCCCCCTTATAGTCAGAATTTATAAACAACAATTTGCAAGCTCTTGTTTGACTGAAGATAATTTGTGAAGAACACCCTACATATGAAAACTGTTTTTGTTCAATCATATATAGATTTGATTAATTCTACAGTCTGTACTCTACTACAAAGATTCTGAGAGTAATATTATGAGATAGTAATTTCATCTGATAGTATTTACTAAGTATTAACACATAAACTTACATATTTTTTGAAAATCTTGGTGATACAACAATTTTTTGAAGTATCTGTTCATCTTGGAATAATTCATCTTGCCACAGTTTATTTTGCCACTCTGGGGGATTCACAAGCCAACCATATGTGGATGGTCTCTAAATTAGCAGCCCTGGCTAAAGATAAAGTTTGTACTACAGGTTCAATGTCATCTATTGTGTCATTGTTCCTCAAACTGAGACCAAGTTATTTTGCAAAAAAAAAAAGTGCTTTAAGAATTTCCATTAGTTTCAAAATTGATAGATTTGGCAAATATAAGACCCTCCAACCAAAATACTATGCTACACCTCTAGCTATGTGCCCACAACCTTGCACCATTGTATTATGATTCATTAGTTCTTTTTATGATTCAGATGTTTTGGAGATATAAAATAAAAATGAGGAAACGTATTATTCCCCTCATCACTTCCGATAACCATTTTTTTAAATTGTTGTTCCATCCTAACACACTGCTTATCCAGGAATTCAAAATCTATGTCAATATTCAGACCATTAAAGTTGCAAATTACCTCTTTCAGAAAGAGGTGATTTCATTACTTTCTTGGCCAACGTTATAACTCTTTCTTTTGTTTTCAATGACCTTGGAATATTGGAAAATAAATATCCATTTAATTTTTTTCTGCTATAACATTTTTTCTTTTTTTTGTTTTGTGCTAATATAAACTCACTTAGCAATTGTTATGTATACATTATATTTTTGGTGACTATTAAATAATATTTTTCAGTAGATCGCTGGAATGTAGACTTTTGCATAATTGAAATTCTATGCACACAAATAAATTAATAGTCATTTTCTCCTTCCGTGTGGACAATCAATAAAATATATACATATGTCTATATACATTATTTCATTAATATATCAGAATATTACAAATTCTATTAACAATATCACATATATAATATTTTCCTTCTTTTCAAAGGCTAATGGTATTTTATTGTCTACACATATAGTAAACCTCGCTTACCTGGGGCGAACATTTCTGAAAAGCCACAACAAATTCCTGGAAACACAGAGATTCTGAGCCTTGACTGCACAGTTTATAATTGTAAATGCAAATGCTTAATGTAAATGCTGAATTGTGGATATATGAAACTACCATCAAAACTAAAATTAAAGAATAAGTACCTAGTCCACAGAGTATTTCAATATATTCATGTATAGACTTGGATTATTTTGGTATGTAGACAGCCTCTGTCTGTCAAGAAAATTTACATGACAAAGATAAATCTTCAAACCACAATCTATACTAAATAACAAAACAAGCACAAATACACACAAATTTGACTAGAATTATATCATTGAGTAAAAATTTATTTTAAAAAGGACAAATTTTTAAACAGCAGGTTTATGAAAAAAATTTTCCGCATTCATAAATCCAGGGAAATAAATCTATAAGGAATTCCCTTTTCCTATTAAAGATCTTCATGACCAAGCTTCTAATTTTTTCTTCACACTGACACTCTAGTTATTTTTCTCACTGTTCACTGCTATTAATCACACATCATATACTAATCAGTATATCCATGGTGCTTTGATAAACTCTTATCTTTATTTTCTTCCCTTCTCTTACTGTTGGAATACTGTCCCTTTCATTATTTATATAAATGTTTAAAAGTTTCAGATCCTGCAAGTTTTAAGCTTATCTGTTATGCTCATTATTTACTTAGTATTTTTTATTATACCTCTGTGTGATATACAGCAACAAAGATGTTCATGATTGGGTTTCAGTCATACATTGTTCCAGCACCCATCCCTCCACCAGAGCCCCAAGTTCCCTACCCCTCTACCAGCCTTCCTCTATAGCAGGCACTTTTTCTTTTCTCTTTATTTTCTTTCTTGCTCACTTCCTGGCTCTCTCACTATCTCTGAATACATTGTGGCTTGCCCCACAGACATTTAGGCATTATCATGTAAAATCCTTTGTGTACATTCAATGCCAGGTCTCCTCTGGTGTTATCATTTCCCACAATTGGTAGAACACTACTATATATTTATATCCCACTAATGAATATAATTGTTCTATATCTTTCATTTACCTTCTGACTAATTTCACTCAACATGATAATCCCCATGTCCACCCACTTGCACGAATTTTAACGACTTCGTCTTTTCTGACAGCTGCATAGAATTGCATTGTGTAGATGTACCATAGTCTCTTTAGCCACTCTTATGTTGTCAGCATTCAAGTTGTTTCCAGATTCAGGCATTTGTGAATAGTGCTGTGATGAACATCAAAATACATATAGTGTTTCTTCTGTGTGTTTTTTAGTCTCTAGGATGTATTGCAAGGTGTGGTATTGGTGGGTCAAATGGGAAGCTCACTTATTTTTGCCTTTTGGGTCACACCCGGCAATGCTCAGGGGTTACTCCTGGCTTTGCACTCAGGAATTACTCCTGGCGGTGCTCAGGGGACCCTATAGGATGCTGGGGATCGAACCCGGGCTGGCATGGCTGGCCGCGTGCAAGGCAAATGCCTTACCCTCTGGGCTATCGCTCAGCCCAACACTTGTATCACTTGTATCACTTGTATCACTTGTCTTCCCGTTGTTCATTGGTTTCCTCAAGTGGGCACCATAACTTCTCCATTCATTGGGAATGAGATCCATTATTTTTACTGTTTTTGGCATATCAAATACACCACAGGTAGCTTGTCAGGCTCTGCCGTGTCTCTGCTTTCATCCCAGGATCCCAGACATTTTTTTTTTTTATTTTTGGGTCACACCCATCAACGCTCAGGGGTTAGTCCTGTTTCTTCACTCAGAAATCACTCCTGGCAGAGCTTGGGGGACCATACGGGATGCCAGGGATCAAACCGGCTCAGCCTCATGCAAGGCTAATGCCTTACTTGCTGTACTATCCATCCCACCTCAGGGTCCCAGTCTTTTTCTATGTCAGACCATCAACCACTCCAGGGGCCACGGGGCTGACCCCTGGGTGAAGACAACCTTGCCTCCTGCCTGCCACCTGCCAAAGCAGCCAAGCACTGCAGCCAAACCTGCAACACCTCAAGGGGCAGGAAATGGGAGCTCAATATGTAGTTTTTGGAATAATGTCCATATTGTTTTCCCCACAGGCTGGACCATTGGCACTCCCACTAATAGTGGATGAGAGACGCTTTTTCCCTGAATCTACTCCAGCACTGGCTGCTCTTTCTTTTTTGGATGTATACCATTCTCTCTGGCATGAAATCCCTCTTTGTTTTGATTTGCATCTCCCTGATGATTGATCATGAAGAGCACTTAGTTACATACCTTTTTGGCCATTCGAATGTCTTCTTTTTGGAAGTTTCTGTTTATTTATTCTACCAATTATTTTATGGGGTTGGCTGTTTTCTTGTTGTAAAATTCTACCATAGCCTGATATATCCTGGATATTATCCACTTACCGATGGGTAATGGGTGGATATTATTTCCCAGTCTGTGGGTTGTCTCTGTATCTTGGTCACCGTTTCTTTTGCAGTACAGAAAGTTTTCAGTTTTATATAATCCCATTTGTTTATCTTTTGCTTCCATAGCTTTGTTGATGGTGTTTCGTCTTTGTAGATGTCTTTAGATTCAATGTTGGAAAACGTTTTTCCTATGTTTTCTTTGATGTACCTTATAGATTCATGTCTGATGCTGAAATCTTTGATCCATTTTGATTTCTTTTATATTAGTTTACTTGGTATTCTTTGAGTGTAGATTTTAGGACAGGTTGTTGAAAGATTATATACCACAATATATTTTATTAGAAACATTATTATGTAAAGAGCTGGTCCCTGCCTTTAGGGAATCTCTGGAGCAGACACAATGGGAGCTTGGATGGAATTAGATTGATTTCATAATTTTATATGGCATAAATATTTTTCTCATGACTCTCACTTGTCCCTGAAATAGCTAAAAAGGACAAAGAACCTCCGGTTCTGTACACATCTCTTCGACTCCACTGTTCTCCCTGCATTAACATACGCCTCAGAGACCTGGGCCCTACGAAAGCAGGATGAGAATGCTATTCGGTCTCCCAGAGACGAATCGAAGAGCTATGCTTGGAATATCACGCCTCACTCAAGTGAGAGAAGGAATCCAGAGTTTCGACCTCTGTTGCTATTCCAGAATCAGGGACGGTGTTTCATTTGCCAAGGCATCGAAAATCAGATGGGCTGGACATGTAATGCGATTTGGAGCCTACCACTGGACTAGAGCCATTACCGACTGGATCCCATGGGATGTCAAAAGATCACGGGGCCGCCCACCTACAAGATGGTCAGACTTCCTTGTCAAAACCCCGAAGGAACAGTTTGAGGCTTTTCATATTCCTGAATCAACCAGATGCCATTGGGCCACATTGGCACATGATAGGGTCCAATGGAAATGTTACTGGAGCCCACTCGAGCAAATCGATGAATAACAGGATTCAAGTGATCAAGTGATCAAGCGATCTCACTTGCCCCAGTTCAATACTTTGTCCCCACAGGTGCCTGTGGGGAACATACATGTTGATATTTCAAGAGTACTTGGCCATGTTGGATCAACCATAATATAATCAATTCTCCTAGTTCAAAGAGACATGCCAGTGTGCCTTTCGGACAAACTGACGTGCCTCTGATTCTAAAGTTAATGACAAAGTCAATTATTGTGATGTATTTGGGATATTAGTGGGATCCAGAGTCCAGGATTTGTTAGTTTTATATTAATGGTAAAAGGTATTGATGCCATTTTCTACAAATTAGATTCTGAACTGCTTTCTGGTTCCGAGATGCAGCTCCTCCTCCTCTGCTAGGGAGATTTTCCTAGGGAATCAGCTCTGGCTTTTGTGAAGCTTGAACCATAAAGGCCCACTTGAAGATCTACACTAAAAAGGGTCGATTTCCTGGCTTCATCTCTAGATAGCTTAGCCCACAAAGGGCTTGGCTGGAAGATTTTGGTGGGCTTCTGTCTATGAAATAAGCTAAGATAAAGAAAAAGGGTCTTTTTTGCCATTTTGGCTTCTCTTTGCTCTCCTCTCCTCCTCTCTGCTCTCTTCCCTGTTGGGCCTTAACATGCGGTGGCAGACATGTGGCCTAAATGTGGCTGAGGCCCAGTTGGGAACCCTAAGTTCTGGGTTTTCCTATTGCTGATTTGTATACTAGAACCTGTGTAAGTTAAGCCTCTTGAATCTTTGCTGAATTCCTTTGTCTTTCTCTGTCCACTGGCCACCGATCCCCTGGGACAGAACAGGATTCCTCTTGGACTTTGTTGGGGTGCTCAGGGTTACCAACACGACATTATCTTTTCAATATTTGATCTAGATGTATTTATATATCTGAAATTTCCAAGATACTGCATCATTGTATAATATGAATAATATGCTATATCCAACATAAATTGCATCATTTTTGTCTTAAAATCATCATGCCATAGAGAATAGATGAATGTGGTATAAAAGATTAAGTTCTGTTGTAGTTTTACAATAGCAATTAATTCTTAACATACTTTATTTTTTTTAATATATACCAGAACTATGAATCTTTCTCAAAAGTAAACAATGTCCTTGATCTCACTTTGTTTCAAAAGAAGTTTTAAAACTTTGTTAGGATCAGGATTCAAAAGATTAAAGTACAGGATTTACATGTGAGAATTTCAGATTCTCTCCCAGTTTGCCTAAGCAAACTCCACTCAGTGTGTCTCCCTAAGAAAGTACTCTTGCACATATGCCCTTATCGCTAATAGTTTAGCACAGATGTATGTTTTTCTAGGAAAAGAATTCATTTTTAAAGCTACATTTTGAAGGGCAGACAAGATAACATAAAACCTTTAGAGAAGTTCTTAATTCTTGTATTATAATACATTCCTGTTGGTTAATTATTATTTTCTTCAGAGTGGTAGTGACTGAAAATGTGAACTTCATAAAATCAATTACCTTTTTATTTCAACTTGTTCTCAATGAGGTTCTTCCTCTCTGACTTAATGCTATAAGACATACTCCTATTCACAACAGTCAGACCAAGTTCACTTACCTGAAATTCATCTAGACTATAACTCTAGACAGTAAAGAGATATGTACTAACCATACAGATTAGACAATACAAATGCTCCAAAATAGTATGTATTTTAATCTTTATATTTACTATCTGAAAGTATATTCTGTGCTTAGCACATCTTGTTCCTAGGTGTGCACTGGAATCTCAAGGTGTTATTAAACTACAATAGATCAGAACTAAGTAGACAACAATTTCTGATTGCCAAATAACCTTTGCTGTTGAGAGATATCTATATTTTTGTGCAGTAATGGAGGAGTTTTATGAGTAGATTAGTATTCAAAATATAAACCTATATTTTAGAAACTTATCTGCATGACCATTTTATAAATGTTTTCCATGTGACCTTACAATCCTATCAGGATGATAGTGAGCTAGTCAAAAGCAGTGTTGCCCACTTTTAGAACAGTCACAGGTAAACCATGACTCTCTTACACTTCCCTGGGTTCTTCCTGCTTAGCTGAGCCCTAAGATTTTGTAGTATACTGTGGTACTATAATATTAAGTCATGAGAGAATTATCTCTCCTATTATTCTTTTACTTCTCACAGGCAATAAATTTACTGAACCAAAAAAGAGATTAAAAAAGTTAAATTTTAGCTTTAAATTATGCCCTGAAAGTCACAGAGTAGTAAAATACACTTAAAGCTCTGGAGCCATTAAGGAAATCATCATAATTTGATGTTGTAAAGAGTAACTAGGACATTTTAAGAAGAGAACTAAAGTAGTATACCTAATGTGAATAAAAATTAAGATCACAGAGTGAAAAATGTTTCTTAAGAAGATAGAAGACATTTTGGTGTATGAGATCTCATTCTCCTGTTATTTATGGATGCTGTACCTTAGAGATATATATTTCCTGATTGTTATGTAAATGTCTTAGTAAAAAACTTTAAAATCTTAATTCAGGTAGTCTTTTTTAAACAATTTCAATAAGATACCATGCTAGTGTAAAGTATTGTATATTCTGCAAAAAGCTCAGCTTCAGAAAGGTTTCAAATATTTGGAAATATAATAGCTAAAAATGAAAATCAGACATAGGATGACTTGAAAGATGTAGTAGTAATGTCTATAAGCTGTGTTCTTTTATCACCGTCTTCTGTGCTAGAGAAAAGGCAGAAATGGCCATGTTAAAATTGCCAAAAGTCATAGATCTAACTGATTTCATGTCTCCATGTTTAAGCTTCTTTGGCTCAGTCCAAGTTCTCTCTCTCTTTTTTTTTTTTTTTTCTGGGTCACACCGGCAATGCTCAGGGGTTTCTCCTGGCTCTGCACTCAGGAATCACTCCTGGCTGTGCTCGGGGACCATATGGGATGCCGGGGATTGAAGCCTGGCCGGCATAGGCCGGCCACGTGCAAGGCAAATGCCTACCCACTGGGCTATCGCTCCGGCCCCTCTTTATTCTTATCATCTAGTGATACCCACTATGTAGTGTGTGTGTGTGTGTGTGTGTGTGTGCATATGTGTGAAATTTAGCTCATGTAGTGATTCATCTCTTTTGTCAAAACTCTAAGACTGTAGTTAATTTAATGAAGTTTAACTTATATGGAGTTACATGCTAATTAGCTAATATGCTATCTGGTCTTGAATAATTTTATTAATCTCATGTAGCTTTATGAGTTTCTCCCAAAATGATACATACAAAATATGTAACTGATAATGCAATTTACAGGTATAAAAGTTAATTATAGCATTGTATTTTTTTTTTGCTTTTTTTGGGGAGGTCACACCTGGTGACACTCAAGAGTTACTCCTGGCATTTGCTCAGGAATTACTCCTGGTGGTGCTAGGGAGACCAGATGTGGATGCCGGGGATCGAACCACGGTTGGCCGTGTGCAAGGCAAACACCTTACCCACTGTGCTATTGCTCTGGCCCCTATGTAATTTTAACACTATAAAAGTAACTAAATTATTGTACATATTAATGTGAATGTTTTGTTTCAACCAATCTATAAATTGATTATTTTGTTTATGAGTAGAGTAACTGTATGATAATTAGACATAGAAATTCTTCAAATTCTCGATGCTGAAAGATCTGTTGCTATACAGAACAATTATCTTAAGTAGTTACCAGTAAGCTGTTATCAGATAGAGATAATACTAATTAGAAACAAATGTTTCATTTTTAAAATAAAAGTAGCATTTTTTTCTTAATTGCAAAGGACATTGGGTCACTGAAAAGTTATTGTAAATGCATGTTAAACTAAAATAATTAACAATTAACTATATTCATTTTTGTTCAAGAGCAAATCATTGCTAATGTCATTGTAAATAATGGGCCCTTTAGTCTGAAGAGCTATATGAGGCAGTTAAGGATTCAAAATTGCTCCTAATTTATATATGGCCATAGTATTGCACTTTTTCTTAACAACAAAAGTAATATGGCCTTGGGACCTCAGCAAATAAGTTATAATCTCAATTCTAAGATTCTAAAATTAATTTGATAGTTGCCTTTCCAGTTTTAGCATTAGTCTATTGCTACAGTAAAATATAACTTAAAAAATTAAATTTTGTACTGTGATCCAATTCTATCTTGTGAATGATAGGTTTCCAGAGTTTCAGTATTTTTTACTCTATAACTTATAAACAAACTTTGTCAATGACTTTGCATCCATGTTCCAATTATATTTTTCTATAGTTTATTTAAGTACTTTCCTTAGCTTGCTTTGCAGGCCCATGTTCTCTCTTGAATAGGGAACTTGCTTGTTTCTATGCTTTCTTCTTTTCTTCTTCTTTTCTCTTTCTCTTCTTTTCTTCTTCTTCATTGTCATCATCTCCTCCTCCTCCTGCTCCTCCTCCTTCATCTTCATCTTCGTCCTCTTCTTTGTTGTTATCATCGTCATGGACCCTTCCTCTGATAGGGCTCATGGGATATATGGTGTAAGAGATAACACACGCATCAAGCATCAGCTAATATCATGGCTAATATCATTCCTATTTTATGATCATTTGAGCCATAAAATAGGAATGTGAGGGACATTGTGAAATAGATTTGTGAGTGTCAGTTGGAGTTTGCCTTTGACCAATGACAAATTTAGACCCCTCACTTACCAATTTTCTATTATGTAAAGTGTGACACTCTTTCCCAAACATAGCATCAGTTGAAATTTTCTGGGAGGTATAAGACCTAGATTAATATCACTCAGCATTATAATTTCCCTGTCCATCCATATATGTAAATTTCATTGCTTCATCTTATCTGACAGATGCATAATATTCCATTGTGTAGATGAACCACTGTTTCTTTAGCCACTCTTATGCTCTCGGGCATGCAAGTTGTTTCCAGATTCTGGCTATAGTGAATAGTGTTACAATGAACATTCAAGTGCAGATAGTGCTCCCTCTTTGTGTTTTTGGTCTTCAGGGTATATTCCCAGGAATGGTATTGCTGGGCCAAATGGAACTCAATATCCGCTTTTGGAGGAATATCCATATTGATTTTCAAAAGGGCTGGACCAGTCAGCACTCCCACCAAGAGTGGATGTGTCCCTTTCTCCCCACATCCATGCCAGCACCGGTTGTTCTTGCTCTTTTGAAAGCATGCCAGTCTCCATAGTGTGAGATGATATCTCATTGCTATTTTGATTTAGCGGAAAGGAAAAGAACAGATACAGAAAGACTGTATTCATTAGTGGGATATAAATATATACCAGTGTTCCACTAATTGTGGAAAATGTTGACACCAGGCTAGAACTGAACATTGAGTGTGCACAAAGGGATTCAATGATAATCCCAAAATGTCTGTAGTTCAAGCCACAATGTAAGAGAAGAGAGAGGGAGGGAGAAAGAGAGAGAAAGAGAGAGAGAAAGAGAGAGAAGGAAAAGTACCTGTGATAGAAGCAGGCTGGGGATGGAGGAGAGGATTTGGGACCTTTGGTGGTGGGAATATGGCACTAGTGCAGGGGTGGATGCTGGAACAATGTGTGACTAAAACCCCAATCATAAATGTTTCTGTAATTGTGTATAATAAAATATTTTTAATAAAAGAGCTAGACAGGGAGTACTGATATCCAGAACTCCCCGCTTCATCGGTGTTGATCCTTCCTTCCTTCCTTCCTTCCTTCCTTCCTTCCTTCCTTCCTTCCTTCCTTCCTTCCTTCCTTCCTTCCTTCCTTCCTTCCTTCCTTCCTTCTCCCTCTCTCCCTCTCTCCCTCTCTTTCTCTCTCTCTCTCTTTCTTTCTTTCTTTCTTTCTTTCTTTCTTTCTTTCTTTCTTTCTTTCTTTCTTTTCTTTCTTTCTTTCTTTCTTTCTTTCTTTCTTTCTTTCTTTCTTTCTTTTCTTTCTTTCTTTCTTTCTTTCTTTCTTTCTTTTCTTTCTTTCTTTCTTTCTTTCTCCCTCCCCCCTTCTTAAAAAAATAGAATAAAAAAGAGCTACACTGAAGATTCTTTTTTTGCTTTTTCTTGTTGTTTCAGTTTCCTATTACTTGAAATTTGATTCTTCCAAAGATTTTGACTAGGACCTTGGTTTGAGAACAAAGTCTTTTTTGGTACTTTTAAATTATGGGTAATTAGCTGTGTTGATGCTCTGGCTAAAAAGTAGAGTGGTTCTTTTCCTCCCAACAGTATAAACATGTCCGTTCTTTCAAACACAGCTTAATGTGACTTCATTTTTAAAGATCAATGGTATGTGTCTCTTTTAACAATTTCTAAGGAACATATAGAGTCATCAATAAACAATATTATATTGATATTTTATTGGAAACTCCAAATATTCCAAAAATGTTCCTATACTACAAGAGCCTTGATCGAAATTCTGAGCAACCAATGTCAATATTTTAACTAACTAAATTGTTGTCATAGTTAGGTCTCAAAAACCTAAGGTTGCTAGGTAAAATACTGTATACTAGTTAAAATTGAATTGTAGATAAGCAGCAAATAAACAATATACACAGAATATTTAAAGCATATTTTTCTAAGAAAATTGCTACTGCAAATTTATTTTTTAATGTGGTAAAGGGACCACCCTTGATTTTGCTATGTTCTTAATCTTAGGATCAATCTTGTCAGGTTCAGTGGATTATATGTCATGATAGGGATTGAATCCTGGGGTTTTTTTTTGGGGGTAAGGTAAGTGTCCTAGAAACTGAACTGACACTCTGAACTGCTAATTAGAAAACTTAATTTAACTTAATGTAGCTTATTTTGCTTGTAACTGAAGCACAAAATGGTGGAATCTTCAGTGTTGACCACCACTGCTCAAGATTATTTGAGTTCTAACAATTCCATATTCAAGACCCATCTTCAATTAAATTTTTTATTCACTTGATCACTTGATCACTTGACATCCCATTATTCATCAATTTGTTTGAGCAGGCACCAGTAACATTTCCATTTGACCTTATTTTATACAATAAAATTATGCATTGGTTGTTGACCCATATAGTCTGTTCTTGTTCATATAGAATCTAAGGAGAGGATCAAAATCATTACAAGGGCATTTATTATAATCCTGGAAAATTGATAAAATTAGTGCTCTTACTAGTTGCACTCTCATTTCTTTATGCTTCACTATAAATGTCCATATTATTCTTTTTTTTATTCTACATCTTAGAATTTGAACATGGCAGACACATTTCACTAAAAGTCCCTATTACACAGAAATTTTCATCATATTTTCTTTTATACTTGTTCTAATATTCTATTATATTGGAAATGTTACTGGCGCCAACTCGAGGAAATCAATGAACAATAGGATGTCTAGTGATCTAGTGATCTAGTGATTAATAACTTAATATAATACCTATGATATTCTAGGTCATTTAAAAACCATGTTACAATAATATTTTCAGATAATGGATTATATCTCTGATTAGAATATTAACGACATTTCAGTGAGAGCTTTATCATTAATGATGCAATATTCATTGATTTTCTGTGCAATAAAATCAATGTATCGCACTACATTTTACTCCTCTCACATATTATTTCAAAACAAAAAAAAGTTATGCAAAATCTAGTAACAATTATGGACTTCAATTCTATGACCTGAAGAATGGTTTGAGGCTCTTCCTGTCCCTGGAGCAATCAGGTGCCCTTGGGCTACACTTGCTTGTGACAGGATGTATGGAGATGTTACTGGTGCCTGCTCAAGCAAATCAATGAATAACGGGAAGACAGTGCTACAGTGATATATTTTATCAGGAAATTCATTGCTCACATTTTACCCTCTCACATTTTACCAGGAATGTGATATTTAAAAATGTTAAATTCTAGATCATTTCTGTTTATGTCTTCAAAATATATGCTAGTTTCTTATGTTACAATGGTAAAGATTAGTGGTCCAATCTTCATACTCTCAGATCCTCAGAGGTATATAATTTTTATATAAATTTTCAATTTAATTATCAGATTTATTGATAATACTGAGATGGAATTTATTTCTAAAGGCTTTTAACAACTTCTAAAAGTCTAAGAAGAATTCCAGTGGTATGTATGCCACCACCATAATATACTGCTTCCATTTATTAGCATTCCTCCTGAAAGAGATTTAGGTGAGTAAAGATACTGAAGGAAACCAAATATCACCTTAAACTATGTATTATTGGGATAAAAAATATTTTGAGCTTTAAAAGAAGGTATGGACCTAGGTAATTATGAACCTAGGTAAATTCCACATTTTCTTATTAAAGCAGATAGACCTTTCCTTTTCTCTAGAAAATTGTGTCTCAAGGCACTAGAAAAATCCAAGAAACCTATTTCACTATTTTCCTTCCCTATATTTGCTTACTACAATTCTTGTCATTGGAAACCCTAAACTGCTTTCCTATCTGCACCAGCTTTCTAAAGTTATATTGCTTTTGCTGAAAAATGCCATATTAGCCTTATTTTTTTTGGACTAGTTCAAAGATCATGCTTTGGGTTATTTTCTACTAAGTTTCTGCAGCATGTGTGTATGTGTTTTAAACAGTTATTCATTTTATTTTTACCTCATTAGAATGCTTCTTTGTGAAACTGCCTAGGAAGAAAAACTAAAACAGGTGAAAGTAAATTTGTATTACTGCTACATAAAATTTATCCAATGTGACTTTTAAACACAGACCAAATTTTAAAGCTCTAAGATTTTTTTCTTCCCAGTAATATTTCATTTGGATCATATGTCATATACTTAAATAATGGCAAACCTAGATAGGTCTTTAAGTTCTTACCAAATTCTGGCTATGTTTTCGGTTTAGCTTAATATAATAAACTATAAATCCGTTATCAGTTTCAGGTGACTTTTATTCTCTTTTATTGCATTGCCAAACCTTTCCAACTTTATTCAAATATATACTCATGTTTAAAACTGTCTTTTAATCATCTCACCACAATTTAGTTAAATTATTTTCAATAGCTATAAATGGTGCCATAGCCTCTTTACAAGGTTTCCTGACTAATAGTCTATTTAATGTATATTAAATAAGAATATATCCCAAGGCAAGTGTCCTTTTGATCCCATTACTCAGCTTCTTATAACACTATCCTTTTGCCAAATGGCCACTTATATCAAATGAAAATTACTGACCATGTATCTTAATATATTGTACCAATTAACACGTAGAAACCCAGCAATACATAGACATACTGTGCAGAGATGAGCTCATTCCATTACAGCCCAGCCAATCTGTGTTCTACTGCAGTCAAATAATTTTGGTCATTCAATATGTGAACTAGTAATCTCAGCAAAACACAAGCATAATTATTTCCCTTTCAGGTACATATAATGCGGGCATCATAACTATATAAAAATATTGTTTCATCACCTATTGAATGCCTAACCAAACACAAATATTTAAGAATTGATTCTTATTATTTGTTTAGCAGTACAGACATCACTTATCTCACATATGGGTAATTAAATAATATTTTTTCCTAAAAGAAATATTAACAAAGCTCAGAGGAAATACATTTCAAAGATAAAGTTTGACAAAAAAAGAAAAAAAAAGGAATAATAAAATTGGATATATTGTTTAGAAACTTTTCAGGTGGTTCTTAGCTAATGAGCACCATTTACACAGAGAAAACAACAATGAAAATTTCAGTGATAGTTTTTATTCCCATAACAGCAAATCAGTTTAGTGATTTTTAAGTTCAGATCATTCAAATAACCTCTGAAATTAACATTATTTGATAATTAACATTATCAAATAACTTTCATTCAATAACCTCTGAAATTAACATTATCCAGGACCAAGAATGGTATTATTTTCACTAAAGAATGCTTTTTGCTATTTTTAATTAACTTTATTTAAACACAGTAATTTACATAGTTGTTCACAATACAGTTGTTCCAGTCATTTGATATTCCAACACCAGCCCCAAAACCAATGTGCCCTCATGACCACCAAAAAACCCCCTTGTTTCCAAAACTCACTGTCAGTCCATGCCTGCTTCCTTAGCAGGCAGTAGTTATATTGCTTATTAGAATATATATTTCAGAATGGTATTTCTAAAATTATGATATAATGGTATTGCTAAAGTTATGATATTTTCACTGGGTGCTATATTTCTTTCTTTTTAATTTTTATTATACCACTGTGAGATATACAGTTACAAAGATGTTTGCAGTTAGGTTTTAGTCATACAGTGTTCAGCAACCATACCTCCACCAGTGCCCTATTCCCACCACCAATGTCCCCAAATTCCTTTCCCTCCCCCGCCTGCCTCTATAGCAGGCTTTTTCCTTCTCTCTCCATTATATATATATATATATATATATATATATATATATATATCTTCCTTCTCTTAACCATTGTGGATGTCCTACAGACATTTGGTGATTATCATATAAAAACCCTTATAAAACTGAGCATTCACTGCTCAGTTTTAGTCTGATGTTACCATTTCCCACAATTAGCAGAATACTGGTATATATTTATATCCCATTAAGAAATGCAATCATCCTTTTTCCTTCTGAATAATTTCAATCGGCATGATACTCTCCATGACCATCCATTTGCGGTGCTTTTTTTTTTATTGTTTTTTAAATTTTTTATTCTTATTATACCACCGTGAGACATACAATTACAAAGGTGCAATTGTTCTTGGTAATACAGATCCAGCACCCACCCCCTCCACCAGTACCCCCACCCTCCACCACCAATGACCCCCACCCTCCCCCACTCACCCCCCAGGCTGCCTTAAGAGCAGGCAGCCCTGCTTCCTCTCTTTCTCTCTCTCTGCATCTCTCTCCTTCTTCTTTACACTTGTGGCTGCCTGCAGGTGCATTTAATGACTTCATTTTTCTAACAGCTGCATAGTATTCCATTGTGTAGATGTACCATAGTTTCTTTAGCCAGTCTTCTGTTTTCAGCATTCCAGAGATAATTACCAAATTTTATCCTGCAACAATTAAGTCAAAGTTTGATATCTTAGTTTCTGGGAGCGATTTAATCTTGCTAAAGTGTCAACAAATGATTTTTAAATACTTCATCTTCATATTAAGTATATGTAATATGCAACTTATTGTTTGTAAGGTTTACTACATATGATCAGTGGGAAGATTGCTTAATTTGCTGTTGTTTCCCCTGGGTTTAGTCTTATAAATCCTATATGGTCTCCCAAACACTACTCAGAATTTTCCATGAGCAGAGCCATGACTAAGTCCTGACTATACCAGGTGTGGCCCAAAGTACCCAAAAAAAAGTACCCGAGAAGAGTAATAATTTAATGATTACTGTTAATATTTGGTCAAGAGAGGACAATATGAATAGTGTTTTAATCAAAGCATATTTCCAAGTATCATGATATTACTGAAAATCTTTCAGGTACTACTCATAAATTTTAAGGTTGTTTTCATCCTTGCCATGTACAATGGTCTTAAAGACAAAATGTCTTTGATTTTCTCATTAATATCCCTGCTTCCAACTCTTTTATTTCTTTTTTTTTGTTATTTTTACTGTTTGGACCCACCGAGTGGTTTTCAGTACTTCTCTGTGCTCAGGTCACCCTGATGTGTTGCCCAGCGTACCATACAAGTACAAGATATCTAATCAGGGTCAGCCATGTGCTTCTAACATTGTGTGCATGTGTTCATGGGCATCCTGATATATCTGGTGATTTTCTAAATCTTAGCACTCCCTTATTAAATATCTTTTTACTAACCTTAATGGACTCAAAGTCTTTGGCTGACCTTGACTCCTAAGACTCCAGGCGTTTCTTATCCCTACTTCAAATTATTATTATCATTATTATAATTATTATTATAATCATTGTTATTTATTATTATTACTATTAATTATTATTATCAATAATTCCTTCCCCTCAAGGTGTTGCAGGTGTGGCTGCAGTACCTGGCTGTGACAGCTGGTGGCAGACAGGAGACAGGCATGTCTACACCACCCAAGGCACTGCCCTGTGGGTCCTGGATGATTGATGGTCTGACATAGAAAAACACTGGGTCCCCTGGGATGAACCCAGAGCCACGACAGAGCCTGGCAAGATACCCGTAGTGTATTCAATATGCCAAAAAGAGTAACAATAATGGACCTCATTCTCAATGAATGGAGTTGTTACTGGCACCTGCTCGAGCAAATTGATGAACATTGGGAAGACAAGTGATACAAGTGATTATCATTGTTATTATTTTTGCTTTGTGGGCTACACCTGGCAATGCTTATAGGTTGTTCCTCGCTCTGCTGGTGGTGTTCAGGGGACCATATCGGATGCCGGAAATCAAACCTGGGTCGGCCACAGGCAAAGCAAACACCCTACACACTGTGCTATCCTTCCAGCCCCCTACTTCACTTTAATTCATTACAAGTTAACACATATCAACAAGTAAATGTATTATTGTCATTAAAACCCACTTCAACAATGCTGGAAATTAATTTGTTAACAAAAGACCATAAGATGTAGTAGCAACATTTTTTGAAATTGCTTGCACAATGGGAATTTATATCGCCTATTGAGAAGCATATTAAATATCAAAGATGGACACCAGTGTGTATCTACCCAGCCTTCCTGTGTATTCTCATTTATGGACTAGAAATACCACATGGGGATCATGGAGTAGAAGTGCTACGTTAGGGAACGCTGAGGATCATTCTTCATTTCACTATTTATGAATTAATGAGAGGATGAATTGTCAATGATACTCATTCAGTAATTTGAAGAATCTCAATTTTAGCAGCAAATGTGTGTCACTTTTCTTGGTTTTAGAGATAGAGTGATGAAAACTTAAACATATAAAAAAGTCTAGCTTTTATTTAGCCATCATATGTAGTAAACCAGGGAAACAATAATTTATATATTCCATATAATTAATATGAAGACAGAGTATCTAAAATAACTTTTTAACACTTTAATATTTTAGTGGTATAAGAGTACATTTTTCCTGGAAACTAAGTGCATCAAGGCTTGAGATAGTAATTGCAGGAGAAGAGTAGGGAGGAAGAGACTATTATCACTGGATCCAAATAACAATAAAGCATCTTTGGTAAAAATTATGCCATTCCTGGTCCTGGTTGATGCTAATTGCAGAGGTTATTTGACTGAAAATAGTCTCTTTGAATGATCTGAACTTAAAATCGCTAAACTGATTTGCTGTTATGGGCATAAAACCAATCACTGCAATTTTCATAGTTGTTTTGTCTGTGTAAATGGTACTCAGTAGCCATGTACTGTTGGAAAAGTTTCCAGAACAGCTATCCAATGTTTCCTTTTTTAAAGAAGTTAAGACTTACCACATTTCACAAATTACAAATACTCAGTATTCATTACATATGTTATTTCTGGGCTTCATCCTACTGTCTACACTGTAGCATATTTTAAAAAATGTTGATTTCAAGTGCATCATTTGGACTATAAGGATGTCATTCCATAATGTGATTTTTTTTAAAAAGTGCTTTATTATACTAGGTAGAAAGTATAAAAAAATTATTTGCTATATGTTTTACCCTTTTCATTTGAAGATAAATTTTATAGTGTTATAAATTTAAAATTGAAAACAGAAAAGGGTAAAGGAGTATTAGAAAGCAAACAGAATGACCTTTATTATACAACTTAAGACACAAAACAATGCTAATTTTGAGTTCCATTGTCAAACATATTTACTGAAATCCCTGGCATATTGGAAACTTTTTGGCAGCCATATCTCTCCTCTCCAACACTTCTGTTCTTTGTTACTGCAGAATGTGTACCAAGTATCAGATGTGTTTATTCCTAAATCTGTTTGTACCAGTTGCTTTTATTTTTCACTTACATAATTTATTTAAGTATCACTTAAGCCTGTGAAAATATGAATGTGGAATTGTTTCTATAAAAACCGAGCTGCATGTGTTGAAAACAACTCTATAAAGGTGAGTTTCTTGAAATATGCTTTCAAAGTAAGTGGTTTGGACAACTATTTAAAAAATCGGTAAAGAACCATTTATGAATCAAAAGACATTTAAAAAAATTCAGCACAAAAATTGTCTACAAGTGTTTGTGATTGCTTTATCTACTTTAAATAGCCTGAAACAGAAAATTGGACAGGAGCTATGACTTTTTATTGAAAAATTGAAAAGAAAAATAAGGTGTGTGTAGCATGATCCATCAGCTTAGATATATTTACCTTTATTACCTCATTTTTTCTTTTAAATGAATAAATTAGATATAATCTTAATTATTTCAAGATTTTCTGTCAATTATAATAAAATAAAATAATTGTATTTCTACATTTTGCACAAAAAGTCTCAACTAGCCATCATGTCATGTAAATTCCTTTTCTATTCACAAAATAGACACATCTGAACCAAACAAAGGTAAGAACTTTTATAAATCAAATTCAGTTTTAATTATAGTGGCTACTATCTATCAATCTGTTCTAAGAAATGTTTAAAAAACTTTTGAATTCTTCTTGGGAATTTTAAGTGATAAAATAAAATAGGAGTAATTTCCCCGTTAGGTCTGAATTGAAGTCAAAATCTCATTCATGTTCTAAGAAATTTACCCTATCATGAAGCTAAGATCTCAGCTCTGATTCAATAGTTAATAGTGGAAATGGTTATTAATCTAAGTTTTCTTGAAGCAGAGTGAGGGTCAGAATGCATTCAAATTATATGTAATTTGATTTTAGGGGTGGAATCATGCATTCAACTGGGAGGAATTTATATTATTGAAGAAAAGTCAAAATGTAATGATGTATATTTTATTGGTTTTAACATAAATGTTCTATTGCCTTTACATTTTACACTTGCCATTTGAATAGGGAATACCATATCTTCATTTTCCGCTTGTCCTTTAAAGTTTTTGTCCATGCTTGATAATGGTAGCAATGGTAATTGATAAAAGAAATATGAAGAAATACTGACTAGTGAAGGCTAACTATGTCTTGGATTTGGCAAGGTAATTATTATGAAGTACTAAGTTTTTTAACCATTTTATACCTAAATAAATTGAAATTCAGAATAACCAAATACATTTTTCTAATAGTAATCTCATTTATATAGGATAAAAATGGTCGATAATCTTTTTCTATCCTAAAGATATATCTAAGATTTAAATGACTGAGGATATTTACCTCCTTTAATATTGCCTTTTCCCAACAATTCTAAATTGCATCTTAAAAGAAAATGATGGAGTCTTGGATTTCTATATAAAAAATCACCTGATAACTTGACATCCCGTTATTCTTCAATTTGCTCAAGCAGCATGTTGGATTTCAGAAGGGAGACTGTTGGGAACGACATATCCACCCTGCCGGAATTTGGTATGTAGGCAGGTGGACGTGGCTATCAAAGAGATCCGAGTAAAATCATGGATAATCTTCTCCATTGCCTTTCTGGAAGATATGATAGATCCATCAGGACATCAGATGACATCGGAGGGCAGTCATCTTGGTCTTATAGTTGGCAAAAGGACAGGCAGGCATTACAAATGCTTTTCCCAGCTTCTGCTGCATTGGCCAGTATTGCTGCTCTTCTCTCTTTGAGGTCTTCCTTTATCACCTCTCTGCACTGCTTTGAGAGCTTGGATGTTAGCTTTGGTCACCTGAGGCTCTCGCCTTGCAACATTAATGAATGAGCTAGAGTTTTTTTGAAGACAGGCTCCCTCTCTCTCTCTCTCTCTCTCTCTCAACATTCTTCAACAATCATGGAGGTTCTGAACCCGTCGGTTATAGTCTTCATTGATATCGTCAATGATGGCATTTTCCCATGTTGCCGCAATGGTGCCAAAGAGTTCCCAGTTGTGGTCATTCTTGGGAGTTCTCTTCTTAAACTTTCAAGCCTTTCCCCCTGTTCTTTGAAGTAAAATTTTGCACAAAGGAGACAGTGGTCTCATCCTGTTTGGAATTTTGGGACAATAGCGACATCAGTTAGGCAAATCCATTGATTGGATAAGATATGATCAATTTCATTGTTGAACTGGAGATTCCCATGTTCAGTGTTTAGATTCAGTCTTCTATAACTATGAGTTGCCATGAATGTTCTTGGTTGACATGATGAACCCAGATAGTCTCTCACATAGTTCGTTCCATTCTAGGCCATGGGTCCCCTTATGGAGTTCTTCGGCAGATCTTCTTGGTCCTATCTTGGCATTCAAATCACCGATTATAATCTTGTAAAGATGTCATCTCTTTATAGAACTCCTCCAGTTCCATGTAGAATTTCTCAATTTCTTCTTCCTTGTACGTGAATATTGGTTCATAGACAATGAATAAAACTGCTGGCATTGGGCATGTCTCTTCAAGCATAACCATCCTATCCAGTGATAGGCATTCAACTGAATCAATAATCATGGCCAGGTTTGTGTTGACAAGGACACCAACACCAACAAATCCTCTTTATTCACATGATCCAAGGAAGAGTTCTACTCCAGTGTCAAAAAATGGTGTGAGGCAATTAATGACTTCTCATCTAGGTCAGACCAATGATGTCTATCATACTTGATCTTTCATGCTTGCACCATCAGGTCTTCGATATATGCTTCTGATGCTAGCATACATGCATTGAAAGTACAGACAGTCATTTTAGTCCTTTTGTTTGGCAGTCTAGATTGGCCCTGAGATTTTATCAACCTCTCCTTTCTCATCCTTAGTGCTGCCATATTTAGGGCTCTTTCAGGCTCAGGGAATAAACATTGTTTTACTGGTTTGGCATGTTGAATATGCATTAGACAGCTTGCAAGGCTCTGCCATGCAGGTGGCATACTCTCAGTAGCTTGCCGGGCTCTCTGAGTGAGTGGGTAGAATATTTTTGGTAATTTACAGGTAAATTGTGCGGCCACTTTGTGGCTGTGTGCAACAGGGAGAGCTGGCAGCAGATCTGTTGGTGTATCTGTGTCTGTGATTCAAGCATTCCTGGGCTTGAAATACTTTCCTCTGTAGGGTGGTTCTGTGTAGAGTGGGTCTCTGACAAGCCAGGCTTGAGATTGACTTAGTCTCTTGGGTGGAGCTCTGACGAGCTATGGAGTTCAGATGGTGAAAAATGCTTCAACATGGTTGGGGGGTTCCTCTGGGTTCTTCTGAGGCTGTATTGGGATGGTGGGCTCAGACTGGAAGTCACTCTCTGTCCCTGACCCCTCGTGGTCAGTGGAGTTCAGGGAGTACAATGGGGAAAGCTGGTAGCAGCTCTGCCCGGTGTATCTGCATCAGATTCTATGACTTCCAAAAGGCATAGAATAATTGATACTATTAATATTGTAAAAAAGATGGTCTATGCATTTTTGTGCTTGTCTTGTTGATTCTTAACATCTGACATATAAATGCAATATTTTTCAATTAATATATGCAATGACATTCATGCCATTTTCTTTAATCCAAATTAACTAAATGAGTGAACTCAGACATAAATATTGACCATAACTTTAGTTTTGAAATTTTAGTTGAACTTTGCAAGAAACTTAAGATATGGACACATCTGTGCCATTCACATTTCTTTTATAGTCTGGGTTCTCTGTCATTTCCACAGATGATTATTTCAGGCTCTTTAAGCATGAGCTAAGGTATGAATAGAAGCAGAAACTAATGTTCCACTGAAACATAATTTTATTGCAGATTGATTGCTAAGGTATGCAAATGTAAATTGTTTTTCAACTCTGAGATGCTTAACTTGGAGATTCTATTCCTCATTGCAAATTTTTCAATAGCAAACTTTTGATTGCTATTTGCAGATGTCACTTTAGCTATAAAGATAAGTAAATTTTATTCTCATGATTCTGTTTACTATTATGAGTACATTTATCTCATAAAAAATAATAAAAATAAGACGTCTTCTTGGGCAATAACAAGTTGAAAATAAATGGTTCAAACACTAAAAATATAAACATATAATTCAAGCATACAACAACAAATCCATATTGATAAAACAGAAGACATACCAAATCTTTTACAAGACTGTCAATCTGCCTCAGTGTTATGATCAGTTTCACCAAATTAGGGACATTTTTGGATACTGATAATCAATGCACTTTCTGAAACATCTTAAGGTGGTCAGATTCCTATTATTTAATTGAAGTTGCTGGAGAGATAATGCTTCATGTTAATCAATGGGTCTAAGTTTGCTGACTTCCGCTATTTTCAGAAAGGAAAATTTACAAAAATCTAACTTTGGAGTGAAAGTTATCTCTTAAGTTTGCTATTAATAAAAATGCTGCTTTAAGAAAGACTGATTCTGGGGCCAGTGCGATAGACCAGCGGGTAGGGCATTTGCCTTGCATGCGGTTGGCCAGCCAGCCGGCCCAGGTTCAATCCCGGCATCCCATATGGTCCCCGAGCACCGCCAGGAGTAATTCCTGAGTGCAGAGCCAGGAGTAACCCCTGAGCATTGCTGGGTGTGACCCAAAAAGCAAAAAAAAAAAAAAAAAGACTGATTTTGAAAGAAGCAGTAGAAAAAAAATAAGTTGTACTAAATGACTTCCAAAAGGCATGTGAAGAGAGAATTACAAAAAATAACCCATAAACCTTCCAAGGAATAGCACAGCAGGTTGGGTGCTTGCCTTGTAAGAGGCTTACCTGAGTTTGATCCTCATTATCCCACTTGGTTCTCCAAAAGTGATTTCTGGGAGAAGAGGTAGGTGTGAGTTCTGAACAGGTCAGGATTTGGCCTCCAAACAAAACAAACAAAAATGTGTTGAATTTCAAGCAGTTCTCTGGGCCTTGGGTCTATTAGCTTATGTTTGGGTCCAAATATGTGGTGCTGCTTAGGCCCAGATACCTGGCCAGGAATTTCCAGTAGTTCTGGGAGAACTTCAGAGTTATGCCTTAGGACGCTGGTTGTGCTGGTTTTAAACCAGAGTAAGGCATTTGCAGGCAGATACCCAAGGTATGTACTAATCTCCTTAAAATTATTTTCATAGAAAAATAAGTAAAGCAAATTAAATAAACAAAATGACAACAAAATTTCCAATGATATTTAAACCTTCTGAGTAACAATGGTATTTAGAAAAATGTTGAGTTAAGTTTGCTGATACTGTATCACTAGGGTTAGTTCAATAGGATAGTGTACTGTTCCCTGTGTGTAAACTGATGCTTTACCTCATGCCGTTGGAACTCTAAAACTGCATTTCTGTACTTTATCGCTGAGTGCAGTGTATAAATGGCAAAAACTACCACAGTCTTGATGAGGCTGTGAAAGAATTGCAACGGTGCATTTTTAGTAAATGATACATGTCAGTAAATTATTTGACTTTATTCACAATTTAAAAGTGAGCTTCCATATGATCACTTCACTTGTATCACTTGTTTTCCCATTGTTCATCGATTTGCTCAGGCAGGCACCATAACATCTCCTAGTCCTGTTGCATGCTAGTATAGCCCAAGGGCATCTGCTCACTCCAGGAACATGAAGAGCCTCAGACCATTTCTTCAGGTCATGGGAATGAGGTCTATAATTGTAACTGGTTTTTGGCATATCAAATACAACTCGGATTTGATACAACACAATACAACAGAGCTTGCCAGGCTCTGCCATGTGGGTGGGATACTCATATGTATTCATATGGCCCATATGATAATCCATGTGAGTATCTATGTGATGCATATGATACATAATCCAAGTTTGGAGTAATCAGAGTATCCATATGATCCATAATTGAATTTTTGGAGTTGATGTCTATTGCAAACAAAATCCATATTTAAAAGACACCACTTCACTTCTATATTCATAGTAGCATTGCATCCAATAGTTAAGATAGGAAAACTAAGGGAAAAAATTGTCATTTATACAATTTGAGTAATTCGAGGGTACTTTTCCATTTGTTATAACCAGATAAAGGACAAATATTACATAGTATCAATTACCTATCCTGTGTATAAAAAAGCCTGCAAAACTGCTGGTTTAATTTTGGTTATCAGATTTGAGGATACTTAGGTTAATGATATAAATTTCAATCAGAAAACAAATTTCCTTGAGAAAATCTGAATTACAGCCTGTGTAGTTAAGAATAAGTATTGCATAAAAACCTAACAGTATATATTAAACTTTCACCACACACATGTATGTACACTTATTCATTCACATGACAAAGGTACATTAAATATTGAAGTATTTCACACTTCAATATATATTTACAAATTTGCACCAAATGGCTATTACTAGTTGCTTAATTCAGAAAGCAAGGCACCTCGTAACATACATTGTCATATGTCTGAGTTTTTCTCATGCCCTTAAGCAAATGGAAAAATGGATTTTTCTGTCCACTTTATTTATCATTATGATAAAAAGAAAAAATGATAAAAATGTTATGATTCAATTTAGATTGGATGTTTGACTCCGCAAGACTAGAGAGGGCAAATCAGTAATGTAATTTTATGAAAGAGTTAAAAACGTGGCCTCCAAAGCAGAGATAAAGAAATAACCTTAAGGAAAGATGAGAGAACAGATGAGAATATTCTTCTAAAGATTTTGGTAGTTTTAAAATATTTGTAATCTAATCTGACTTTATATCTTTTTGCGAGTAGATAACAGAGTTATCTGTTGAAGTAAAGGTGTTTTGTGGGTGTCAAAATTTGGAGAGAGGGAAGAAGATTCAAACATTTTGTAGAGTGAGATAGATGGGCCGTCCCGAGGACTGCCTCTTGAGTGATTAGAATGCATTTTAGAGGCTAATATAGCCTCATGTGTGAAATTATGTAGCACCACTCAGTTACTAGTATCAGAGCATACTGTATTATGATAGTTTATGTCATCCAAGGTTGTTGAGCTGCTTCAGAGCCTCTGTAAGAATAACAGAGAAACAATAGCATTTAGAATATTTTCAAGAATGTCCTTGAAATCATGAGCCATAGAACTCATGCTGGATAATGAAATGTTTTAGTTTTTAAAAGAAAACATGAAAATTTTTATAGAGTTCTGTTACTGACCAAGAGTTTCTGGTGAAGGAAATGATTAATAATTGAACTTAAGGTCATAGTTAAAATTATAGAATAAGGATTAGTGTTATAGTTAGACACAAGGTCCAAATCGAAATTGTGGAATGCTAAAATGGTTTAATATACATAAAATGTCACATAAATGAGCATTATTGTTTGCAGAGTTGTCTTGTGTAGATGTTCTGATTTCCCCTAAACTATTTTGTCTATTACCAGTAAAAATAAATTCAGTTAATATCCACCTAGAAATCTACATTATTTTAAACCAGCAAACAGAATATTTTTTTGTCACATAGGATACTATTATCTCCCAATTAACTCCAGCCTATGCTGGAAGAATTTCACTTACTTTGGGAAACAAAGAAGATGCTAAATATAGCAGGTAGGTATGAAGAAAATTATGAAATAGGTGCAGACTTATTGAATGAAACAGGACATTAAAACAAAGATAACTTGTGAAGAGAAAAAATTTATCTTGTATTAGAGAATATATACCCAGTATTAGGATTCTACGTCGATAAGTAGAGTATAAATAATTATTAAAGCTTTTACTATAAGAAATATAATATTTTCACACAGAGAGAGTAAGTATAAATTCTATTAAAATAAATTTAAAAAAAAAAAAAAACAAACACCAAACTACATCTTCTGTGACTCCATGTAGAAAAAAAAACCTCTAGATCACAAAGTTCACATTAGTAAAATTTAAAACAAGACCAGCCAGTAATAACCTCCCTAACTTATAAGGTATGATATAAAGGTTTATTTGAAGAAATTTGTTTGTATGCTGGATTTGGCCTGCCTACCTCCTGAGGACAAGTGAAAAGCTCTTCAAATGCTATAACTCGGGTTTGTCCTTTGTGAAAGACCACAGAGATTGAGAGCTGACCCCAAGCAAGCTAAGGGAAAAGATGGTAAATCTATTTACAAAGGAAAGTTTGCTAGAGGTTGCATTTCAAAACACCCCTTCTTCCTGAGAATTGACTACAGGCAAGAAAAGACCCCCATCAGAGAGAAAAGCTTTGATTGTACAGCTAAAATTCTAGGGGCATAAAGAGGATCAAAACAGAAAGAGGTGTACTGGGCTATGATTCCTGGAAAGATAATAGGTGGAGCAAAGTAGCACCCACCCATGTCTGACACTACAAAGTTTGTGTCCAGTATTAGTTAAATTGAGCTCTATTTACCGTGGAGATGGTGTCTTCACTTTCTGTTTTTCTGGAAGCAAAATTATAGAAAAAAGTCTTAAATGTTGTACGCCTAATTCAGAATATCTTTAAATATGAATTTGAGGTTTGGTGGGTCAGTAACTTCTCAAAATATTTTACAAAAATAAGCTTTCTTTAGGATTGGAAAAAATCAGAATGTTCTTTTAAAAAATTGCTTTAAGAAAAGCTTTTTAAGAAAATAGTTTTTTGGAGATGTCATGTGATGTACCTTAGATGTCTGATTCATTATCATTCCAAATGTATGACTTGGAATGGTAGGATTTTTAATGATCTCTTCTTTTCTGTCTTTCATATATATTACATTAAAATTTCACAAAATCAGAGCTGAGAATATAACTAGGTGGTAGGCCTCGAAAATTTGTCTCACCTTGTATGAGTGAGATTATTTATTTGACTTGGAATTAAATCCAGGATTTATATGTATGTGTGTATATATGTATAGTAATAAATATCATATATAATATATTATGCCTATGTGTCTAAATGTAATTCATATTTAATGTATAATATAATATCTATATACACAAAAGGTGTGTGAAATTGTCAGACTAAGAATGAATGAACTTGCAAAACTAATGTCTGTTTGAAAATTGATATTCAGAAATAGTTATTTCATATTTTGGCAACATATTAACACTAGATTCAGATAACTATCATTGTGTACTGCTGTATTTTTTGAAATGTATCAGATTTGAAAGTATACATGTATCTTTCCTTGAATTTTTTTTTCCTCTTATTTAGAAAACCTCACCATATCATCAACTTTTTTTACTTGTTTTGATTTGGGGCCACAACCAGATGTGTACAGGGCTAACTCATAACTCTGTGCTCAGAGAGCAATCCGACGGACTGAGTGACTGCATGTGGTATGGGAGGTCTAACTTGTATGGGTCACATGCAGGTCAGGATGCCTACACTCTGGATTTGCTCTAGCACATCCCTGTCTGATTTTATACAGTGGGCTACAGCTTTTTTCTGTAGATTTTCTCTTCTTTTGTTTATTTCTGTATTCCTCTATCTATCTATCTATCTATCTATCTATCTATCTATCTATCTATCTATCTATCTATCTATCTATCTATCTATCTATCTATCTATCTATCTATCTATCTATCTATCTATCTATCTATCTATCTATCTATCTATCTATCTATCTATCTATCTATCTATCTGTCTGTCTGTCTGTCTGTCTGTCTGTCTGTCTGTCTGTCTGTCTGTCTGTCTGTCTGTCTGTCTATCTGTCTATCTGTCTATCTGTCTATCTGTCTTTCTATCTATCTTTCTAACATTTTTTTATTTATCGATTTATCTATCTATTTATTTATTTATGTTTTTTTATGCTTTTTGGGTCACACCTGGAAATGTTCAGGGGTTACTCCTGACTCTGTACTCAGGAATTACTCCTGGTGGTACTCAGGGTCCATATGGGATGCCAGGGATCGAACCCAGCTCAGCCACGTGCAAGGCAAATGCCCTACCTGCTGACTATCACTTTGGCCCC
The DNA here is from genome assembly GCA_021461705.1 of Cryptotis parvus. Classification (NCBI taxonomy): domain Eukaryota; kingdom Metazoa; phylum Chordata; class Mammalia; order Eulipotyphla; family Soricidae; genus Cryptotis; species Cryptotis parvus. The sequence goes on from JAJIBD010030823.1 coordinate 184,639, forward strand.
CTTTTCTCTTCTTTTAATCTCAATTGTGTTTATCATCCTGAATCTAAAAAAAAGAGACTGAGCGAGACAAATGGTACGCCCTACAAATGAAAGGATGGATTTTAGGTATCAAGAATTTAGTTGATTAAATATTTGCTCAGAAAGCCAATGAAAGAACACAATAAATCTCAAGGACAGCAGGCAATTCAAGAATATGGAAATGCTGTTTTGTCTCACCCACATAAAGAATTATCTCCAGGTAAAAATCTTCCTGATTAAAAGAACTTTCTAAAAATTTGCAAGGCTGAGGCACCTTCAGATGAAAAGTTTCCTAATTGGAAAAAATTTACAAGTTATCATGAGCATTTCTATTGTTGTGAAACAAAATGGCATTTCTCTCATGTTCATCTTTCCAGGATCAAATCAATTCCATCTAAAAAGAAACCGTGATGAGATTCCAACAGAGAATGAGTCAGTCTGTGAACCCATCAAGAACCTACAACTTTGTGTACTGGTAAAGGGACGTGTGTTAGAACACTGTATCACTGAATCTCCATAACAAACAACTTTATAATTGTATATCTCACAGTGATTCAAATAAAAAATGAATAAAATTTAAATAAAATAAGAAAAACTAAGGCATACTCCTTGTCTGAAAAGCTAAGTATTTTGTCTCTTTATATAAAACTGCTCCTAATAATAATTATTGGTACATAGCCAACAGAAACAGGGCCAGACTTGTTTCTGCAGTGAACCCAGCAACAGGCAAAAGACAGAAACAAAAGTACACGCTGAGCACATGGACTGATACCCCTCTTCAGGAACTCAAGATTACCCTGTTTGGTGTCCCCATTTTTAAAAACAGATTGCTCAGCTCTTCAAGAGATCAAAAATCTTCAGAAGAGATCATTTATTCCTTTAAACATCTCTATTAACACTCCAATGTAAGTGATATTTCTATGCCCATAAGAAAACCTGATAACAGATATTTTCTACCAAATTCATGCTTTAAAAGGATCAAAAAATATTACTTCCTGTTGGATGACAGATCTAGCTAATCTGGGAGCTTTGTTGTTTTGCCCACTCCCAGCTTAATCTATTTAAGCCAAGGTTCATTCTAATGAGACCTCTCTTCTATGTAAACACAGCTAGAGTGTGTGGCGGTTATAGAAGTCACCTTGATTGAATAACTTCTGACTTATACATCTACTAAGACTTCTATGTTTTCTAGATTGGGCACAGCTCCTCTTTATACCCACTGCACCCAGTGCGGGACAGTTAGAATTGACCAGGAGACTACCATCCTGGCTACGTTGAGACTATAGGAAGACTATAGGAAGGATCATACTAGTTTACTCTAAGCAGGCGAGTGTGACCCTTTCAGTACACGAGAACAAGATACTCAGAATCACCCTGGTTCAGATAATAATAAGAAGGACCTTGTGGGTACCATCTAGATTACATGAAGCTCATGAAATTAAGATGTATTACTTTATAGCAGCCCCTCCCCCCTCTCCAGTGTTTTACATAAGAGATAATCTTATATCCTTGGTGTAACCTTTGTTTATACCTGAAATAGGGTGTGGCACTATATTCTTTTTAGAGTTCTTTGTTGAAATGGCCCTCCCTGTTGGATTACTTTGGTGTATATAAGGGGACTGACTTGAGGCCCTTGGGCCTTTTCGCTTTGGCTCCTCAGCCTTTTTTTTTTGGCTATTGGCTTTTGGCTTTTGGCTCTTTGGCCTTTTGCTCCTTCTTCTGGGTAGGACTCATCTCGGGTGAGATCCCCTCTCTCTTTGGTGGGAGACTTAGGCTCTTTTGTATGGTCTAAGTTCTGAACAGAGCTAGATTTTGTTCATTATATTGGAGTGCTGTGGAAGAGCTTTTTGTACTATTAAAAGCCTTTTGGGAACTGTGCCGGACTTGTGAGTTTTCACCTGTTCCCCCGGGCGTCCTCGGAGGTAGAAGAGAATTTCAGTCCTGACACTGTCGGGGAACCCAGTGGCTTCCCCAAAACTTCCCATTTGTAGAATCATAGAAATAGATATAGAACTACTTATTTTCAGCTTCTGTGTCATCAACCCAGAGACAGTATTTTTTATTATTATACCACTGTGAGAGCAACAATTATAAAACTACCTTATGATTGGGTTTCGGTCATAGAGTGCTCCAGAACCATCCCTCCACTAGTGCACATTTCCCATCATGATCTCACCATTTCTTCCCATGCCCAGCCTGCCTCGATGGCAACCACTTTGCTGCTGCTGCTTTTATCTCTCTTCCTCTTGTTTTTCTTCTTTCTCTTCTCCTTCTTTCTTCTTCCTCTTCTTCCTCTTCTTTTTCCTCTTCTTCCATTTCTTCCTCTTCTTTTTCCTCATCTGCTTCCTCTTCTTCCTCTTCTTTCTCTTATTCTTCCTCTCTTCTACTCTTCTTCTACCCATTCTTCTTCTTCCTCTTCTCCTCCTTCCTCTACTTTTTTTCTTCTTTTTCTTCTTCCTCTACTTCTTTGTTCTCTTCCTCTTCTTTATCTTCTTTTTTCTTCCTCTTCTACTTCTTCCTCTTTTTTTTGCCTTTGGGTCACACCCGGCAATGCTCAGGGGTTACTCCTGGCTCTACACTCAGGACCTACTCCTGGCGGTGCTTGGGGGACCATATGGGATGCCGGGATCGAACCCTGGCACAGGCCAGCCGTGCAAGGCAAATGCCCTACCCGCTGGACTATCGCTCTGGCCCCTTCTTCCTCTTTTTAATATTCTTCCTCTTCTCCTCCTTCTTCCTCTTCTTTACTCTTCTTTTTGTTTTCTTTTTCTTCTTTTTTTTCTTATTCCTCTTCTTCCTCCTCTTTTTTTCTTCCGCTTCCTCCTCTTCCTCTTCTCACTTTTCTTATTCTTCTTCCTCTTCTCCTCTTATTCTTCCTCTTCTCCTTCACTTACTGTTCTCCTTCTTCCTCCTCTTCTCCTCCTACTCCTTCTCCTTTCTCTCTTCCTCTTCTTTCCTCCTCCTCCCTTCCTTTTTTTCTCCATCTCCGTCTTCCTCTTCTTCTTAATCTTCTTCCTCTTCTTCCTGTTCCTCTTCTTCCTCTTCTTCAACTTTCTCCTCTTTATCACCTTCTCCTTCCTCTTTTCTTCCTTCTTCTTCCTCCTTTTTCTTCCTCTTCTTCATCTTTTCCTCTTCTTCCCTCTTCTTTTACTTCTTCCTCTTCTTCTCCCTCTTCTTCATCTCCTCTTCTTTTCCTTCTTCTTCTTTCTTCTTCTTTTCCTTCTTCCTCTTCTTTTTCTCTTCTTCATCTTCCCTTCTCTCTTCCTTCTACCTTCTTTTCCTACTTCTTCTCCTCTTCTCTCTCTGTCTCTATCTCTCCCACCTTCTTTTTACATATTTTTCTAAAACAGCAATCCACTTCACTCCCAAGTACAGAAAAGGAAATTTTACACTCTTTTCATTTTTCCAATTCTAACCATGGTCTTTCTTTTCAGATTTTCACACTGACAATTCTTATACCCATTACCTGGGCCCCATCAAAGCTAAAGCAACATGGTTTTTACTGTATAAGGCAGAGTCTGCAGTCTAATTGTAAGCATGAAGAAGCTCCAGAAAACAGACTTCACCCACTTTTCCTCTAAAGAAGTATGGGGTAATCTTCGGTGGGGGGGTGAGCTATAAAATAGATAGGTAGATAGGAAAGGGGCCCCATTGCAGTGAATTTTTTGGAAGTAATAAAACAACCAGCATTAAGGTTGTCATAATCCACTTAGTTGGCACAGGAACTAATGCCTGATAAGATTCTTAACTGTTACAGAACAGTCCTAGGGAAGACTGGACCCACTCTCATAGATGATCTAGCAAGAATAAAGGCCAGGAAAGGAGCTTGGAAGAAGCCTATGCTCCCAGCTCTAGCCCTTGGTAACCACCCTAAAGCAGACAAGGTGGAGCTGGTCAGTAAAATCACATAAAAGTCAGCTTGAACAAAGGAAGCACGTACATAATGCTGTTCTGCCAGAGCCTGTGTGCTGCCTGCGACCCTGTGTCACTGCCCAGCCGACATGGTGCTCAGGCATATGTACCACCCTTATACCCCTTCTTGAGATATGCACTTTCCTATCTAATGCTGGCATGTACTGGGGCTCACTCTCCACTCTAGAGAAACCCTTGTTCTCTCTTGAGTGTGGTTTTTCCCTGCTCCACTCTGGTCATGCCCTTCCTCAACAAAACTTTCAAATAAAATCTGCCTAACTTAAAAAAAAATAGGACATGTTGTGAACTGGACAGCTGCTTTGTAATTTTTTTTATCAGTAAATGTATGAACAGTGAATCCGCATTTAACTTCTAGATTTTCTGTGTCAACAGCTAGGTTCTGAATGAATTATTGTTAGAACTATGGATATTATATCTTGTACTTGAAGAATGAAGGTTTTATCTTGTGCTAAGGTTTTTTAGCTGCTATTGAGTGCATAAGGATTAAAGATTCTTAGGGAAAATATAGAAAAAAAAAAACTTGACAGGATGCTCACAAATAAATTGACTTTCCTACCTTAAAGGGATTTATATACTTTAATAAGTTGTTGAGAAGACCTTTATACTAATTAATTTTCCCCTATTGTGTAGAAAAATTGATTTTTTATGAACTCAAAGGATGAAACATATTTGAATGTATGTGATATCAGCAAAGAAGGCATTAAATTGCTTCACTTGTTTTTAATCTATTTTCTGGATAGGACATTGCTTGAAAATAAGTCATCAGTGGTTCTGTTAGAATCCTTTTGTATTCAAATAAACAGGATATTCTTTCATCTGCTTATCAAACCCTTATACTTCCTTTTCATTAATATGGAGAACGACTTGAATTTTCACTTAAGTTTCCATCATAATGCAAATTGGCACTATATTAATATACATACATATATATATATGTATATATTCATTTTCCTGATTGTAGAGCTTTTTAGGAATTTTTGTACCATTTCTTTATTAGCAGTTGTGTAACAGAAAATATGTATCCAAAAAATAGTCAATTTTCTTCTGTGTCTAATATTGCAGTGCAAGTCTTTCCAGGTGTTTCTTGCTCTATTGCACTAGAAGTTTCTGGCAAGGAACAATGGAGGGAAGAATCTTATTTCAACTTTAAATAGGAAATTCTGACAGAGGGAACAATCAAGGAAAGAGAAGAGAAAAGAAGCTACACGGGAAAATTTTAAACAGGATCTAAACTTACTGCAAGAGAAAGAACACATTAAAGGAATGCAGGGTGAGCCTCCCCATTAGAGGAGCTCAGCTCTGCTGTGACAGTGCATTTTTGTAGCATTCGTGGGGTATTTTTAAGATGGGTTTGCCCTTTGACTGACAGGTTTTGCAGGTGGTGGCATCCGCTTCCTGCCCCATGCACTGAAAAGAGGAAATGATTGATCATGGGCATGGAATTACCATTTCTGTGCTTATTAGTCTAGCACCCCTGAGAGGAAGACCGACTGCACAGAGACAAGTTACAACTGAAAAGGGGCATATGTTCATGCTCATGGACATTATGTTCACATTCTTGTCTGCAGTTTTTCTGCTACTGTTTAGACCCCAAAATATCTGAGAGGCATGGTTATGAGTAGGAGGGTAGTGAATCTATGTAGTTTTCACTACCTTTACATTTATAATATTAATATAGTCACATAATATCACATTTTATACTATTTTATTATACTGAAAAGAACATTGGATAGTTGCATAATCATATTCACAAATAATTTTGTAGTGTTCAGTAAATTATTTCAATGACTTTAGGAGTTGATTTTATCACCACTGAAAAAGGAAAACGGAATTATTGCTTCAGGTAGCTTCTGGTACAAGATAGCTACTGAAAATGGGTTGAGTCAGTTTGCATATAAATATCCACTTTCTGCTAATCCCAGGGGGTTCACCCTAATCTCAAATCATCCTGTTTTCTGGTTTCTTATACTTATTGCGCTGTAACCCCAGGGAATATTTGTTTTGCTCCTCTTGTCATCTACAGATGGTCATAGAACAGGAAAAGGAAAATTGGGCTGGAGTTATAGTCCAGAGCATAGGGCATTTGCGTTGCATGCGCCAACCGGGGTTCAATGGCTGGCAACCCATATGGTACCCCACACAGTGCTAGGAGTAATTCCTGAGTGCAGAGCCGGGAATAACCCCTGACCATCGCTGGGTGTGATCCAAAAAAGAAACAAAAATAATAAGTGATAATGTTCTTGTTCCTTAGCTAAGACTGAGCAGGTAACACTTTTTTTCAGCACAACATTTTTGAAAGGTCCTTTCCTTGATTGATATAGAATCAGTTATTGTGTTTTTGAAAGTAGACTGCATGTTCCATGAGTCCATTTGGCAAAGAGACAAAGAAACACTAGAAAGCAGCTCCTCACAAGTCCATAGATCAAGAAATAATAAATATTATATTGTCTCCTGATATGCTTTGTGTCATTTTAACTTTGATTGTCCATATTCTGCCCTGAAGCAGAACCAAATGAAGATGACTTTGTTTAGCAGTTTGTTTACTGTACATATGTAAAACTGTTTCCCAGATCACCCATGTAGTTTTTTCCTCCTGTCTCATCCTCTTTTTGTATGTATGAAAATGTGAGGAAACATCAGAGGTTTTATTTTATTTATTTTTGTATCAATCATTAAAGGCCACTTAGGTATACAGACTTGTATTGTTTGGCTGGACAGATCCTTTTAATGTGCTATTTCAGGTGTGCTACCTGTCGTGGTGGGTTATGTATCATGAAAGACAAATCTTACGATTTAATGCAAAAAATTCTTACCATGGAAGCATCACTGTTTCAATTAAATAATGCTGATGACAGAAAAGTATAAATCAATCGAGATTGTTGTGCCGAAGTGTCATCTAGGATCTCTACAGCAGGTCATTTTTGATATTTTCAGTAAAGTGATGCATGTTCAATACATCTTCTTTAAGAATGAGTTTAATGTCAGTACATCATGTGTATATATACACATATATAATATGTTATGCATATTTACACATATGTATCAATAATTCATATTTATTTATGTATTTACTTTTTGTGGTTTGAGTCACACCTAGAAATGCACAAGGGTTGTTCCTGGCTCTGCAGTCAGGAATTACTCCTGATGGTGCTTAGGGACAATATGGAATGCCAGGGGTTGAATACAGTTCTGAAAGGCAAACACCCTACCCAGTGTACTATTGCTCCAGCCCTTGGTATATTAAATAAGCCACTTTTAAACATAAATACACAGTAACACATCCAAACATGTGGAAAGTTTAATGAAAATGTAATCAAAGTTTTTTGTGTTTCTTTCCTAGAAGCCATAGATCACTATTTGCTAGCTCAGGACTCATGACAATTTTATAGAGCATTACTACTGTACTTAGCAGTAAAATACTTCTAGACAAAACATTGCATGCTTCAAAATATCTTGAAGCTATGTGGGTAATATTATTTAAAGTATTTCAATACTATTTAAATAAACATAATACAAGTCAAAGTAACATCTTCTAGTTTGGGGTTATATTTTGCATGTTTTCAAAACATCCAATCTGGAATCCAGACCTTAAGTTATTGGTCTAAAAGCCATGTTGGGTAAGGAGATGTCTTTGATGGAAACAATGCACTCATATTTCAGAATGGTAGTTAGGACACTAATGTTTAAGGATACCACATAATGACCTCTATACTGTCCTCTACTATGTACTATTTCAAACTTCACATATACGAGAAACTTGCTTCTCGTATATGTGCTTTTCCAAAGTGCTAATAAAATCAAGATCGCATACCATGCTTTTTAATTGTAATTTTGATAATAAATAGAAAGGATAGGAGCAATTAGCCATATATATATATATATTTTTTCAACAATTAAACTCTTGCCTTTTATGTTGTTATAGCACAGACCATATTGTGGTAAAATCCGTGTCTACTGAATATATGATAACAAGTTGTATTAGTGGTTTAATTTTTTCTAACTACTTATTTTTCAACAAAATTAATATCATTTATTTCAAATCCATATTATATATACACATATACATTATATATGAAGCAATTATAACTTAAGTGCATATGCCACAGATTTTATGAGAATATATTTTCCATATCATTAGTATTAGAGTTTGCAAGTTTTATAATCTGTACTCAAAATTGAATCAACCAGAACTCCCCAATGAGCATGCACAGAAATGAGAGCATAAAATCCCTAATGAGCATCGCAGATGAATATGTGAACACCAAAACCAAATGTCTAACACAAGTGTGTGTCTAACCACCAGTCCATCGCAACAACAGAAATACAGGGAAAGATAATAATCTTATAAAATCATAAATAATGATGTAATGTAATTATAATGCAGATCCACTGAGTGACTAAAATAATTGACATGCTAAGGTATCTCTTATTTTCTCTAGTGTTGGCTTGGTCATTCTTATATTCTGAGATATTCATGCTAAGAAAGTGCCATGATTGGAGAACACATTTTCTAGGAAACTGTAACTTTAAAATAGAGAAGTTTTTTTTTAAAAAAAAAAATCAGTTTAGGCCTTCTCCAATTTGAATTTATTTTATAATATGTAAGTTGGGAAAGACAGTGTGTGACTCAAATACTCCTATTTGAAATTAATCTATTCATTTTTGTCCACTAAGATGCCTCCTATATCAATTTATCACATGCAATTAACTATATAACTATAGTTATGTCTTTAACATGTCTTTTATGCATACTCTGAATCATAAATCTAAAATTTCAAGTATAAGATTATTTTATAATAAAATTGCTTTTTCATTGGCATACTGCTACTGGAGTCTCAGATTCTTTTTCTTTATCATTGTCTAGCAAGTTATGTTATATTCTTCTCACAAATGGGTACCATATGTATGAACCATATGGCAGAGTTTTATAGTTATGTTAAGTATGGACAATGAAAGTTTGCTTAGAAGGACAGTTTTCACCCAAGGCAAACTAAAATACTATACAAAGATTCTTATATAACTGTTTCTTATGGAGAGACATACATACTATTCATAAACACCATAATATCATCTATTACCTTATATGTTCTCTCCTTCCCTAAAATGAACACTGAGAGATATCTGCAAGTATTTTGCTTTAAATATAGAGAACTTATAGTTTTAAGGAGATTTCTTTTAAATTTTCTGTTGGTTGTGACAAAAAAGATGTTTTCTATCTTGACAAAGAAATTATTTAAGAATTTAACTGTGCAAGGCAACAATAGCTTATTATCAAAGGTGCTGCCCCAGTCCACAAAAAATATGTTTAGACTGGTAATGAAGTGATGACTTTTGTTTATATAAGAGGATATGTAGGGAGGTCTCATTTATCTCTCGGTAATTTAGTTGTTATTTTACAGTTTTAGAGTGAAGATTATGAAGAAAGCAGGAAAATTATTGAAGCTATAGCCAGAAGCAGTAAAGTATGTCTAAATTCTTTATGGTGCTTTTACATTTTTTAATCTTACTAAAATAGACTAAATCATTGAAAGAGTAACTTGAATATATGGTCGGTTACTTTAGTGGACATATAAAATTATTCTTCAAGGCCAACTTTTATTTAACCAAGTTTTTTCCCTTCTATTGAATGAATAACTCATCAATTGCAATTTTCGCAATATAGTGATGTAACAGTGTAAGAGGATTTGATTGATTTTCACTAGTTGTGATTAGAATATATTAATGATGCTCTCATTGCTTTGGGTCCAACCAAGAGAATCACTTCTGCCTTGTGATCAATTGGCAGTCGGTTACATTTGTGAACAAAGATCTGATCAGGCAGGAAGTTCATTTGGGTTCTACTTTTTGCAGAGTGCAATCATGTCTGCATGTTCATTGTTGCAGATCTTAGGTGAACAGTGTTTCGGTTCACTTAAGGTATAGTCATTCATTTGGATACTACTCAATTCCAACTGTTAAAAGAGCCCTTTAAAATTAACTTCAGATTATTTTGATTTTTAGAACTGTGATTGGTAGGGTTGCATATTTAAAATATTACGGTACTGCCCCTCCTTCTGGGTGTCCACTTCCTTCCGCCAGTGTCTCAGCCGTCCCCTGGCAGTTATTCCTATTTCTGAGCTTCCCACTGCATAAAATTCTCTTCTTTATTCTTGTGCCTCTGGACATTTGCTATCCCCCTTCTATGCTAAAACTTTTGTTCTTTCCACATGTAAATTACTCTCCTAATCCATCCCCATACCAGTAAAATAAATAATTTTTTAGACCAAAAGCATGATGCTCAGGCCTTCTTTCTGGACTTACACTCTGGAATTACTCAGGCGATGCTCAGGGGAGTGTATGGATTCTGAGGACTAAACCAGGTTGATTTTGAGCAAGACAAACCTCCCATGGATTGTTTTATCTCTCCAGCTGGAAATGACTTTATCTTTTTTTAAACCATGGAATATTCTATTTCATATGAGTAAGACAGTTTCTTTATTTAGTCAATGACAAACTTCTTCCTTTCTAGATTGATTTTCTCACTGATTCCTCAGCCTAATCCTTTATACTAAAATCATTTACTAAGTGTTTATCCATTGATAATAACTGCAATAAAGTCAGAGTTTTCTTTATGCTTGTTTATTAATCTCCATCTTTCCTATATACTGAGACACATGTCCCACAACCACATTTTTAATTTATTAAAATTTTCAATCTCAGTCTTTTCCATTTTACCATTCATATTTTCAAAGTATAACTCAATTCATCTGTTTATGTAAATTAAAGTGCTGAAGATTTTAATATTCAAAGCTTGGTGGAGGCAAAATTTCTCTTTCCAGGACAATGTTTTATTATGCTTTAGGATTCTGGTGAAAGATATAATAGTAAACCCACAACCCTTTTTCCTCAATAATTAACCATATAGATTTCTGTTCTAGAAATCAAAACCTCACCAGGACAATCTAAATAGGCTGCTAGAGCAAAATTTTTGAAACTAAAAGATATGAGGGATGTTTCACTCACCTCATTTCATCTCTGATAGTCATCAAAATGCAAATAGTGTCTTTGTTCCATGCAATTATCATCTTAGACTCCCGTGAAAAAATTTTGGTTATCTATCTTTCCATATTTCAGAAAACATTATATATATGGCAACATATATGTGTGTGTGTCTGCTGCCTTTAGCTTCTGAAGAATACAAAACAAACATTGTTGAGTTTCACTTTATTCAACTTTTCCTATAAAGGATTCAAGTCTGAACTTCAATTTCTTTAGCTATGTAAACTGAAACAGGCATTCTATTCTCCCTTTCCAAGATTGATCTCTTAACTTTCCAGGCTCATCCAGTAGTAAATGGCTGGTAATTTGATGTGTGGCAGTCTGGAATCAGAAGAATCATGATCTATTTTTTTCTTGCTAAATACCAAGGCTGTGATTATTTCTTTGCAATACTCTCACATGGGAAATGATTTGATGTAACTTGGATTTAGACTTCTTTAACCACCACATGTTTATTTTTTACCTTATTTTTTGGAATTAGGAATGGCACGGAAATGTGTGTGTGTCTGTGTGTGCGTGTATGTGCTTGCATCTATATGCATCTTGCAGAAAACAATGTTAAAAACAATTTTGCAAGAGAATTATTGTGATAGTTTTAAGCAATTATTTTAAGAATACCTCTACTTAGTATAAACAGTACCTAAAATCTATAGATGTGTCAAGTATTACATATATGATATAAACATAAATGAAAGTTTCTAATTAGCAATTTGCTTCACAAGAGAAGCAAAGACCTAGTACATAGTAGAAAGAAGAACCATGTCATAATCTTTAACTTTCTTCTAGCAGCTATCATAAAGGCTGGTATAGATCCATTAGACTAACCCAGAAAATGTCACAGTAGAAAATTACTTCCAAATTTCAGTGGTAAAAACCAGTGAGAGATTAATTTTTTGTGCTATATTTTCATCCACTTTTAAGAAGCAGCTGGGTTTCCTATCAGCCTCACTCAGGGAGGCAGTCTATTGGAGCTCCATCATTTGGGATATATCACTCCCATGCTGAAACAAATGGAAAAAGCACAGCAGGATATGAAAATTTTACCTAACTTCAATATACTTAACCTCTGTCCACATTTCATTACCCTGAAAAAGAAAAATTCAACTCTCACGTGTCCTATACTCATAGATAGCATACTATGCATGCAGCAGCTAAGCAGAAAACAACTTCAGTCAAAAATCGTATAGGGAGTCAGATCTACAAAACTGAACTTATCACAGTGGGGTGACAATAAGTCAGCCTGGTGGGACGTTGAGATAATGAGGAGGGAAGCAGAATTTCTGGTGCAGAGAACATTGCATGCAAGAAACACAATTGCTCACATTGCTTGGTACTTCAAATAAAATTTTAAAATATTATAGTTAAACAATTTATGAAAAGACTCCCTCAATGATAATTGCTATAAGATATGATCATTGTCATTTTATAGACTTGATTTAACTTATAGTATTTTCAGAGCAAATAAAAGACAAAACTCTAGGGACCCTGGATCCTTCTTTAAAATGACTGACAATGTGCAAAAATAGAGTGGATACATATTTACTTAAGCAAAATTATAATTTTCTCATACTTTTTATTCATTGCAGACTAGATGAAGATTTAGTATAAGATATATAAGCTGCTACTTTTCCAAACATTGTTGGCATTGCAGATTGTGAAGTTGCAAAATTTATGTATTAACTTATAAGAATGCAGAAAAAAAACTCGAAATAATTTAAATATCTTCATTTCTGAATGTATACACTTCAAGTCAGTCTCAAAGATGTATAGTTAGCTACTTTAAACAGATTTAAGATGAGATCAGATGCTGGTGCACTGTAGGACTGAAACCCAAGCATAAATACTTTTGTAATTGTATATTTCATGGTGGTATAGTAAGTGAATAAAAATTAAAAGAACAGATTTAAGAATTTAATTCTTAAACTTCTATATATTAAACAATATTTGACTTTTTATATTTCCCATAAGTCAACTACATATGGATGTGCATGTCTTTATGGTGTACATGATAATGTTAAAGTTACATTAATGTCATAATGCTGTTATAGAGATGTAGTTACTAGAATCCTGCTCAAGCAAATCGATGACAAAATTGGGAAGATAAGTGATACAAGTGATTGAGATATGGATTTATTGCTACTAAATTTCATACACATTTATAATTAAGGAATCTTAGGACTATTAAGTAATTTCATCTATAATTTGAATGCAATAAATATACATATAAGTACCCTATTTTAACATTGTAAATATATGGGACAATCACTGTTTCACTTGTCTTCCCGTTGTTCATCGATTTGCCTTGCTCAAGCGGGCACCAGTAACATTTCCATATGTCCGGTCGCATGCTAGTGTAGCCAAAGGGCATCTCCTTGCTCCAGGAACACAAAGAGCCTAAGACCAATCCTTCAGGTCATAGGAATGAGGTCTATAATTGTTACTGGTTTTTGGCATGTCAAAGATGACACGGGGAGCTTGCCAGGCTCTGCCATGTGGGTGGTATACTCTCAGTAGTAGGCTCTCATTTCGTACATTTAATGATGAACCTCAATGGGGGGTGAGATCGGCTTTTCTATTGGGTGGAGTTCTGACAGCTGGGGAGCATGAATGTTGAAAATGGTGGCCCTCCTTGTGCAGGGTTCCTCTGGATTCTTGCGAGGCTCTATTGGGATGGCGGGCCAGGGCTAGAACTTGCCTTCCCTCCCAGGTGCCCCATGATCAGCTGAGCACAGGGAGAGCCGGTAGCAATTCTGCCCTGTGTGTCCGAGTCTCTGGATCAGGCATTCCTGGGCTTGAAATAGTCTTCACAGTAGGGTTGGACTCTGACTAGAAGGGCTTAAGATATTAGGTGGAGCTCTGATGAGCTATGGTGCCTGGATGTTAAAAATGGCGGCCCTCATGGTGTGCCGTTTCCTCTGGCTTCTTGTGAGGCTCTATTGGGATGGCAGGCCAGAGCTAGATCTCACCTTCCTTGATATGGGACAATATCAAGGAATTAATGAAACAAGGACCTATTTATCCTATATCACAAAAATATGTGATCTAACATCCTGTTTACAGTATGATGCATACAAGAACTAATTCATTTCTGTACAATTAATATTAACTCACATAATGATAATGTGTTTATTATGCTGTATTTTAATATTATTGCTGTGATCCTAGAATGTGAAAGCACCATTTTTAACCAAAACTAACTTGGAAAAACCTGAATGACAACAAATATGGTTTTATTGGTCATAGGTAGTTCATAGATAAAATCATGTTTTCTGTTTGTAGGGGGTAGACACACCCAGTGTTGCTCAGAATTAACTTCTGTTCTGTGCTCAGGGACCATTCATGATGATGGTACCCGGGTTCCAGATACTGAATCTGGGTCTCCCCATTACAAGGAGAGCTGCATGTCCACTGTACTATATCTGTGGCCCAGATATAAATATCTGAAATATGGGCAGAGAATGTGTTTTATTCAAATGAACATATTTGAAAGAATGATCACTTTTCATCTTTTTTATTTATTTATTTGCTTTTCTTTTGTGCTATACCTGTTGGTGCTCAGGGTTTACACTTGGCTCTTTGCTCAGGGGTCACTCTTTTAAGTGGTTTGGAGACAATATAGGATGCTAGGGAATTAAACTTGGTTTGGTCTTCTGCTGTGCATACATTCTAACTGCTGTACTATGGTTTCATCCCCCATAGTTTTTTACTTAAATGAAGATTTAAATCCAGAATATATTAATTAATTCAGACCAAAGCTCAGAAGTTTCTTTCAAACATTGCAAATAAGGTGGTAGTCATGATATACTTGATATGAGAAAGCACTATATATAATAACTTAAAGAACAGGTTAACCTGACCTAAACTCCCCACATTAAATGTGCTTAATTATACACATGAGCAACAGAATTCATATATTAAAGTAGAATAAAATATGACAAACCACAATAATTATCATTAGCTAACTAAAGAATGATAACTGGGGCTACAAAAACTTACATTTGAAAGATCATTTCAAGCATATCTAATAAATTGTATGATTTTAAGTAATAGGTCACCCCTTAGAAATACCTAGTCTTTATATAAGTAAAATTAATGATGATTGTTAATTGTTTCACAAGAAGCAAAACAATTAACAAGAAACCTCGCAAGAAGCCACAAACATTTTAGAAATAAACAGAGAATGATGGTTTTTCATATGTTATCTAATTTTCTCTAATATTAATTTGACCAAACTACAGATAAAGATTATGCCCAGAAACTTTCCTACACAAAATAATTATCTCATGATAGTCAGTCCTGTCCTCCAACAGGTCTGCTCTCCTATAGGCTCCCCAGTCTGTTCTCGTTTTCTGATATTTATATTTCTTCATAATGTCATGCATGGGCTGGTGAGACAGCTCAAGAGGTAAGGCCTTGAATATGGCCTACTCTGGATGTTTCCCTGAGAATCACCACAAATGATCCTGTTGACAGAGGGAGGAGTAGGTCCTGAGCATCGCCAGTGTTGTCCACTCTCAACTCACTTGAAAAATACATCATAAATACGTTTTAAAATACATTTTAAAAAGAACTTCATTGAAGCTTAATAATTTATCACATAATGATTTTAAATTCAATTTTTTTCTTTTTTTAGGTCATACCCGGCAATGCTCAGGAGTTACTCCTGGGTCTTTGCTCAGGAATTACATCTGGCAGTGCTCCGGAGACCATATGGGATGCCTGGGATGGAACCCAGCTTGGCCACGTGCAAGGCAAATGCCCTACCCACTGTGCTATCACACCGGCCTCCAAATTAAGTTTTTTAAACATGATCTCTTATATACTTTGCCTAATGCATTTGGAAAATTGGGCGGATAGATTGGATTATACCCAGTGTTACAAATGGCTTCTTACTCAGGATACTATGCTCAGAATTCACTCATGGCAGTTTTGGGGGCCTTATGGATGCTGGTAATTTGAGCATGGTTTGGATGCATGCAGTGCCTAAAACCTATTAGTTTTTTGACCCAATAGTTGACTAATTTTTATTGAGAAAAAAGCTTTTCATGATATAAATTAAAGTTGGCCATACCAATTAGCCACTGAAGGAACACTGGGTTGTATCTACTTTTTTTACTTTTTTGCTACTATGAAAAAACTTAATTTTTGCATTGGTAAACATTTATGTACCGTGTTTTGTTTTAAGTAAAATATATATTTGCTATAGGTTTTTACTTCTCTACTATAGATGCTCAGAAGAAGAAATTAAAGTTACAAGATGATTACATGTTAATATTTTAAAGGAACTAACAAGATGTAGTCTCTTGCTTATTATTTAGTATTTTTCTATGCATAAGATGCCTATAAATACAAAAATAAATGTCCCTTTAAATTTGTAACATTAGAAAAGATCATGACTTAATGAACTGATTTGAATTTACAAGAAAATTCTGTATAAGAAAACAATGAGGAAGGTGTCTTTATCTTTTTTCCTATTAGTGAAAAAAGTAAACCTAAATATTATATTAGGCAGAGTTACTTTGTAAATGTCAATTATTCAATTATAAAACTGAGGGTGCATATTCTATTCACAGATTGCTTCCAAATTCTCTTTCTGCATTCCTTTAGTAATAATGACTTAAATCCATTAGTCATTTTTTTTGCATATGGCAAAAAAGATATACACTTACATACATACATTAATTTTGGGGTTTTTTATTTATTTTTTTTTGCTTTTTGGGTCACACCCGGCAATGCTCAGGGGTTACTCCTGGCTCTGCACTCAGGAATTACTCCTGGTGGTGCTCAGGGGGCCATATAGGATGCCGGGATCGAACCCGGGCTGGCATGGGCCTGCCTTGTGCAAAGCAAACACCCTACCCGCTAGGCTATCGCTCCGGCCCCATACATTAATTTTGTGTCTGCAATTGAAAATAAAATTAACCCCTTCCAATGTACTGGTTATCTGGTACCAAAATAAAGATCAAAACCCAAATTTGTGCTGAATTAGGAAGATAGTATTTTCGTTGAAAAAGTAAAGACTGACGATGACAAAGTCAGAACTCCCTCTCTATTCACCCACGGTTACAAGAATACCACCAGAGGACAGGCAACTCAATGAGTAAAGGTTTCGTTATGAGTTCATATTCCTTTCAGTTTATTGTTTCCCTTCAATTCCTATTTTTTTGAAATGAGAAATATACCCAAGCCGATATAATCAAGATATGTGGTAATTCATCTAACTGCACCAATGACAAAAAATATTTCTGTTCGTTTTCACAAGTTTTTCTACAAATACTACTGATCTACTGAAAAGAAATGGATCTATTGTTAATTAAACAGCCAACAAACGACTATATGTGAATTTGTAAGTATTGCCCACCAAGTAATAATACTTAAAATATGATTTGTACAAACACAAACTCACAAGGACACATCTCTAGAATGTAAAAAGATATAAGACTTTTTAGGTATTATAAGTACCTAAGAGCTTTGGGAACAATTTTAAATTTAATAAGATAATTACCACACATACAAAAAGCTATAAATAAGATTCATGTAAAGATGCTCAATAAACATATTCTTCATTGTTATTTAGATACTAAAAGACCGTTTGAAAGAATTTTTTTGCTTTTGATTTTGTACCCTTGCTTTATTTCTCCATTACGATGATTTTATAGTGAACATGCCTGCTTGTAAAGTAATTTTAGCAAATGTTTAAAAGTATCTTCCGGGCTGAGTGTATTAAGTTTTATATAAGCCGTGTTTTCAATGTTCTGCTTTATTGCAACTATGTCCATGGACCCTATAGTGTTTATGTAAGCTGGAGGCTACTGCCATCATCTTTAGAACATCCAGCCAACTGCTTTTATGTCTTTAAGATACTCTAACAGCCAAAATAGCATTGGCAATAAGCACATCAGGAAATAAAGATACATTTCAGGAATGGACTTTTCTAAAATTCTGCCTATCTGATGGTTGAATAGGCTCATAAGTGCTTTTGTAGCTTTTGCAGATAATCAAGGATGGGGTGTCTGTTCAGATCTTTATTATCCGATGTAGGTTATTTTCACTTAGGAAAGAGAATATATTCTGATAAAACCATATGTATAATAGTTTCTCTCTATTTGTTTTTATGGAAGTATTTGGGCTTTTTGGTTCTTTTTGGAATTAGAAGGAAATGTCTGATTAACTTGAATAGTTTTCCATTTAGATGCCAACTTGAACTGATGTTTTGTGAATGATCATCCAAATTATCATATGACACAGAACAATAGGCATGTTCTTTTTACTTTCCTTTGTCATCCACAAATTTCCAAACAAATGGCAATATGTGACAAATTTATAACAATAATGTATAATTTTAAACAGCAAAAAAAAACAACAGCTTTAAAAGAAATAAGCCTGATAGAATCATTGCAATATCCTGGATATTCCGTAAGATGGCAAAATTATATGGACAGTAACATTTTTCCATTTCTTTGTTTTGTCTCTGTATTTTTGCTCATTTTACTTGCATTTTTATTTATCTAGAAATGTATTCAGTGCAGAATTATGCAATAATAATTAGAATTAATTTTTCTATCTTAATTAGAGACAGACATGGGGCAGAGCTGCTACTTGCTCTCCCTGTGCCCAGCCGCTCACAAGGAGCCCAGGAGAGATGGCATGTTCTAGCCCTGGCCCGCCAGCCCAGCAGAGCCTTGCAACAAGCCAGACGACCCCCACTCCATGAGGGCCTCCATTTTCCACATCCGGACTTCTCTCTCGTCAGAACTCCACCCAGCAGACCAGCCTATCACAGTCCGGCTCATCGAAATCCACCCTGCTGCAGTCTTTTTTTAATCCGGCCCAGGTATGCTGATCCAGAGACAGACATGGGGCAGAGCTGCTACTTGCTCTCCCTGTGCCCAGCTGCTCACAAGGAGCCCAGGAGAGATGGCAGGTTCTAACCTTGGACCGCCAGCACAGCAGAGCCTTGCAACAAGCCAGACGACCCCCACTCCATGAGGGCCTCCATTTTCCACATCCAGAATTCTCTCTCATCAGAACTCCACCCAGCAGACCAGCCTATCACAGTCCGGCTCACGTGGCTGCAAGTGGCCAAGAGGTTCATCATTAAATGCTGGACTTAGAGTTGACTGCAAGACTATGCTACCTGCATGGCAGAGCCTGGCATGCTACCCATGTTGTATTTGATATGCCAAATACCAGTAACAATTATAGACCTCATTCCGGAATGGATTGTGGCTCTTTATGTTCCTGGAGCAAGCAGATGCCCTTGGGCTCTACTAGCATGAGACAGGACATATGGAGATGTTACTGGGGCCCACTCGAGCAAATCGATGAACAACGGAAAGACAGTGATACAGTGATATTAATTGGCATTTATATTTATCTAGATGACAAAAATTTTGAAAGAACACTTGTATTACAGTAAGAAAAATGTAAAGTAAAACAACATGATTTTTACTATTCAGAAAGAAAATGAGTAAAATGAAGGTAAGAATTTCAAGTTGTTCTCAATTGCACAGCATACTTTAGTTCATGGACTAGTATTTTTTTAATTTTCAAATAACATTACTGTCCTATGTACGGAATAGGATTTACAGTTTTGAGGAATAAAAAGCTGCAGGTGTGACTATTTTAACAAGGAAACTATAATTAGAAATAAGCATTGATTATTATTGCTTTCTCTTGAATGGTTACCCTTAAAAATGCCTTTAGCATCAATGTCATGAAGAGGTATACTAATGTTTTCCTCTATGCTCCTCATGGATTCTGTCTGTTATCAAAGTATAATGTATTTTGATTTGACTGTTTCTACATGGTGGTTAATGACGGCTAGCTAACCTGTTAGGGTTATCTCATAAGACATATATGTAAGGCACTGTTAGAAACTGACTTGAAAAAAAATCCAAATCCATCAAGAAATGTGAAGAAAGGATGAACAGAAACTTTCTGAATATAGAAATATAAATGTCAAAAACAGAAGATAAAGTGTTCTGCATGCTAATAATCAAAGAGCTGCAAATCAAAATAACAATATAACAATGAGACACCAGAGAGATTGGCACAGATCAAAAAGAAGAACAACCTTTGCAGCCTAGGATACAAAAAAGAAAGGGACATTCATTCATCTCTGGGTCAGCCTTTCTTGAAAACAATGAGAATATTTCTAAAAATCTCAGAACTGAACTTCCAGTTGACCCAGAAATACTACTTCTCTGAGTACAACCCAAGGACACGAAAACTTAAAGTTTTTAAACGTTTGTGCTAATATGTTTTCATAATTTCTGAATTATATAAAGGAATAACCAACTCATAGCTGAAAAGAGTATTGCAATAAGAAAATTTTAGGATAAATTTTATGGAATGTCTATAGAGAGTAAATATTTAATCTTCAAGTTATATGTAATAAGAAAAGAAAGTATTGCTATTGGAATATGACACTATCCCTTTTAATCTCTTATAAGTAATACTGAATGTTAAGCACTATATTTCTTTAACTTAGATGTTATCCCCTGCATCAGTTTTGCACACCTTAAAGGAAAAGAAAATCAATAGCTTCATGATATCTCAATAAATGTGAGGACAGATAGTTAGAACAGTGAGTAAGGCACATGCCAAGATTTAATCCCCTGCTCCACGCTTTTTTTCCCTAGCAAGTCCAGGAGTAATCGCTGAGGATTCATCCAAAAGTAACTATAATGATGTTTATATAAATTAAATAGCTAGCGCTCAAAACAAGCCTGTGAGAAGAAACAGCAATGTATTTATTTCACAGGGAAGACACCTTCATTGAGGAAAGTCTATAACCATAGTGTGGGGCTAGAATTCAAGTGGTAGAGTATAGGTGTAATATGTTCAAAGATCTTATTTTTGAACCCAATACTGTATGACCAACTGGTATTGCAGGGCATAGAATCCCGAATCATTAACCAAAAGTAAACTTTACAGCTGCAATGTATAGATTCAAAATATCAGCATAGATTATCAAGATAATTAATAGAGCAGCCTCATGCTGAGTAAGGATTATTTTGAAAACTATTTTTATCTTTATTTGTTCATAGTAAATCTCACTGATGCATCTGCTTCTCTATTTAAAAACTATATAGGGGCTGGATTGATAGCTCAGCGGGTAGGGCATTTGCCTTGCATGTGGCCGGCCCATGCCAGCCCGGGTTCAATCCCCGGCATCCCATATGGTCCCCAAGCACCGCCAGGAGTAATTCCTAAGTGCAGAGCCAGGAGTAACCCCTGAGCATCACCGGTTGTGACCCAAAAAGTAAAAAAAATAAATAAAAACTATATAGACAGAACCTCATGTCTCTATTTATTTCAGATATATTTTTGGTATTGTTTGGGGAGAGGGTCCTGTCAACAAAGATCCCAAAAATCCATCTAGAGAGTAGAAGAGTGTAGTAGGGTGAGAGCCACCGTAGAGCCTGCCAAGCTACCCGGGGTATTTTTAATATGCCCAAAACAGTAACAATAAAGGACCTCATTCCCAAGGAATGGAAATGTTACTGGTGCCGCTGGAGCAAATCGATGAACAATGAGAAAACAAGTGATACAAATGATTGTTTGGGGGCCCAACTCAGAAGTGATAAAGACTTACTCTTTCTTTTGTGTGCAGGAATTATTACTGCCTGTGAAGCTGGGTAACAAAGCATGATTAGTAACGTGAAAAGCCCCCTATCACTATATTATCTCGCTAGTTATTTTAATAACTGATCACTTGTATCACTTGTATCAGTTGTCTTCCCATTGTTCATAGATTTGCTCCAGCAGGCACCAGTAGCATCTCCATATGTCCTATTGCAAGCAAGTGTAGCCCAAGGGCATCTGCTTGCTTTAGGGGCAGGAAGAGCCTCAAACCATTCCTTCGGGTCATGTGAATGAAGTTCATAATTGTTACTGGTTTTTGGCATATCAAATACGAGACAGGTAGCTTGCCAGACTCTGCCACGTAGGTGGTATACTCTCAGTAGAAGGCTCTTATCTGGAGCATTTACTGATGAAACTTAAAGGGGAAAGATCAGTTTTTTTTCTTGGGTGGAGCTCTGAGGAACTGTGGAGTGAGGGGACGTTGAGAATGACTGACCTCATAATTTGTGGGATGTTCTGGCTTCTTGCTAGGCTTACTGGGATGATGGGTATCATCTAGAACCTGCCTAGAACTGCATACAGTGTATAAATGTGAAAGATCCTGGGAAAGACCTGATCCTAAAATCTAGTACTATCTAAGACTGTCTATGGAGCTGTGGGTCTGGCATGTTTCTCTTCTGGGGTTGCTGACATGAAGGTGGAGGGAAGGGTGGAGGAGCCAAATCCCTGCTCCAATCTAGCCAGTGTGGCCCCTCCCTGCACGTGTGAGTGAACTTGGAGCTATTTTAATAACTGATAAAATAAGTATTTTAATTAAAGCTAGAGATTAAGCATACTGCATAAAACTGAAAAGGTTGGGGCAAAATTGATTAAAACTTACCATTTAGAAAGGAAAACTAAAGATCTGCATTTACCAAATGAAAGATACACAAGAATGAAAGATTTAGTGTTGGGGAGAGGCTTGAAGCAAAGGAATTAATAGAGTGATAGTAGTCTATCCCTGCACACTGCTGGCCAGGTCGCCCATCTTTCACATTTGGTTTGTGCATGAATCGGTTCCCAGCAGGTAAAATTAGTTCTTTTTTATTTTCTTTTTATTTTCTATTTTTTTGTTTGTTTTGTTTTATCAGATGCAGGGGGCATTGGAAGCATTTACGTATCTCAATGCAGTTTTATCTAAAGAAACCTCAGTGAAGTATTTCTTTTCTAGTAAATTAATTTTTGATTAAATTGAATTACTCATCCTAACTGTATTTTGGCCGCCTTAAAGGTTTTTACTCTAAAGTGCAGCAACAGTGAAGTATCACAATGTGGGAAGATAGGTATTACTTTGTACTGTAAGTGGAAAAAGGGCAAGGTTTAGATAAAATCTACCTTTCAGTCAGACTTTTTTGCATAATAATCTATCAGAAATGAGTATAGTCTAGGGAATCGGAGTCTTCAACTCCACTGCCTAGTAATTTTAACTTATAACTACTCACTCCATGCAAATCTTTTGGGATTCAAAATTAGTATCTGAATTGTTATATACTTCTGCACTGGAAACTATGAAAAAGTTTTTTTTTTCAATAATGTACTTTGTAGAAGCAAGTAGAAAGAATCATATTTAAAATTCAACAGAATGAACTGCTAAGGGAATCCAGTTCATTCATCTGCAAAAGCAAACCTAGATTCATATCTAGATATGATTGAGAAGAGCCAAACATATCTATACCTTTTCTATCACAAACTTTAATATGTACCTATTTCAGGATCCAACCTATAGGGAAAACAGTCCTATTCTCAAGAAAGCATTACAGCATTGAAAAATACTTTTTAAATTTAACTTAGAAAAGCTACTTTTCCCCAACACTTATGCTATATTTGTTGAGACACAGAATTATAAAAAATAGGTTCCAAGTAGGTAGAAAGGCATATTATTTTGGTTAAAAAATAAATATATGGGTGAAGCGATAGTCCAGAGGGTAGGGCATTTGCCTTGCACGCGTCCAGCCTGTGCTGGCCAGGTTTTGGTCCCTGGCATCCCATATGGTCCCCCGAGCACCGCCAGGAATAATTCCTGAGTGCAGAGCCAGGAGAAACCCCTGAGCAATGCCGGGTATGACCCAAAAAAGCAAAAAAAAATTAAAATTAAAATTTAAAACAATTAAGTATAGTGCTGCCATTTTATAGACTCTAGCTTGGAAATTATATGCAACTGCTTATAAGAAAACAAATACTCATTTATTTGTATCTGTAAGTTTTATGTATGGACTTTTTTTTGAAATATGCTTAATAATCTATGTGATCCTTATTTTTCTTTTATGCTCTGTAATTTTCAATGTTGTTTCTGAATGGTAACATGCATATCACTTTAATAATTTCAGCATTCGGTTTTTGTCCTGCCAGCATCACCTGCAATAGCAAAATTGCACTAAAATTTATTATACAGGTATAATAGTTACCAAAGACTCAAAAACAAGAAGCTATAAAATATTTATATACAGAAAATTATCTTTAATACTGGCATGTTTCATTTAGCTGTGATATGTTATTTTATTGAAGGTGGCATGAAATTATGGATCCATTTCCTACACAATAATACTGCTACTAGTGTGACTAGTTGCTTTGATGGAGAAGATAATTAAATGCTAACGTCCAATTCAAACTGCATGAGTGATAAGGGGAAAATAAATCACTAACCATTTTTAAATCTTTTATGATTCCAAAAGTAAATATAGCATATTGCATATTAATTAAAAATAATCAATGAATTTAAAACATAATGGCTTAATTGAATATGTAAGCTTCTTTTCAAAAACTTCACATTCTGTTCTGTAGCATTTCTAATAAGTAGAAATATAATCCTGCTACCTTTTTATTTTCCTTCTGTGTAAGTGAATTTATTTTTAAACATTTTAAAATATTCACTTCAAGATAATGGAAAACTGACAGGTATTCCAATATGTGTCATGATAATGAGTCTCAATGGGAGCACTGGTTTCTAACATATCCAGCTTAACTCCACAGACAGACTTAATAAAGGATGAGTTATCTAAAGAGTTCTGCCATTTTCTGTGACCATACATTTCATAATTATGTCAGTGTCTACATTATCCATAATACATATTATAAAAGTAACTTTATTTAATTATCTCTTTATGATTAAAGTGAAGGTAGCAAGATGTAAAATGGGAAATTTAAGGGGACAAAATTGATATTCAAAAATATAAGTGCTCCTTGATACTTAGGTTATATATGGCAATAAGAACAAAACTATGGTCATCATTACTAAAGTTTGGTCACTAATGCACTGTTTCCTTTCTGATTTCCAAACAATATAAGGTTCTTTATTTCTTTTATTTTTAAAAGGGTTAGAGTATTACTTTCTTAACAATCTTTCATCAAAAATTTGGTGCAATTATTAAGGTTCCTAAAATTAAATTTGCAATAGAAAACCACAGTACTCACTTAAATGTTTGATGTGTTTTAAATAATATGCAAGACCAATTTTAACACATTGAAATTGATTTATGCCTTTCATCAAAAACATGTTTTAATTCTAATGATCTACACATATATTACTTGAAAATTGTGGCTCTGGAGTTATGATTAAATTAAGTAAGTCACAAAACAATGATACTAAACTTAGGATGAGTCTTTCATGCAGACAGGTGTTTTTCTATTTGGAAGGAAAGAGAACTTATAAAATCCAGAGTGAATGGCCCTCTGAAGCTGAAACAAATAGTAGAATAATTATGAAGGAACAAAACAAAAAAATTCACACATTTCCTGATGCTATCAGAACCTGGGAAACATTGTACTAAGAATTTTAGAAGTACCAAATTTATCTGCTTTTTGTTACCTTAATTTCAGAAAATTAGAAAATAACTTTCTGCTATTTTAAGTCACTCCATGTATGGTTTATATCTTCTTCATACCTAGGAAGTTCACTGTATCACTGTCTTCCCGTTCATCATTGATTGGCTTGAGCGGGCACCAGTAACATCTCCATATGACCTGTCTCATGCAAGTAGAGCCCAAGGATAACTGCTTGCTCCAGGAAAATAAACCATTCCATCAGGTCATGGGAATGAAGTCTATGATGCCAGAAAATTTCAAGACATTAGTTTTGTATTTTTTCATGAAGCAATTAAAATTTACTTATGCAATTAATCGAAGTAATATTTTAGGCATAGATTTATATTTTATTAGAGAACTGACATTTGTGGTTAAAATTTTACTAAATTTGTGAATTTGAAAGGCACAAACTACATAAAAATAAATATTTATGTCTGAATTTTATGATTTTTAATAAAATATTTTAATTTTTGATGTTATATGGTATTTCATGAACATCTGTTGAGAAAGTGTTCTAATTATCTAAAATTAAAATATTCAAATTTATTTTACAGACTAGCAGCCAATTGTTTCATATTATGATATTCAAATCAGCTCATAAAAATGTGTGCAATTTGTCAATGTGAGTGATATGTGTGTTTCTCATAGACATGGAGACTGCCATGGTATCTCTCTTAGCGAGATGTGTCTGCATTTCTGGGATCACCGTTTGTTCCCATTCTTCAGATTCATCTTGACTTTGTGATTCCATTTCTCTCAAACTCCAGTGGATTTCCTTTGGAGTTTGGCATTTTCATTGTATGCTCAGAAACATTTTCATTATATGCTCAGAAACAGGGAAATAATAGGACCTCTTAAGATGAAGTTATCAACTTAAAAAAGAAAGATGCACATCCTTGTTCATCGTCTCATTTAATTTAGTAGCCAAGATATAGAAACTCCCAACATGTAAAATGGCAGATGGAATGATAAAAATGTAGTATACATAAAAGAGTGGAAAGTTATAGAGTTGCAAAGAAAAAAAAAAGATGAACACAAGCAAATAACCTGCTATAAATGAATAAAACCATAGGTTTTTTTGTATTGATGATATGCCAAAAGAACAAATATCAGATGAGCCAGGGTTCTGTGGAATATAGAGATAAAAATAAGGAAATTAGCAGTATTAAACAATGGGAGCTTCTTGGTCTTAGATTACAAAGTGTATTTATTATGCAGTGGGGTTTAGACATATTGTTTATCGAATAGGGCATCTGCCTTGCATGCTGCCTAAAAGGGTTCAATCTCCGGCATCCAGTGTACTCACAAGTCTCATCATTCCTGGAAGAGCATAAAATCAGGGAAAAGCTGAGAGTATCACTGGATGTAGCCAAAAAAATAAACAAAAAAAAATAGAGGGAAGGAATAGAGTAGGGATGGATTGGACCAGCAGTGACCTAAGGCAGTCGTAGTGTTCAGAACTAAGAACAGCACTATTTTAAGCTAAAACACTTTAGTGAACTTACTACCTAAATGCTAGTAGTGGGAATTTTGAAGATAATCATACAGAAAAAATACCCTCGACATGGAAGAGAAGTATTGTTAAATCATCCCTATTGTGCTCACTAATAGTTATATAAGAAGCCTAATGTCAGGAGGTGTCGGGCGCCCGCCGGGGTCCCGACAGTGCCGGGAAGCGAAGTTCCCTTCTACCTCCGAAGCAGGCGAGGAATGGATGAACACTCAGGAGTCCGATGCGGTTTTAAAAAGACTTTACTTATCACAGGTTCAGGCATACAAATCAGCAAAAGGAAAAACCCGATGCTTAGGATTCCAGGCTAGAACCCCAGCCACGTGTAGGCCAAGATGGCGACCACCACGTGTGAAACTTCCAAGGGGAATAAACGCTCACAAGGCGAGATCCCACCGGGAAGAAGCCCGGGAGTGTGGAGTGCGGGAACCGGCTAGTTTATACCCCCTGCAACTCAGACCTTCCTCCCATTGTTATGGAAAGCAGGGGAGGGTCCAATGCCCTCAGGTAACCCCTCCCTGCATCTCACCTAGGGCCTTTACTGTGCTAATGTTTTGAGCCTGGAAGGCCTTTGAAATTAGAGAAGGGGTTTCTGAGATGGCATGTCACTGTACCAAGGACCAACACCAATGCCAGTTAAATATTTCTCCAAGCCTTCACAAGTCTCCTCTACTTCATTGTAGTTTTATATTTTATCAGGGAGCCATGCTTGTTTGTTTGGAAGCAAACAGCATTTCTCTCTGGTCTAATTAATTAGGTGTCCTTACGTGGCCAGGCTAATATGTTGGTAAGATCTAGCTAGTCCCACGATGATTGTGATAGCATGGGAGAATATTTATACCAGCTAGTACAGCATACATGGTCAGATAAACTGCCACATTTAGACTACCCCCTTATCTACGGAGTGATTTTCGGGAGGCAATCCAGAGCAGATGCAGCGGCCCTTAGGAGTCCTGCAACAAGGAGGAAACAAAGAAGCAAAGAAAAGGAAACCTGAATCTAAAGAAATCTATGTTTATGAAAAATGAACTACTTCCAGAGGACCCATTCACTCTCAAAGGAATAAACATCTCTGAAGGCAGCAGTTATGTGTACCTAGGTCTTGAAGTCAACATGATAAAAGACCTAAAACCTGAGCTGCGCAGGAGGAAGAGAGCAGCATGGAATGCCTTCAAAGGCATCGAAGAAATAGCTAAAAAAGACAAAGAACCTCCGGCTCCGGCACATCTCTTTGACTCCACAATTCTCCCTGCATTAACATATGCCTCAGAGACCTGGGTCCTACTAAAGCAGGATGAGAATGCTATTTGGGTCTCCCAGAGAGGAATCGAAAGAGCTATGCTTGGAATATCACGCCTCACTCAAGTGAGAGAAGGAATACTGAGTTCTGACCTCTGTCGCTATTCCAGAATCAGGGACGCTGTCTAGTTTGCCAGGGCATCGAAAATCAGATGGGCTGGACATGTAATGCGATTTGGAGACAACCGCTGGACTAGAGTCATTACCAACTGGATCCCACAGGATGTCAAAAGATCGCGTGGCCGCCCACCTATAAGATGGTCAGACTTCTTGTCAAGACCCTGAAGGAATGGTTTGAGGCTCTTCATATTCCTGAATCAACCAGATACCATTGGGCTACATTGGCACGTGATAGGGTCCAATGGAAATGTTACTGGTGCCCGCTCGAGCAAATTGATGAATAATGGGATTCAAGTGATCCAGTGATCAAGTGAGCAAACAAGACTTGGCCTTGGGAAGACATGTGAATGGTGTCTGATAGAACATATTAGTTTCACCATTTTATTTTGATCTTTTTTGTACTAATCCAGTCCTCTCCAAAGTCACTGATACTGCTAGCCCAAAACGTTCTTGTTTCTGAGTCAAGAATAAGATCCACCAACAGATCGTTGAGAGGAGCTCCAGAAAGTGTTTGTTACAAGTGAAAGCAAAGGTGGGCTCTCCTGAAAGCATGCCCACTAGCTGTTCTGAAAGCCTGTATATAGTTCTCATATTTCCCTTTTCTTTTTTCTCTTGAAATATTTCAAAGTAAAAAGCAGTGCTGATATTAGAAATGTATTAAAGTGACAATGGACACATAAACCATAGGTGTGGGTTCTTTGAAAGGAAAATAGCTCTGGCTTTGGGGGTGGGGAGAGTGAGATTAAGGGAAGTAAGATTAAGGAAAGAGCTCTGTGAAAACAGGTGGACATGTGAATTATAATTGGGGTGGTGCCAAAGTTGCACATACATGCGGTGAGAAAAGTAATATAAAGTCAGGTTTTTGTTTGTTTGTTTGTTTTTGTTTTTGCTGAGCATGCATAACCAGAAGTCTACAAGTACATATCCAAAGTTCTCCTCTTGTCAGGAAATTGATAAGCACAAGGCTTTCTGGGTTAGAGCTTCAAGGCTCCTTTCATACCTCAAGGTCCATCTATTTTCCATTAGACACAGGATATTGTCCTAGTTACTTTGAATTGCAGTTCTCCATGTACGCTCTCCTTGTTGCATTCTCCCACTCTACACAGCACCGTTTAATTAAATGCTTACATCAGTACCAGAACCTACAGAGGAGGTTTTTGTCTGGGTTTCAAAAGAGCTGGATACTATCAATTTGCTGACATAACAATATTATTTCTTGTGGGGTACTGGGTAATCTCATTTTTTTTCCTGAAGAAAGGAGTGTAGGCCAAATTTAAGAAGCTTTATGTTTAAAAACCAAATGTATATTACACCTGCTTATGCATCTCTAAAATATAACTTGTGCTGTAAGTAGTGAGTCCTATTAATGTTATTAATATTTTTCAAAGTTCAGGTGTAGACAACGTTGTCAAAAATATAAAACTTCCTTCCAGGATTTAATTTCCCCATTAATTCTCTAAGTTTGTGAGGATCAGACTTAGTTGCAAAATGAATAGAGCATGTGACTATTAATAATGGTTTTAAAGCATTAGTCATGCACATTGATCACAAAGAAAAGAATTGACTTAAAATACTACTGTTGCCTAGGACTTATTTTCCATCTTTTTATTTCTTCTAGAATATACAAATAAAATGATTAGAGTTCTCTAAGTGGTGCTATTATGACTTTAGAGTATTATATAATATCAGAAATCAACTAATAAAACAATAACAACATTCTTACACTAAACTAGTGTCTGTGGCAGGAATTGAGCAATAATAGAATTAAAAGATTAAATAGAAAATGATCCTTTAAAGTGAATTCATTTAAGAAGTAAAAAGTGTTTTTTACCAACACAAGATACTGAATAAACTTAACTATGATAAGTAATCTTTACTATTACTTTTTCTGTTTAGGTTTTACATGATACATGTAAATTCCAAATGCTAACAATTAGAAAGAAGGAACAAAACAACTGTTGTAAAAAAGTTTTATCACAATATCAAGAAAGGATTAATTTAAATCTGTGGAGTTTTACTCTATGTGTTCCATAGTTTTTTTTACATTCATCACTTGATCACTTGATCATGTGACATCCCATTATACATCGATTTGCTCCAGCTGGCACCAGTAACATTTACATTTGACCCTATCACATCTCAGTGTAGCCCATGGCACCTTGTTGCTTCAGGAATACGAAGAGCCTCAAACCGTTTGTTCAGGGTCTTGATGAGGAAGTCTTATCATCTTGAAGGTGGGTGGCCACGTGATCTTTTGACATCCCAAGAATCCAGTCCAGTCGGTAACGGCTCTAGACCAGTGATGGTTTCCCAATCACATTACATGTTCAGCCCATCTGAGTTTTGATGCCTTGGCAAATGAGACAGTGTCCCTGACTCTGGAACAGTGAGGGAGGTCGGAACTCAGGATTCCATCTCTCACTTGAGTGAGACATGATATTCCAAGCATAGCTCTTTCAATTACTCTTTGGGAGACCTGAATAGCGTTCTCATCCTGCTTTTGTAGTACCCAGGTTTCTGAGGCATATGCTAATGCAAGAAGAATGATGGAGTCTAAGAGATGTGCCCATCCTAGCCAAACATTCAAACTCAATACATCAAGATCCTTCATGAGCTGTATTACGGATTCACCACCAGGTTCTCACCATTGTACAAGGAAGTTATCATTGATGTCAAAAGAGAAGTTCAGCAGGGTGATACCATTTCACCAAAACTGTTCAGCGCCACTGTCAAGAATATCATGTGCCAATTAGAATTGAAAGGAATGGGAGTGAAGATAGACGGTGGGCAACTACACCACCTCTGCTTCGCTGATAACATTGTTCTAAAAACACCAAACATTAGCCAAGAGTCCCAAATGCTGGCTGACTTGGATAGAATATGGAAAGATAGGTCTACAGCTTCTGTTGAGCTAAATCTCGACAAAAACAATGTTCCATGAAAAAGAAACTAGTTCCAAATGCCCCATTCACTCTCAAAGGAACAAACATCTCTGAATGCAGCTGTTATGTGTATCTAGGTCAAGAACACAACATGATGAATGACCTAAAACCTGAGCTGCATAGAAGGAAGATAACAGCGTGAAAGCCTTCAATAGCATTGACAAAATAGCTAAAAGAACAGAGAACCCTCCAGCTTCAAGCGCATTCTTTGAAGATATAGGATAATAATATACATGAAGCAAATACAGAGACATCCTATACATTGAAGAGTGAACTCACCTGATGTTAACAATAATTATTTCTTAATAGTTCTATGGATAATTTTATTTTTTAAATGAGATCACTGTGAGATACACCATTACAAAGGTGTTCAAGACTGAGTGTCTGTGTACATTGTTCCAACACCCATCCCTTCACCTATGCATATTTTCCAAACCCAGTCCCTATTTCCCTCCCCCCCTACACCTGATTCTATGACAGACACTTCTCTCTCTCTCTCTCTCTCTCTCTCTCTCTCTCTCTCTCTCTCTCCTCCCCATTTGCTCATTGTGGGTTTTGGGCGGACCATATGGGACGATGGGGATTGAACCAGAGTGGGCCACGTGCAAGGCAAAATTCTAACACATTGTGGTACTCATTGTGGTTTGAGTTTAGGTTTTGAGAAACTCAATGAGAAACTGAAGAGTTACTTCTACGAGCATCATTAAGACAGGAGAAAATACTTGCATATTATGTATCTGACAAGAACTGTTCCAGGTACCTCAGAATAGCTTAGTAGGAAAAGCACCTGTCTTAAGAGTCTGAGAGAGATATAACATCAATATTTTAACCTGCAGCTCTAAGTTCAAACCAAAATCTCTGCCCCAAATATTTGTTGGAGAGGAAATGGAGAAATTGGATTCTTTATGCTTTGTCAGAGTATAAGATGGTGCCACAAAAAAGTTAAAGTCTATAATATTACCACATGATTTTGCAATTATACTCTTGGCAATATGTTTCAAAGGTGTGAAAAAGGTATTAGTAGGTTCAATATTTTGGGTTTCTACTTTTTGTATAACACCAAGCAGTTGTCCTGGATCTGCACTCAGAAATTACTTCTGGTGGTGCTTGGGAACTATATGGGATACCAGTGGTTGAACCTGGCCATGTGGAAGCCATAGGCCCTACCTCCTCTGGCCCCAGTTCAAAGTTTTTTGTTAGAAAAAAAAAAGAGTTTCTATTATGTAATCACGCTTGCAGGCTACTAACATAGAATTAAACTATTCCTATGAGGGTATCAAGCATTGCTTCTTGTTGTGCTGAAGACTAAAATCCTCAGTTTAATTAAGTTCAAGTTAAGAATTTAACTTGGAAAAATTAGTCACGTTAGAGTCTATTCTCCACTGTTCTCTCCTCTTTCTGATCAATTTTATTCATATTTTTTGTTTCTCTTCCTAAATCTGTTGTGATACATGTTTGTGGCTCTTAATAGTTGAGCTCTGAAGACTTGTGTGCAATAATGTCCAAACATTCTCATTAGAAATTCTATTTCTCTTAACTGAAAATGTCAAATGCCCCTTGATTATCAGAATCTATCAAACATATCCATTTTCTTTTCTTCAGAATTAGAAGATAATTCAAAGGTCATCTTAGCACTTACTTAACAAAAGCAATTTTTGGCAGTTCACTTACACCTAGATAAATACTCTGGTGAACTGACTGTCAGATTAGCACTTCTAGTTGTGTGTGATCACTTGATGTGTATTCTATAATTAAGGACTTGTGTTTCTATTGCTGTGCTCTTACTGCTCTATAATAGCAGTTTGCTAACCTGGTTTTACTTTTCTCAGATAGGTTAAGAGAGCTTTTCAGCATTTATCTCAGTAAACAAAATGTACAACTCAACAGGATTTTTATAATCAATTTTATTTTGATAGTGTTACAGCTTTTTTAAAATTTTATTTCAAAGTAACAATTGTTGGGGCCGGAGCAATAGTCCAGCGGGTAGGGCATTTACCTTGCACTCAGCCGGCCCATGACGGCCCGGGTTCGATCCCAGGCATCCCATATGGTCCCCGAGCACTGCCAGGAGTAATTCCTGAGTGCAGAGCCAGGAGTAACCCCTGAGCATCGCCAGGTGTGACCCAAAAAGCAAAAAAAAAAAAATTTTTTAATTAAAAAAATAACAAAGTAACAATGGTTTTGTAATACACATTTAATTTTATAGCATAATAAAAAGTACTCTTGTAAAATTAAGAAACACTAAATTGACAAATATGGCCCACTACGTAGATATTTCAATACTATTTCTACTATTCATGAGTACACATAGAGATCGTTTTTTATAATACATGAAGGGAGACTTTGCAATCATGAAACAAACCAATTAGCAAAATCAGACACATATGTGACTGCTCTCTGACTTCAAAGTGTTTCCTCCAGGTAAGACATATCTTATATAGTGAAGGTCAGGAAAGCAAGAACATTTTTTTGATAAATTGCAAAGCTACATAACTAATGAGGAAATTCCCAAGGCCATCAATATCAAATTATTTTAAGACTATAGAACTTGCTATAGATGGTCTTGAAATAATTTAAACTGCAAAATAATATATGTTGTATAGCATGTGGGCTCTAGGGAAAAATAGGCCATATATAATATAGTTATGTTAACCAAACATGTCTCAGTATGAGTAAAACCTCTAAAATTCCAGATCTGGAGTCAGACAGGCATAGAGTGAAAATAATTGTTCGTTCATGTGGTTCATCTTTACAGCTTTCAAAGTTTTGCTTCTGGGCTACCTCCTTGGATACAGCAAGCTGCTTTAATAAGTTCCACCATGAACATGCTAATCCAATGCAGCAAAACTTTGACATAGTCAGACAAGATATTTATTCTGATGTGTACTGATAGATTTGCAGGAATATTATAAAGTCTACCAATAGAATTAATCACTGCATATATGAAGAAAATCTCACAATGTTATATATTTTTGACAGTGCCATAATTATGTTTATACACATATATACGTGTGCGTATGCTTGATGTTTGTGTGCTTTATATATATAAACATACATGTATATAAATTAAGAATGATTTTAAGCAATAAGACATTAGGAGATGAACACTTGCTGGATTTGATTATTGTGTATAAATTTCTAAAGCTCACACATTTATTTTCAGTAGATAACGACTTTCTTCACTTATTGAGACACATTTTCCAATGATACTTCTAGTGCATGAATTTAAGATAAATATAATTTGGATTTCATTTATTAATTTAGGGAAAATCAGGTTTTGCTTAATTTCAGTTATTAAATGCATAAACCAAGTAACATCTCTATTCCCTTAGAATCAATCTAATTTCATCAATATTTGAATTATTAGTTACCATTATTTTTATGATATGGTTCTTATTTAAAGGCAAAACATGTGTATGTAACTAATATGATAATTTTACTTAGTTTTGATTTTTTATTTTGGTTTGGGGACAGGATCATGAAGTTTTCCATCTTTACTGCTGGCTCTGCTTTGGGATCAGTCCTGAGGGATTCGGGATACCATAGGCAAGGACTAAGTTATGGTCAGGATACACTAAACAAATGTCTATGTTGGCCACGACTGACATTCTATGTAATTTGCATTTCCCTTTCCCTGTCTGTTAGTACATATTAAATAATCATGTTCACTTCTCACTAGTATCTGCAATTCTTTAGATAAACACAAAAAAAGTGAAGAACTCAAAACTTTAGTTCTCTGCATTCCAGGGACAATGGTGAAAAGCCTGCTACACTTTTACCATTAATCTCAGACTAAATGCTCAGACCTCTTGAGCTTCTCATCCTCCATGGGGTCCTGTCCCTCATGTCATGGTGGCTATACCAACTCTTTACTTTATGATTTCTAGACTGTCCCTTAACTAAGCTAGGGTAGCTTACTATGTGCCCCAGGACCATCTAGAGATCCCTGGTGGGGTCCCTCCTTTGGGGTCATGGATGCCCAGGAGTAGATATATTACAGGGTCTATATCTCTCAAATATTAAGAACATAGCATTATCAGTCTTGCTGTGTTTTATTAAAAAGCATTCTATAGTAAAATATGAGAAGGTTTTAGGGAAGAAAAAATAATTCACTATAAAAGCAGTGTCCAGAGTCACTAAAAGTTATGACTTCATAAGTAAACAAGCCTGACTTGGGGAATTTAGTAGCAAAATAAAATGAGAGGTAATGCATAGAGTAATGGTTAAAAATAATTTTGGGGGATGGGGTGCTCATAAGAGCACTAAAACTTTTCTGAGGGAAGAAAAAGGGGGAATTCACTGATGAAACCTAAAACATAGGTTAATATTCAACAAAGTCCATTTGATGATTTTAATTAATCAAAATATATATAGATTTAAAAAATCTCTGAGAATTCTAAAGTTTATACATGACCCCGAGAAAAGACATAGTTGAATATTTTAATAAAACTAGATTTTAAATAAAAAATTCTATTTCTTGAAGTAGATTATCACATATTACAATTGGGGTAGTTTACTATAATTATTCTACATATTTCACAGAAATCTTTAAAATATACATATCTATCATTGCTAACATTAACACAAGCAATCAACCTCAATATCTGAAAGTTTCTAAGTAAACAGTCTGGACTTATGTCATTAATCGTCCTGTGGTTCAGGTGACTCAGTTAATTATTTGTTTTGAAATCCATAAATCTAATTCTTTGCCAGTGTTAAGTGCTAGACATTTTAAACTATTATTCACAAAGAGCCTTAAAAAATAAAATTTTACCCTACCAGAGTTTCTATCTACGGCAAGTATTGTGTGAAATCAGTGTCATAATACAGTCTGATATATTAGTTTAAATCATTTGCTCAAGTTAGCACCAGTAATGTCTCCATTCATTGGGAATGAGATCTATTATTATTACTGTTTTTGGCATACGAATACACCATGGGTACTTTAAATTATACTCAATAAAAATTGCTATTTTACTTTTCAAGTGGTGCTTCAGAATTATTGATTTGTTTGTCTTATTATTATTGGCTTTGGGTCAAATCTGGTGTTTCTCAGTGTTTATTTTTTTTTAATTTTTGGTCACACCCGGCGATGCTCAGAGGTTACTCCTGGCTCTTTACTCAGGAATTACTCCTGGCTGTGCTCGGGGGACCATATGGGATGCCGGGGATACGAACGCAGGTCTGCTGCATGCAAGGTAAATGCCCTACCCACTGTGCTATCGCTCCGGGCCCTTTCTCAGAGTTTATTAATGAAAATATATTCAGGGATCGCTACTGGTGAGACTCAAGCTAGTATATGAAGCGCTGGAATTGAAACCTGCCTTGTCAGCCACCTGAAAGCAAGCAGTAGGCTATATTTCTGACCCCAAGAATTACAACTTTTTAGTCATCCTAAAGTTGATATCTGATTTACTTCAAAGAACATATTATTTTTTCTTATTTTAAATAGCTGCTAATTGGGTGTAAAGATAAAAAATGCAGAATGAACACTGACTTGCATGTGACTGGTCCAGGCTTTGTCTCTGGCATCCAATATGACCCTCATGCCTGCCAGAAGTGATTCCTGAACCAGGAGTAACCTCTAATACTATGATGTGGCTCCCAAAACAAATAAATAGAAAAATAACATAATTAAGTAAATAAATTGCTGCTGAAATGAAATTATTTTACCATGAATAGTTTTGCATAGGATAAAATTTTCCTAATACTTCTGTAAATATTTTATGAAAATTATTTTAATTTCATATGATCATTCTGAACATTTTAAATGATTACAAACATGTAATTTATGTAAGTCATGTGAAGAATACTAAATAGAGTCATCACAAATATTCCTCATATCTAATATTACCTCAGATATAATTGAGGAACTATGACAAAGTCTTTAATTTCCTTTTGATTGTTAATTATTTTTGTTCATTCTTTCATCTATGATGTCTCTAATAAAACTTCTTTTTTTTTTTTGCTTTTCGGGTCACACCCGGTGATGCTCAGGGGTTTCTCCTGGCTCTGCACTCAGGAATTACTCCTGGCGGTGCTCGGGGACCATATGAGATGCCGGGATTGAACCCAGGCTGGCAGAGGCCGGCTGCATGCAAGGCAACCGCCCTTCCCGCCGAGCTATCACTCCGGCCCCCAAAACTTCTTTACCAATGTTATTCTTCTGAATCTGTATCATACTTATTGCTTTCATTATTTGATAATCTAAACAACTATTCTTTAATCTTTCTCTCTTATCTTTTTGTATGTTCACTTGTATTTAAAATGTTATTATCTATTATCTTCATTTAAAGACTGATATGTAAAATCTACAGTTGCTCTTTAAGGTATATCAGAAATGGAAAACTCATGGTACATTCTGATATTCTTAGGTAATCTTGAAACTATTCAAGGTTTAAATTCATTCATGACCTTCAAGTCAGAGATGGCTGGTTTTATGTAGCAACAATTATCAAGGAGAACAGTTTTATACTTGCCCAGTAATAAATTTTTATATAAGTCTTGATGTTATATTTTAACATGCTCATATATAATCATGATTAAAATAATTTTATTATTTGCTAAATATTATAAAATAGATAATAAGCAAAGGGAAAATATGTTCATTGCATTACACATGAAACAAGATTAATATAAATCATATCTATTAACTTATACATTATTGCATCGGTTTTCCTTCCTATGAACCAGAGACACTCAGACATGGGGCAGAACTGCTACTTGCTCTCCCTGTTCCCAGCCGCTCATGAGGTGCATGGGGGGCATGGTGGGTTCTAGCCCTGGCCTGCCACCTCAGCAGAGCCTCACAACAAGCCCTCCCCCTGACTCCATGGAGGCCGCCATTTTCCAAATCCGGACTTCTTTATCATCACAACTCCACCCAGCAGACCAGTTTATCAGAACCCGGATCATCAACACCAACCCTGCAGCAGTTTTTTTTCAATCCGCCCACCAGGTATGCTGAACCAGAGACTCTCAGACATGGGGTAGAGCTGCTACTTGCTTCCCTGTGCCCAGCTGCTCATGAGGCACCCGGGAGGCATGGCGGGTTCTAGCCCTGGCCTGCCACCCCAGCAGAGCCTCACAATAAGCCAGACGACCCCCGACTCCATGGAGGCCACTGTTTTCCACATCCAGACTTCTTTCTCGTCACAACTCCACCCAGCAGACCAGACTATAACAGCCCTGCTCGTGCGGCTGCTAGCAGTTCATCAATAATTGCTTTATTTAGAGGTGACTACAAGAGTATGCAATCAGCACAGCAAGCCTGGCAAGCGGCTTGTGTCATATTTGATATGCCAAATACCAGTAACATTTATATTAGGTCATTCCCATGACCTAATACAATGGTTTGAGGCTCTTTATGTTCCTGGAGCAAGCGGATGCCTTTGGGTTCTACTAGCATGAGACAGGACATATGGAGATATTACTGGTGCCCGCTCTAGCAAATAGATGATCAACGGTAAGATAGTGATAGTGATAGTTTCCTTCCTATATAAAACTTCATTTGGCCAAATAAAATAAAAACTTTTAAAATCTCCTTCAATTATGTTTTGAAAGCTTGATGGAAGTAATGAATTTGTGCTGTAATATTAGCTGTATTCTCAAATATAAAAATATTATATAGAGATTTTTAAAGAAAAATCTAGTTATATCAATATTTTCCCACAGCAAACAAGTCCTTTATATTTTATATGTCACTTACATCATTTTAGTCACTCGCAGCTTAAAGTCATCTCACCCTGTTTTATATAATACTAAGTTTAGCTTTCAAAATAATTTTAAATGATTATGTCATCCAAATTACTTCAAATTTTTTAAATCAAATATTTCTAAAATATTTTATAAATGATAATTTAGTAATAAATTATAAGCTGGTTGCAAAGGTATTATAAATGTAGAGGTTATTAATCTCACATGCAGATAGTCCCTGATTGATCCTTGGCATTGCAGATGGTTCATAAAACACTACAAATTGTCACTCCTAGGCACAGAGCAAGGAACAGTGCTAGACCATTGGCTGAAATAAAAATCAAAATGTTACAATTTGATTTTTTGATTGATTAATAATTAATTATTATTTCTACATACCAGCATAAGACAATATTATCTTACTGGTTCCTGCTCGAGCAAATTGATGAACAATGGGAAACCAAGTGATACAAAATACAAGAAATATTCTAAAATTATAAGACAAACTATTAAATAAAACAAAATTATAAAATTAGTTCAAAAATTATTAAAATGTATAATATATGTAGAACACAAATAGACTTACTTAAAGTGGTGCAATAAAATTAATGTTATGGAGAATTGTTTGTTAAAAGCTTTAAATAAAAATTATTCTTTGAAATTATTATCAGAACTCTTTTCATCATATTGTAGCTATTTCTTCAGGGATAATGAATATTACCTGAAAAATTTAGCTACCCATAAAAGAACAAAAATTAAAAATAATTTGCAATTTTAAGAAACTCAAGGTACCATACTTAATGTATATTTTTTGGTTAGTAAATAATAAAACTTTGTGTTACTAATACAAACCCTGCCCCTCCCCCCTCCCCCATGTGTGAATGAACCCTAGGAGCTATGTTGGACTGGGCCAGGGGCTAGCTGTGCCATTTACTTCCCTC
Source organism: Cryptotis parvus (assembly GCA_021461705.1). NCBI lineage: Eukaryota > Metazoa > Chordata > Mammalia > Eulipotyphla > Soricidae > Cryptotis > Cryptotis parvus. The sequence goes on from JAJIBD010030823.1 coordinate 224,565, forward strand.
CAGAACTCCACGGGCTGTTTCACATGGGGCTGAGCAGCGCAGCTGTGGGTGTGGAGTGGTTGGGTCGGGAGTGTCTCCTTCCGGTGTTGCCAGCACAGCTGTGAGTCTGGAGTGTCTATCATCCGGTTGCTGGGTGTGGTGGCTGGGAGCTTGCAGCTACACCCTCTGGAGGTGGCGGAATGGGAGGAGGAGCCCAAATTCCCGCCTCCAAGTCCGGCCAGTGTGACCCTCCCTGCACGTGTGAGCTAACCCTAGGAGCTATACTGGACTCAGCCAGGGGCTGGCTAAGCCATTTACAGCCCTGGCACTCCACGCTGGCTGTACTTGGTGTGCAGGAGATCATTCTCCTGCACAGCAGAGCCTAGCAAGCTGCCATGTCGTATTTGATATGTCAAAAACCAGTAACAGTTATAGGCCTCATTCCCATGACCGGAAGGATTGGTTTGAAACTCTACATGTTCCTGGAGCAAGCATATGCCCTTGGGCCACACTACATGTGACAGGACATATGGAGATATGACTGGTGTCTGCTCGAGCAAATCAATGAACAATGGGAAGACAAGGAGTACAAGAGATTCTAATACCATTTTGAGTCAAGCAGTTTCTTTTGTCTGTTTTTAATTGAGTTTGTTATTTATTTATTATGGTATACATACATTTTTCACAGATTAGATACCCATTCATAGCAAAATATAATCATCAAAAATGTAAATCTTCTTTCAAAATACACATGACTATTATTGTTTAGATTTGACTTTTGCACAATGGGGACAGCCGGCAGCAGCTCTGCCCCATGTATCTGTTTCTCTGGTTCAGCATATCTGGGCTTGCAATAGACTTCTTTATAGGGTGGGACTCTGACAAGCTGGGCTTGGGATGGGCTTTTCTCTTGGGTGGAGTTCTGATGAGCTGTGGAATCTGGATGTTGAAAATGGCTGCCATCATGGTGTGGGGTTCCTCTGGCTTCTTCCAAGGCACTATTGGGATGGCGGGCCAGGGCAGAGATTTCCCTCCTTCCCAGACACCTCATGATCAACAGAGCACACAGAGAGCCAGTAGCAGCTCTGACCCATGTAGTTGTGTCTCTGGTGTCCATGTTGTGTGTGGTCTCTTTGAAGCCACACCGTTCATCAATAAATAAATGAACTGTGAACCTACTTACTACCAAGAGCATCCCATATGCATGGCAGAGCCTGGCAAGCTACCCGTGTCATATTCAATATGCCAAGGACAGTAACGGTGATGGACACATTCCCATGATCTGAATGAATGATTTGAGGCTACTCGTTTTCCTGTAATGAGCAGATTCCCTTGGGCTACAATAGCACACAACAGGGACAAATAAAGACATTAACTGGTGTCCATTTGAGCCAATCAATGAACAATGGGACAACAAGTGATACAAGTGATTCGACTTTCATTTACTATCATAATTCTCAGTGTTCTAATCTATCCTGAATTGTAGTTGCAAATTAGTGAAATTTCTTTCACGAAATGCCTCTTATCTAAATCCTGTAAAAAGGTTAAAATATAAATGTTTGATTTTTTGGTACTTTATATATGCAATCGCCTTTATTGAAAACTCTGTTTAGTGCTTATATTGACATTCTTCTTATCCTGTGGATAAAAGATAATTTTCTTTTAATATTGATAATTAAATTCAACTTCCAAATAAATTCCATTTTGTTTCTTGAATATTAATATAATTATTATTGTTCAAGTTCCGTGTGTGGGGGGGCAGGGTGTGCCCTTTCCTGCAATCCTGTGGGACTCTTTCTGATGTCAATCTTATGTTCTAAAAAATGTGCCAGTGATGTGCTTTTCTTTATTCATATATCCATTTATTTTTTATTTATTTCCATTTATTTCCATCCAGCAGACGAGCCTTTCACAGCCTGGATGTGATAAATGTTGTATTTAGAGGTGACTAAAAGAGTATGTCACCTGCACGGCAAGCCTGGCAAGCTGCCCGTGTTGTATTTGATATGCCAAATACCAGTAACAATTATGTTAGGTCATTCCCTCCCATGACCTAATATAATGGTTTGAGGCTCTGTATGTTCCTGGAGCAAGCAGATGCCCTTTGCCTCTACTATCATGTGACAGGACATATGGAAATGTTACTGGAGCCCGCTCGAGCAAATTGATGATGAACGGGAAGATAGTGATAATGATAGTGATCCATTTATTATTTGATACAATTTATAAAACTGAATGTTAAGTCTGTCAATTCAGTGGGACAGTTACTTAATTTGCTAAAGTTCTCTACTTCCTAATGGATTAATCACTTTCCTTTGCATTGTGATTTTCACATTTAAAAATGATCTTCCAGGGTGGGTGAGATGAAACAGGAGATGAGGAACTTTCCTTGCATGCTATTGTCCTGGTTTGATCCACGGTATCACGTTTCCCACCGCACTGACATGTGCCGTCACTGATCACAGAAACAGAAGTAAGCCCTGAGCACCTCAGGGTGTGCCTCCCCAAAAACAAATAAAATGTTTACCTTTGTGATTTTTTTTATCCTCATTTTCTCCCTTTATTTTTTCTATCATCTTTCCAGCATTTTTATTTAAGGTCAATTATATTCATTCTCAAAGAATCCAAAGAGAAATGAAAAAAAATAGACATTTCAACAAGCAGAGTAAATTGATGCATCAAAGTGAGTGGCATATTTTATTTTATTCTTAATAATTTTTATTATACCACCATGAGATATACAGTTACAAAAGTGTTGATATTTGGATTTCAGTCATGTAGTGTTCCAGCACCATCCTCCACCAGTGACCATTTTCCACCACCAATGTTCCTGATTCCCTCCCTCCTCAGACTGTATCTACGGCAGGCAATTTTCACTTCTCTCTTTTTTTCTCTCTCTCTGTCTCTCTCTCTGTCTCTCTTTCTCTCTCTACTTTCTCTTACATATTGTGGCTTGCAATACATACACTTAGAGGTTATCATGTATATCCTTTTGCCTACTTTCAATAATCAGTTCTACACTGGTATTATCATTTACCAGTGTACTAATAATTATGGTAAATGTGAATGGTATATTTTAAAGAGAAGTTATTATAATCACTACACTAACTTTAAAATTTCCCTATGCACAAGTTCAGATTCAGCAAAAAATAGTCTCCTAGAAGGAGGAAATTGACATTCCAGTTATCTTCAACCTCGGTGATTGTATACTGGAAGAGCAAAAAGTTGCAGATTCATCCAAAGTTCAACATTAAGGTATTCACTAGACAAAGATAAATATTTTGATTTCCTTTCATATCCAGTATCTCAATCAGTTGTAGGCTCAGCTGATTAGATGAGACATGTTTAGAAGCCTAATGATCATGGAGGATTGTAGTGCCAATCAATCAGTAGCTTCCTGCCCAGAACTGTATGATGAAGCAGAACAAAGATTGAAAAAAAAACACACCACATATTGCTTAAACTAACAAAGAGAGAAAAAAAACATTGTAAATTGCTAACATTCGTATTTTTAGGTATTTTATCTTAAATGTCAATGTTCCCAAAGCAGACTTTTTGAAGTTCTATCTAATGGTGCGACTTGGCTACTGTGGATGAAACGCCACATGGCATTTACTAACAATGATTTTGGATTCGTTTGAGCTATATTTTTTGGTGTTGAGGGACTTCTGGTTCCAAATTCATGAATATGATCCCTGCTGGTGCTTTAGGGACCATATATTTGCTAGGAATATGATCTATATTTTCTACATCCAAGGCAAGTGTCTTAACCTCTATACTATCTCTCTGACTCTCATACAATGAGTTTTATGAAGCAACTTCATTGTTAAGTGACATTGTGTCTCCAGTTCAGTATATTTGAGAAAGATATCAGAAGATTAAATGTATTCAACCTTATTATATTTAGGTAAAGGACTCTACCGACTTTTAAGTATGTTCATTTAACTATTCTCACACAGATACACACCAGAAGGAAAAAGTACATCAGATGATATTAATCGTTTAAAACAATTTGCTTTGTTTTCTGTTCTTGCTCTTGCTACTCCTACTTTAGCTTCTGTTGTTAACATAAGATATTTGGCTAGGAGAAATCTAACAATTCAGAAAACATGAGCTATGGAGGATTCTATGAAGAAACAAACACATTTTTCATTTTTCATACTTTAGTTTCTTTTTTTTCCCCTAGTTTATTTATTTATTTATTTATTTTTATTTTTTTAAATTTTTTGTCATGAAAATAATATTAGCCAATTTCCAAGATCCTCAGGAAATATTATTATTAAGGAAATATCAAACAAATAATTATTTGCTTAGAATAGTTTGTACTATATTACTTATCCAACAAGTTTCACTCATGAAGCTTATTACTCATTGCAGATATTGCCTCATTAATCATCACTCAATGAGGGCCGAAAACATGACAAGTTTTAAATAATTTTCCAGAGCTTCTAATATTAAAATCCTCTGTTTTTACACAAAACAACGTATAATCCTTTCTGAGTGATCATGTGGACTTTCCCAGAAGATAAAGGCATCAATCCATGTTCTGGAGGAAAACTGACAAAACAGTGTCTAATGGATGAATAAAATTATGCCAGTGGATCTTAAGATTTTGCTCTTTTAAAACCAAATGTGAGAAAAGAAATCATGTTTTTTGTAACTTGATAACTTACACATGAGAGCAACTAAATTTTCCCTCAGTATCTTGACTTAAAGCTTAAGTCTCATACACTATTTCAAATAAGCAAGAACTTTTGAAAGGTTTTGTTAAGATTTTCATGACTCCCTGTAGTCATTTTTATGCTAACACATTTCAATCTTTACATTTTCTAAAACTGTAATCTCAAAAATACTTTATATGAAAACTAATATAATCACTGTTATAGAGTCATAATTTCCAATTTTATATACTTTTTGTCTGCTTGGTTTTGTTTATTTTGAGGCCACTCCTAGCTATGCTCAGAACTTCTGGCTTGTCACAAAGCAATCACTCCTTACAGGCTTGCGGAGATCAAGCTTACTGCTGGGATAGCTCCCAGCTCAGTCAAGTGCAAGTTTAATGTGCTAATGGTTGTATTATGTCTCTGACCTTTGGTCACATTTTTCTTTGTACACAAGTATGTCTAAACAGTATGAGTGACTTATTTCTCTTTAATATTATAAATCAGTACATTTATATTGCTCCACATTTTATATTTAGATTTGTAGTAAAAGAAATAAATCAAAAAATGAAGTGTAGCAATACAAATTGTCCCTTGCAATATATTTTGTACCCAAATGAATAATTTCTTGTACTCCCAGTCTTTTTCTATATACAAACACAACCTCCAAGATATGTATTCACTATCTCACTTTTGAGGTATATTTTATATTGGCAATGAGAAAATAGAACACAGTGGCCAAAAAAGATAGTACAGGAGCCAATTCTTGATTTACATGCAATGCCTCATTTGTCACGATTACCACCACCCCTTCTAATATAGAAAAAGCCAGAACATTGAATAGATTTATTTTATTTTGATTAGCATAAGTGGTCTTAATTGAGAAACAATATATCTTTACTTTGGTGGATAAGTATGATGATTGTGAATAAACACAGTGATTGTGACATTCTTTTTAGAGCTTTTGCAATATATTATTAAATATTTATTTATTTTAGCTTTGGAAGAAGCTGACTGTTCTCAGCACCTATTCCTGTCTCTGTGCTCAGGGATCATTCCTGGTAGGACTCGGGGAAGAACCATGTGCAGTGCAGGGAGAGAGCACACTACTGCATTAACTCTCCAGCACCTTTACCAGAGATCTGATTATCAGTCATTAGGACCCAAGCATGTGCAAAAGTAGAATATTATTTATAAGTTTACTTGAATAAAACTTTTTTCAGATGCACTCTAAATACTCTTCTCTGGATTTTATTTATTTATTTATTTTATTTACTTTTTTGGGTCACACCCGGCAATGCTCAGGGGTCACTCTTGCCTCTTTGCTCAGGAATTACTCTTGGAGGTGCTCGGGGACGATATGGGATGCCAGAGATCAAACCGGGTCAGTTGCTTGCAAGGCAAAGACCCTACCCACTGTGCTCTCACTCTAGCCCCTGTTCCCTGGATTTTAAAAATAATAGAATTTCTGAATTAGTCAAACCAAACATATATACTTAGAGTAAAGCTAAATTATAATTAAACAGTGGCAGACAACATTTAGTGAGAGCAACTCAAAACTAAAAAAAAAATTAAAAACTTAAGTGATTTCTAGAAGTTTAATAAGCAAATAGTCTGATCATTTATTTTGGAACACTGGTACTAGTTTCAAATTAAGCAAATATTTTGCCATAATTTTGAAATGACAACTGAGTTCTGTGAAAATAGAAAAATATTCAGATATAATGGTTTGTAATTTAAAGAATAACATGCCTGAAAATAACTATAAAAGTTATATAAATCATGTTGTCTTAACAATGAAATTAATATGGATAAGTACTCTTAAAGTATTAGCATGCAGTATTATGAAATTAGTTTATGACAACAGTGAATAGTATAGCTTAAATAAGTTTAAAAACAGAACTGTAAAATACTTTTAAAATTATTTGAAAAGGAAATCTGTTACTGATCCTACCAGTTACAGAACCTCTTCACTTAAGCAAGTTTGAATATAATTACCTCATATTTCTTTAAAAATTATATGAGTATATACTTCCTACATAAGTGAATGAAAATCACACCCTGAAATATGTTTTCACTGTAGTTGAATTTCAAGGCAGAACAAAATCCTGATTGCTGGAGGTTGTTTAATCAATAGTGAATTCATTTTACTTTTTGGTTCCCCACCTTATCCCCCAAAATATTGTCAAAGAAGTGCTGTTTCTTTGAGACTTTGCATACAAAACAGATATGTCTGTAATATTTTAAAAGAAAGTTATGCGCTAATTGAATATTTCTATATAGGTTCACATATTTATCAAAGTGTAAACACAATTAAATGCATGAGCAGATAATGAAATTCTTATACACAATTTTTCTTGAGTAGCAATAACCTATGTAACAAACTCCTCTGTAAATACAGAAATGTCCTATAGATATTATCTGAGAAATGGAAGGTAGCTATAGCTAGTATATAGCCCTGCTTCTCCTGATTATCATATATCAGACTATATGCTTCTTGAAACAAGTTTAAATTATACGGTATGATAATTAGATTTCTGAGAAAACTCTTTTTAGGGGATTTTATTATATTCAAAATTTTACCATAACACATTTTTTGCAGCATACTATTTATCACTCTAAAAAGTTCCAAAATGTTTAATTTCAAACTATGAAATCTATTGTTAACACTTACAGAAATGAGTATTGATTTAATTGTTACTTTTATGTTTGTAGCTCATCATGATATTTTGCTCATTATTGAAAATATTTGGAAATTCAAATAGGGTTTTATATGGCCATTTAAAAATAAACAGATAATTATCAAACATATTCCTTTGTTAGATAATTCCTCTAAAAAGGGTCAGTACGTCCCTTAAAGTGGCAGTTCAATATAAGGATATACATAACAGTTGGGAAACTGTCAGTAAGTTGAGATCAGGATTCTGGAGCCCAACTGCAAAGATATAAAAGAGAGCCTGGGCTTGCCCAGGGGGAAAGTTGAGGGTATGGACAGTCTTTGGAGGAGACTTTGGGGAGAGTCTTTAGAGAGTATTGGAGAATACAGAGAGTTGGAAAGAGTGCTGAGAGTGAGCTGGTTGGACGCAGAGATAGAGAGTTTGCTAGAAAGAGTTTGCTAGCAGAGGGAGAGATGAGAGTGTGGGGGGCCTGGTGGATAGCTTACCCTGAGACTGTCAGTGGGCCTTCTGCTAGAACAACAGCTGCGAGGTAAAGAAACGTTCCTGGGCTAAGGTAGAGTGAGGATAGACCTAAAAGAAGGAGCAAAAAATATGAAGTGGAGCAAGGAAAGCCTATTCAACAAGTGGTGCTGGGAAAACTGGGAAGCTATGTGTAAGAAAATGAACTTAGAAATTGTCTAATGCCATGCACAAAAGTCAGATTAAAATAATCAATATCAGACCTAAATCCATAAAGTACATCAAAGAAAGCATAGGAAAAAGCCCTCCACGATATTGATTCTTAAGGTACCTTCAAAAGGAAACACCACTAACTAACTGAAAGAAAAAATATACATATGGGACTACATGAAACTAAAAAAGCTTCTGCATCTCCAAAGAAATGGTCACAGTGATTAAGATTAAAAGAAAAAAAAACAGCCTACAGAGTGGGATAGAATATTCACTCAATGCCCTTCTGATAAGGGTTTAATTTCCATGATAGGGGCCGGAGCGATAGCCCAGAGGGTAGGGGTTTGCCTGCAAGTGGCCGACCCATGACAGCCAGGGTTCAATCCCCGGCATCCCATATGGTCCCCGAGCACCGCCAGGAGTAATTCCTGAGTGCAGAGCCAGGAGAAACCACTGAGCATGGCCAGGTGTGACCCAAAAAGCAAAATAATAATAATAATAATAATAATAATAATAATTTCTATGATATAGCAGGCAAGGTAGAAAACACTACAAGAAGAACACTACAAGAACACTACAAGAAGAAAACAAAACCTCCAACCCCATAAAAACATGGGGAGAAGAAACAAACAGAAACTTAGTTAAAGAAGAAAATCAAATGGCCAAAAGGCATTTGAAGAAACGTTCATCATCAATAATCATCAGGGAGATGCAAATCAAAACAACAATGAGAAAACATCTCATACCCCAGAGACTGGCGCATATGCAAAAGAGCAAGAACAACCAGTGCTGGTGTGGATGCAGAAAGAAAGGGACTGTCATCCATTGTTGATGGGAATGCCAACTGGTCCAGTCCTTTTGGAAAACAGTATGGAGATTCCTCCAAACACTTGATATGGAGTGCCCATTTGGCCCAGCAATACCACTTCTGGATTCAGTATACTCTGGGAGTCCTAAAACACACAGCAGAAACACTAGGTATACTATGCTCATAGCACCACCATTCACAATAGCCAGAATCTGGAAACAACCAGAGTGCCCAAAAACAGATGACTGGATAAAGAAACTTTGTTACATCTACATAATGAAATACTCTTCACCTACTAGGGAAAATAGTTATGAAAGTTGCCTATAAATGGATGGACATGGAGAGTATCATGTTGAGTGAAATTAGCCAGAAGGAAAGGACAGATTTAGAATGACTGCATTTATTTGTGGGATACGATACTAATATCCAAGACTAGGCAAAACTCGAATCAAAAGGTCTTATTAGTGGGTGGAATCTACTGCAAGTGTTTGGGAGTCAGAGATTAGGTACGACAGTGCGCTAATAATTGTTGGAAATGGTAATAACAGCCTAGAACTGAGGAACTGAGCATTGAATGTAAGGAAATGTATATGCACAATAACCCCTAAATGTATGTTTTGCCAACCACAAGTGTAAGAGAAGAGAGAGAGAGAGACAGAGAGAGAGACAGAGAGAGACATAGAGAGAGAGAGGCAGAGAGAGAAAGAGAAGGCAAAGTGCCTGCATAGAGGCAGGCTGGGGGTTATGGGAGGGAGTCAGGGGACATTGGTGGTGGGAAATTGGCATTGGAGGAATGGGTGCTAGAACAGTGTATGACTGAAATAATGAACAATTACAAAACTATATACAGATAGTTTTGTAATTGTTTATCTCATAGTGGTATAATATATATATTTTTTAAAAAATAGAGGAACTAAGTTTGTGGACTGGTTCCTGTATTCCTTGGTTGGGGGAGCAGTTATTGGCCCAAGCAGCAACTGGGACCTTCACCAAGCCCCAATACTGTTAGTCAACTACATTGAAAACTGACATCATTAGAATTAACTGTCTTATAAATTTGTTAGCAAGATCTAATGGGTTTACTTTGTATTTATAACACAAAGATGTGTTAAAATTGTGTTTTCCTATAATGTGTGAGTTTACATTATCTGTATTTTTCTTCGTTTTCTGTGTCTACACGAGCCTGACATGAACATCAATGTTAGAAAATTAACTAACCAATTTGTTGTTTGTTATCATTCATTTAGAAATTGAAAACACTTCTTCCAAAGTATACCAGCTTGAAAAGAAATACCTTTTGATGAATTTTGAAGGGAAATTAATTCCACATTCATAAATTAGCACCTTGTATGTGCTACTGACTTTTTATCATAAACATTTATTTTGAACAGACTAAATTACTGGAGCCAGATGCTTGCAGTGATCAATTTCACCCATCTTTCCACTTTGCTTCTATTGGCACAACTTTAAATTCCGTAATTTCCATTTTACAGTAGAATAACAACATTGCTCTTTTTCTTAATGTCTTTCTGTGTGAGGTAGATAGATATTAGATAACACTGAAATTGGTTCATCTGTTCTATCTATTTTATATCCATTGTCTGCTCACCCTTGATAACATAAATATAATTATAATGCACCTTAGTCAGTAATAGAAACAGATTGGCTTTTTATACTAACAATCTTTTCTGTTTTACAATGACTTTTACAAAACTATAATTGACTATCTCTTTTAAGACCATATTTAATGTGTTTTGGCTCAAGTTTTCCATGTTATCTTTCACATGACTTTAATACATGACATATTATGGGTCAGAAGTCAAATTATATTTAATTTTCAACATAAACCACCACAAACCAGAACATCTAACATAAAGGAGTATACATAAAATTCACACACACAGACACACACACACACACACACACATAATTCAGGTGAAGGACATTGTACAGTTTTACTACAAAGGCTAGCATAAAAAATAAATGTACTAAAATTATCATCATAACATGGTATAATAAAAAAAATAAAAAATATATAATCATAGAGAAACCTGTATTGAATGATAATATAATTAGAATCAAATACTACAAATTAAGGAATTGGAAATTCATTCATCCTTAACTGCTAAGAGTTTGCAAAGGCCTGGCGTATAGTTTAAGAAGCCCACTGATATTTGGGCAGTTGTGGGGACACATACATGATATGCAATGTTTTCTTTTTTGTTGACATGGGCCCATCATGCTGTATGGATTTTCTTCTTAATATCACTTTTGCATCTTCCCACAGTATCTGAACCGTTGTTTTCAATGGTTCATTGCTCTTGTTCTCCAGGTAATGATATTTCTTCTTTGATCTTCAATGGCTTGAGACTTTTCTATATTTCTCTTCATTATTAATTGGGTAAATTTCACTCTGATAATAAAAATAATCAGTTTCCATAATTTTATCCTTCATATATTTATTAATCACTGTCACTGTATCACTGTCCTCCCGTTGTTCATCGATTTTGCTCAAGCAAAACATCTCCACAAATTCTGTCTCAAGCAAGTGTAGCCCAAGTGCATCTGCTTGCTCCAGGGAGAGGAAGAGCCTCAAACCATTCCTCAGGTCATGGAATTGAGATCCATAATTGTTACTAGTTTTTGGCATATCAAATAAAACACGGGGAGCTTGCCAGGCTCTGCCATGATATCTCACAGTGGCACAATAAAACATCAAAAAAATACACCACAGGTAGCTTGCCAGCTATGCCATGGTTCTGGGTTCATCTCATGGTGGTATAATAAAATATGATACTGAATGCTTAAAAATGAACTAATGCTATCCATATAAAAATATCACAGTTGTACTTTAAGTGTTTACAAATAGTAAAGTTTTTTGAACAGACAGAAATTTGGTGTTTCAGTCTTCAGTTAGATTAATTATTTTATATACAATGTGTTACATCCTTAAGAATGTCCTAAGTTTTATTTAGGAAAAATATATTGCAAGCCATTTATTTTGGGATGGAAATTTCAATATCTGCTAATTAAGTTCCTGTCACCAATTATATAATTTACTGTCTATTAATGAGTACATTGCTGTACATGATGTTCCGAGGTACCCTCTAAGTTTTATGTTACTATATATGAATTCTTCTTTAGCTATATTAATACTTCAGTTTTCTACTAACATAGGCTCTGTTGAAAATTCTGAAAGAAAGGGTCTGAGAGTTAGATAAGGAGACAAGCTATCTGCTTGCATGCAGCCAACCTTGTTCAAGCCCTGGTTCTACATATGGTCCTCTGAGCATGTCGGAGTTAGAAATTCCCCTAAAATACACCAGGTGTGACCCCACAAATTCAAATTAATGAAAAAAGCAAAGAAAAGTATTATAAGAAATCCTGGTACAGATGCTTTTATATGTTAAATTTCAATAACAGTTATCAACATTCTTTATCATAATTTAATTTGAATAATTATATGCTTCAGTGTAGGTTATTTTTTGTTCAGAAATTATTACTATTTTTCAGTTTTCCCTGAACACTGATTTTAGTTTGCTTGTTTGTTTTTGGGTCACACCCAGCGATGCTCAGGGGTTACTCCTGGCTTTTTGCTGAGGAATTACTCCTGGTTGTGCTTGTGGGGCCATATGGGATGCCAGGGATTGAACCCGGTGGGCCATGTGCAAAGCAAATGCCCTGCCCGCTCTACTATCACTCCGACCCCTTGATTTTTTTTTATTTGATTTTATTTTATTACCCCCCCAAATATTATTACATCATTTTAGACATACAATTGAAAGATGCTCATGTAGAGTTTTTGGTACTACAGTGTTCCAACACCCATCCCTCCACCCAAATCCATCTCCCATCACCAATGTCCCCACCTCCCTCCCCCTCCCACACCTCAACTACTTGGCGGGTTCTGTATGTCATTTCTCTCCTCTTTATCTCTCCCTCCCGCCAAACTTTCCTGCTCTTCGTGGAATGCAGTGCATTAAAAGACATTACTGTTTCCACTATTTTAATGGAGCGGCCGCGCGACCTGGGCTCGAACTGGTTTTGCTCTGTTAATCTGGTCGTGAGGCAGTTTCCCAGCGTCCGGACAGCGAAAATGGTGGCTAGTGTGATGGGACGAGTCTCATCCGGCTGCTTCTGGGACCCCCAGAGGTGACGGGCCTGCTCCCAAAACCCATCTGCCCTCCTGGGAATCCCATATTCAGTTGGGCCCGGGCGAGCCGAGTTCCAGCCGCCCCAGCCACTTGTGAGCCTCTTCATGTTATGGCTGATGGCAGCAGGGCAGCTCCTGGGAGGGGCCACCAGGCTTGACAAAATGGAGGGGGAATGGCCTACCCCTGACTCCATCTGACGAATTCCCAGTGATTCCCGCTTCTGGGAGCCACCTACCTGGGCTCGAACTGGTTTTGCTCTGTTAATCTGGTCATGAGGCAGTTTCCCAGCATCCGGACAGTGAAAATGGTGGCTAATGTGATGGGCGAAGTCTCATCCAGCTGCTTCTGGGACCCCCAGAGGTGATGGGCCCCAACCCCTTGATTTTATTTTTTATATTTTTTCTTGGGTTTTGTGACCTCATAGCTCTTCTTTAGTGTAGTCTTCACTCCCCCTCTCTCTCTTCGTTTTTGGACTCATGTATTCTTTGTATTTAATTTTCTAATGGTTTCTTATACATGGTGTTGAGTTTCTTCATTCTTTTTCTACTAAATCTCTTTACTTTCCTTTCATTAGACTATGCTAATATTTTAACTTCTTTTTTTTCTGACAATTTTTCTCTGTGAGATTAATTCTACTTTTTAGATTTTTAATTTAAATTTAAACATTCACTGTATCACTGTATCGCTGTCTTCCCGTTCATCATCTACTTGCTCGAGCGGGCACCAGTGATATCTCCATATGTCCTGTCTCATACTAGTAGAACACAAGGGCATCTGCTTGCTCCAGGAACATAAAGAACCTCAAACCATTCCATCAGGTCATGGGAATGAGGTCTATAACTCTTACTGGTATTTGGCATATCAAATAAGACACGGGTAGCTTTCCAGGTTCTGCCATGCAGGTGAAATACTCTTGTAGTCACCTCTGATCTCCAGCATTTAAATTACACACACACACTTTCTGACTGTTTCCTTACTCTTTTTTTTTTTGGTTAGAGAGGTGGGGTTTTGGAACAATACCAGTTGGTACTTAGATACCAGTTGGTACTTAGAGGCTACTCCTGGCTCTTCTTAGTAGGCAACTCCTGGAGGCGAAGTACTGGGGTAACCATGCAGTGTCAGGATGTGTGTTCACTCTACTGTTTCTCTGGCCTACCACTGCTTTCCTTCTTTGCAGTATAAGCTGCTCCAAATTTGGGTAAATCCTATAATCAGCTGTTTAACTTTTTAACTAAGAATCCTAGGTTCCTTTTTACTGGAAAACTGTACTAGAAATCAAGATTTCTGGGAAAGAACTATAGTCCAGTGGGTAGGGCATTTGCGTTGCACGTGGCAGACCCAGGTTCCATCCCCAGCATCCCATATAGGTTTAGGGTTAGCTCCCATGAGCACCCGTAAACACCCATGAGCACCCATCAGCTCCCATGAGCACCGCCAGGAGTAATTCCTGAGTGCAGAGCCAGGAGTAACCCCTGAGCATTGCTGGGTGTGCACTGTCGGGGATGCCTCTGGGGTCCCCGACAGTGTCAAGACAAAAGTTCTCTTTTACCTCTGAGGATGCCTGGGGAACGGATGAAAACTCACGTGTCGGAACAATTCCAAAAAGGCTTTTAATAGTACAAAAGCTCTTCCAGAGCACTCCAATGTAATGAACAGACTCTAGCTCTGGTCCGAACTTAGACCATATAAAAGAGCCTAAGTCTCCCACCAAAGAGAGAGGATCTCACCCAAGATGAGTCCTACCCAGAAGAAGGAGCAAAAGGCCAAAGAGCAAAGAGCCAAAATCCAAAAGCAAGAAGCCAAAAAATATATATATATATATTATATAATTTATTATTTTAATATGTTTGAATTTACTGAATTCTAGTAAATTCAAACATTAAAATTTTATTTTATATCTTAGCATTATAGTGGATGGTACTTTCAATACCTTTAGTCTTGGGTGAAAATGGATTCTGTTTCTAGTGACTCATTTTGGTGTCTTGGGCTTTTTTACTCTGCATGATAATTATTTTATTACTTTTTAAAACATTTTTGCTAAAATGGCTTTTCTAGAATTTTTATCTGATAAATTCTCCAATTCTATGCCTTCATGTTTTCTTTATGGAGACTTTTTGTTTTAGGCATTATATCATTATATGCCTTTTCTATAGTTATTTATAATTAGCACCTGTTGCTTTTGTGTGTTATTATTACTTGTGCTAATGTGTCTTTAGTTCAAAAATCTTTGCTCATATTAACCATAGTGCTTAGGGAAAGTCAATGGGAAATGTAAAAATGATCTATCACAGTTTTTACTAAATGTAGAAAGTGGGCTGTGAAAAATTGAGAAGAAAAGATGGAAGCCATTCTTTTTTTTTTAACTTCAGCTGTGGAACTGGGGTAATCAGAAAGAGTTTTGGGAGACCACAAACTTCTATGGTGATAGAAGTTTGTTTATGGTGATAAACCACAAAATTCTACGGTGATAGAATTTTGGTACTTTGTAGAGGGTGTGATATAGCTACATATATTTTGAAGGATTGTGAATTTGCATATATTATGATGAGTTGTGAAATTGTGCTTTTTAAATTTCACAGTCTTAAAAATCAATATTGCCTCAATAAAAGAAAATATCTGCTTTAAGTCATGTACTTTGGAATGGCATTTCTCTATAAAAGTAAAAACAAAGCAGAAATCATTGTACTTTTAGAGAACTGTAGCAGAGTTAGTAGGGTAAAAAACGTGGATGGTTGTAAAAACATTTTATAAATGAAAATTTTAAAAGAAGAAAAGTATTTTGGATTTTCAGAAGTCCAGAAAGTGTGCTTTAACCAAGATTTGGACCTTATGTGGTGTGTATGACTCACTTTACTTGCATGCAACCTAAATTTGCTTCTTGACAGCACTCCACATACACAGACACAAACATGATTTTCAGTTATGTAAAAGTAAGTGTGAGGGGGCCAGAGCGATAGCCCAGCGGGTAGGGCATTTGCCTTGCACGCGGCCAGCCTGTGCCAGCGTCGGTTCGATCCCCGGCATCCCATATGGTCCCCTGAGCACCGCCAGGAGTAATTCCTGAGTGCAGAGCCAGGAGTAACCCCTGAGCATCTCTGGGTGTGACCCAAAAAAAGCAAAAAAAAAAATGTAAGTGTGAAATGCCATTGCAAAAGAGGCAATGAATTATATTTGACATACATGAATCTGGGATATAGACATAACCATTAGCTGACATTAACAGCTTTATATTAGAGAAGTGATACAGTGAGAAAATTGTCTATTTTTGACAATATGAAGGAAGATACTAGAATCAGCCTATATAGAGATATCTACATCTCTTTCCATGTTTCATAACCTGTAAATCTATATCCTCTCTCTCTACTTACATAAATAACCCTTTATTGCCTACGCATACCAAGATCATTTATCTGTCTTAACCAGAGGTTTGAGAGTTATTTCGAGTGCCTTCTTCACAGAAGAGCAGTTTACTGAGCAATCACCTGAAATTGCTCCTTCTTTAAGCCCATAAAGAAGTCCAGCAAAGAGAAAGTGCCCTTTGACTGTATCCATACCTACTCCATTCCCTGGAACACAGTTTCTCCATCACCCCAACATGGTTTCTTCAACATTGGGGATCAGTCTAGGTTTCTACATAAGCATGCATAGTTTTTCTTGTTGATTTGCAGTATTATGATGAAGGAAGTCACTAAATAAAATAGCTGCAGGCAGAGTAACTAGTGCCTTATAACATTTTTAAATGATTCAAACTTCTTAACAATGGGTCATTATGTTGGATATAGGAGATTATATACAATTCACAAAAAACTGTTTCAGTAGTAATAGAGGGCAAATATTTTAACAGAAGAAAATTGTACAGAATTTGGGACTTGTAATATTAAAAAATCAGTGACTTAACATGAGACATGATGTATCATAAAACTAGCCTGAAGATTATTTTAAAGTTAACTGAGTCTAGTTGCATTTTCGTTTGTTATATCACTTTGAAAAGACAAGTCCAAACATTTTATATTGTTTAGATAATACTAAAACAAGCTATATGCTAATAACAACCAATATTTGGCAATGGAAATAAATAACAACTGATTTTTGAGAAATTACAGAGTCAAAATACAAACTATGGACAGTCGTAATTTAAGTGCAATCTTAGTAATTATTTAAGGAATTAGATCTCAAAACTCAGCAACATTTAACTAATCTGTCTCATTTAGGAAGTATTAATTCTCTGGGTGAACACCTTTCCTGTAAATATCTTACTCAAAGAGAGCAAATTAACTAGTAAAGCAGATGAATAAGGATCATAATTCAGATCAAATTATGCAAAACATTACATTATTGGCAATAACTTTAATCACTAAAGGAGAGCATATCTAAACATGATTAATTTTAAAGCTCACAAAATTCTTTTAAAAAAAAAACTACAACTATTCTATTCATGCCAGAGAGATCAATAATAGGCAGGATATCTGACTTGTACAGGGCCCAACTGGGTTTGATCCTGTATCCTTTATTGTCCCCCAAGCACTGGCAGGAGTGATACCTGAGCACATTGTCATGAATCAGAGAAACAATCCTGTTCAGAATGACTCGTGTAAACAGCTTGTAGATGATGGACAACGGGCAGATGGGGCGATAGTTGCCGATGTCGTGAATGTCTCCCTTCTTGAACAGTAGAACTGTCCTGCTGGTTTTCCATTGGGAGGGCACCTTGCATTCAGACAGGTAGCGTGGGAGAGCCGAGCCAGTGTATTGATGAGTACCGACGGCAGGTGTTCGGGTCTGACTTTGTCTGGGCCGGTTGCTGTTCCCTTCTTAACAGATGAAATGGCATGTTGGATTTCAGAAGGGAGAACGTTGGGAATAACATATCCATCCTGTGGAATTTGGTATGTGGGCATACCAAATTGGATGTGGCTATCAAAGAGATTTGAGTAGAAGTCACGGATAATCTTCTAAATTGCCTTTCTGGATGATGTGATAGATCCATCAGGGTGTTGGAGGGCAGTCATCTTGGTCTTATAGTTGGCGAAGGACAGGCTGGCGGTGCGAATGCTTTTCCCGACTTCTGCTGCATCTTCCAGTATTTCAGTTTCTACTATTCCAGTATTTCAGTATTCCAGCATTCCAGTATTTCAGTAATTCCTGAACAGCATTGGCAGAACAAAAAATGAAGGACAACCCTGCGTGCAAGCTGGCTTCCAGAAAGGATTCAGCACAATCAACCATATCCACACAGTAACCAAGCTCATTGAGCTTTGTAGGGAGTACAAGATGCTGCTCTGTCTCACGTTCATGGATTTACAGAAAGTCTTTGATTCTGTGGAGACTGAAGCATTCATCAAAGCCCTAGCCAAACAGGGTGTTCAAACCCAGTACATCAAGATCCTTCATGAGCTGTATTACAGATTCACCATCAGGATCTCACCATTCTACAAAGAAGTGATCATTGATCTCAAAAGAGGGGTTCTACAGGGTGATGCCATCTCACCAAAACTCTTCAGAGCCACCCTTGAGAACATCATGCGACAATTTGAATGGGAAGGAATGGGAGTGAAGATAGATGGTCGGCAACTACACCACCTCCGCTTCGCTGATGACATCGTTCTAACAACACCAAACATTAGCCAAGCGGCACAAATGCTGGCTGACTTCGACAGAGAATGTGGAAAGATAGGTCTACAGCTGAATCTGAAGAAAACTATGTTCATGAAAAATGAACTAGTTCCTGAGGCCCCATTCACTCTCAATGGAACAAACATCTCTGAATGTAGCAGTTATGTGTACCTAGGTCGAGAAATCAACATGATGAACGACCTAAAACCTGAGCTGCGCAGGAGGAAGAGAGCGGTATGGAATGCCTTCAAAGGCATCGAAGAAATAGCTAAAAAGGACAAAGAACCTCCGGCTCCGGGCACATCTCTTTGACTCCACCGTTCTCCCTGCATTAACATACGCCTCAGAGACCTGGGACCTAAGAAAGCAGGATGAGAATGCTACTCGTGTCTCCCAGAGAGGAATCGAAAGAGCTATGCTTGGAATATCACGCCTCACTCAAGTGAGAAAAGGAATCCAGAGTTCTGACATCCGTCGCTATTCCAGAATCAGGGACGCTGTCTCCCTTTGCCAAGGCATCAAAAATCAGATGGGTTGGACATGTAATGCGATTTTGAGACAACTGCTGGACTAGAGCCGTTACCGACTGGATCCCCACGGGATGTCAAAAGATCACATGGCCGCCCACCTACAAGATGTCAGACTTCCTTGTCAAGACCCTGAAGGAACGGTTTGAGGTTCTTCATATTCCTGAATCAACCAGATGCCATTGGGCTACATTGGAACGTGATAGGGTCCAATGGAAATGTTACTGGCGCCTGCTCGAGCAAATCGATGAATAACGGGATTCAAGTGATCAAGTGATCAGAGAAATAAACCCTGATTGCCAAGGATTATGGCTCTAAAACTCTACATATCAAGTCAAACCAAACTAAAAAAGAAACAATAGTCCTATAGATACAAAATGCAAACAATATTCTTTCTATGATATGACAAGAAAGATATCACAGGCTACCAAAGGATATAATAGAAAAAAAATGGAGAAATTTCAGATGGATACTATAAGCTATTGCTTAATAGTTTCACAGGTCATCATGATCAGTTACATTATTTTCTTATAATACATCTACAAATATATTTTAAAAATGTCATAAGGGGAATATTTAACAGTAAATTTACAAAAATTATAATTATAATAGGTATTATAATAAATAAAACCCTCATTGCTTCTTAGAAATTATATCTTATATACTAAAACAACTATTTATACTATTTTGTAATCTTTCTAATTTGTAATTATTGACTTTTATTTTTGCTTTTTGGGCCACACCCAGTAATGCACAGTGGTTATTCCTGGCTCTGTACTCAGGAATTTCTCCTCATGGTGTTTGGGAGACCAAATGGGGTGCTGTGGAATCGATCCTGGGTCTGCCGTGTACAAAGTAAACGCTCTACCCCTGGACTATCACTCCGTACCCTAGACATTTATTACTAAGATCAATACAATAGTATAGTGGGCAAAGAGTTTGTCATGCATGCGATTCATCTAGATTCAATATCAGGTTCCACATATGGTTTTATCAGTATCACAGGAGTGATCCCTGAGCACCTGGGGTGACTTAAAACCAAGATAAACAAACAAATCAGAAATTACTACTTAAAGTATCAATGCAGGAAACATTTTATTCAAAGAATTAATGAAATTTTGTCTTAATGCATATTAAGTAATTACTAACTTATTATATATTTTCTTTCTTTTTAAGTTCCAGTAATTGAAACCAAGATCTCATTCAGGTAACAAATTCTTTACTACTGAGTTTCAACCTTTGTTTACTGTTTAACTAGAGACAAAAACTATGTGAAAATATTTGGTAGGTGCAGTTATAAGAGGTAGGTCTTTATATTGGCACCTCTTTTTTTATAAGAGGTAGTTCTGTTATATGAGTACTTGCATGTCCTTTTTTGGGGCACCATTTGTAGTTGTATGAGTTAAGTTACTGTTCTGATTTGAAGGTATTTGTGACTAGCAGATAGCGGAAGAAGAACAAAAGGAGGGATCAAAGATAAGCACAGAGGATTGAGAATGTCAGGGTGGGATTAGGTGGAATTAGGATTGAAGCAACAGAACTTTATTTATTCATATAGCTGAAAAGTAATTCATTAAATATAGCATACTTTTGCATGCTATATAGCATAATTTTTATCTAGTCATATGTTGTTGTATGCTTGTGTTTTTCCAGATTTTACACTTTCAATAGTGCTGCAATGAACATGAATATTCATGTCTCCTTTGATCAGTTATTTTTCCGTTCTCTGGATGGATATCTAATAGGGATTTACTGGATCAAATACTATTTCTGTTTTTAGATTTTTGAGATTTTGCCAAGCTACTATCTAGAAATAGTAGAATGATTTTATTTTCTCAAAATACTTGAAAATAATTTCATAAAACATAGTTATTATATTCTTACATACTCTGTGAAATTCATGGGTTTAAATATGTAAGACACTTCTCTTTGTATAACTATCACCATCACTATCGCTATCACTATCACTGTCACTATCACTATCTTCCCGTTCATTATCTATTTGCTAGAGCGGGCACCAGTAATATTTCCATATGTCCTGTCTCATTCTAGTAGAACCCAAAGGCAACCGCTTGCTCCAGGAACATAAAGAGCCTCAAACCATTATATTTGGTCATGGGAATGACCTAATATAAATGTTACTGGTATTTGGCATATCAAATACAACACAAGCAGCTCTCCAGGCTTGCTGTGAGGGTGGCATACTCTTGTAGTCACCTCTAAATAAAGCATTTATCGATGAACCGCACAGCCACTAGCAGTTGCGCAACCCGGGCTGTGATAGTCTGATTCCCATAGCTTTGGGGGGGGGTTCATCTGGCTTTTTGTGAGGCTCTGCTGGGGTGGCAGGCCAGGGCTAGAATCCACCATGCCTCCCGGGCTCCTCATGAGCAGCTGGGTACAGGGAGAGCAAGTAGCAACTCTGCCCCATGTCTGAGAGCCTCTGGTTCAGCATACCTGGGCTGGATTGAAAAAAAAAAAAACAAAACTGCTGCAGGGTCATCTCTAAATCAGTCATCTCTAAATCCAGCATTTATTGATGAACCTCACGGCCACAAGTGGCCGCGTGAGCCAGGCTATAATAGGCTGGTCTGCTGGGTGGAGTTCTGACAAGAGGGAAGTCCAGATGTGGAAAATGGAGACCCCTCATGGAGTGGGGGTCATCTGACTTGTTGCAAGGCTCTGCTGGGGTGGCGGGGCCAAGGCTAGAACCTGCCATCCCTCCTGGGCGCCTCGTGAGCGGCTGGGCACAGAGAGAGCCAGTAGCAGCTCTGTCTCATGTCTGTGAGTCTCTCACCTGTTTATGGTCAGATGCTCTGGGGACCATATGGGATGGCAAAAAATTAAGCCCGGTTTAGCTGCATGCAAGGCGAGTGTCCCCCTGCTGTACTATTGTTCCAGTCACTAAAATTCATTTTTGAAAACTAAAATAAAGCTAGATAAGATAAATACACTCTAAATTCAGTTATGCCATCATGACAGCAAAGGTTCAACACACCAATATGGATGACTGCTTCACACTCCACTAGTGAGGCTTCAGGGCAGGAGGGGTGACACATTCCCAAACACGGGGGAAAGACCACTCTTGGTGTTGTGGAGGTGAGAACTGGTGGGGGCTGGGAGAGGAGTGGAGCCTGAGAGAACTCTCTAGCAGGGATATACTCACGGGAAACGCCCCAAACCCAGGGTATTCATCTGGGGCCCGGGGCCACCACACAGAGTGGAGAGGAACAGCAGCAGAGTAGCCAGACTTCAGACAGGACAGGACACCAACTTTATTGTGGCCACACAGAGTCCTGCAGAAAAGCAGACCATTAACAAGGCATTCAGCATTCGTCTCTGACCACACTCAGGTGAAACGTCTCCGAAGAACACCGGACAGAGAAATAGGGACAAAGTTTCCCTCCTTTTATATTAAATGATAAAATTAATAAATGAAACATGTTTTTTAATGTAATTGATTTTATTTTTACATATTTAAATGACCTAATTTTATTTTATGCCTTTATATTTAAAAGACTTCTAACTTTTTCTATAGATACACTGTATCATTGTCCTTATAAGTAAGATCAGATTTTATGAAATTAATCTAGCAACAAAGTAGACAGCACTTCATCTTGGCTAAATACTAAAATAAATTTGGAAACACTTGAATTCATCCTTTTGTTCATCACTGTCTGTTTTAAACCACCAACAAAACAAAACAGTACAATGTCCTTATTTAATCAGTACCTTAATCAGTTTCAGTGGTACATTTTATAGCTGGAAACAGTTTCATTAACAAAAGGAAATGAGAACAAATTAATATGCTGCATATTTCCTCAAGTTGTGAATTCATCAAGCTCCCGGTTAATTGAACATTAGAATCAATTTTAATTTCTATGAAATAAGAACCATTTATCTTTTATTCTGTGTATACATTCATTAAGTATGTTTTTCATTTAAACATTGCAGTTTATATTAAGTAATATGTCAATTTAAGGTATATATAAATGATAGAAAGCCTGAATATAATGTCCTGCAAATTATCCTTTAATTTCCATTAAATTTTACTGCCACTGATCTTACTTTAACTTTCTTGAACATGTTATAGCACTATTTAGTATGTAGATTATTTATTTGCAATGAAAATAAATTATATTTTAAAAGTTATTCTTGGTAATTTGCTCTAATTTTATGCACAAATTATTTATCAGGGTGTTAATTTCTGGATTATTTTTATTTAAAACCCATGCCTCATATAAATATATAAATTAATTCTATTTAATATTTAATTTCATAATATATAAAACAGTAGTGCATTTTATATCTGTAAAATGAGTAATGTAGATATATTATAATATTACTTGATCATTTGACATCCGCTGATTCATTGATTTGCTCCAAGGGGCAAATCCATTGACCCTATAACGTGCCAGTGTAGTTTTCATTTTGAGCTGTGCTCAGAGCTTGTTACTGACTCTGTTCTCAGGGATTATTCCAGGGGACCACTATGGGATCCAACTCTCATAGGCCGTGTGCAAGGCAACTGACTTACCTGTTCTACTTTCTCCTCATTTCCTCCTTACATTTTTAAAATTGCATATGAATATTTTAAAATTTAATTACAGCTTTTCTAAAACAGAAAGGCGTGTAAGAAAATAGTTTATAGAACATTGTCAATTAGAGAAAATGGTAGGGTTAAGAGTCATAACAACAACAAAAAGACAGTAATTTTAAGTATCACCGCTGCAACGACAAATTTGCTGGCATTTAATTAGTTAAATAAAGTGTCAAGTCCTTAATAGTGATACAGTTTAATAATAAATTATTCTCTAAATTAAGATTTAAAATAGAAATAAAATGTGCTAGTATTATATTTTGAGATTGCTATTACAAAGAATAATAGGTAATTGACTTTTATTTGGACCCACATACTTTATTTGGTGATAGTAATTACACATACCTTAAAATTATTAATATATTGATAAATCATACACCTATATGTCCTTTAGTATAACAATTTACATCTAGTATGGTTGCAAAATGAAAACAAATACTAAAATTCCTTTTCTCAATAAATATATGTTTGAGTACATGTATATATGGCATTTATATGTAACAAGCTTATGAGCACATTAAAATATCACAAAATTTACATGAGATTTATATAAATATTTATAGTCATAAAACTTTGAAATTAAATTTTCTAGATTCAGTCTTCCATTTGTGCAATATAACAAACAGATATTGTGTCCAATATTTCTTTATCAATAGCAAAATAGGATATTTAAAGCAAATGAGCTTTAATATTTTTGAATTGCACCCATAGATGAAGTACTCATTGGCATAACCTCTGTAGTGGTATAAATTGAATAAAATATAGTCTGAAGTCTATAAATGTGTAAAATCTCTTTGGAACCATTTTTGACACTAGAGGGAGAGTTATCTTCCCAAAAAAATACACCATGGGCAGAAGTAGACATGGAAAAAGGAGTAGGTAAAATATGTGTTCTTCTAATCTGACACCGCACCTTTTGGTCAACAATTGGAACTTGAAATTCAGTTATACTGCTTGCAGTATAAGTTTATTTATGAAAATGGTCAGTTCATATAGAACTGAGAATATTAAGGTGAATTTGAACTATGGTAAGTATGACTTTAGAGTAACTGACTTACAAGAAAAATGCAACAAATTAAAACAAACATATATCATGCAGTTCAATTAATTAGAATGATAATTATAAATTATCATTGTTGTATAGGAGAGAAATGAACTGTGGCCCAAATGATATTAGGGTTTTAAAAAAAATATTCGTCTGATAAAATTGAGGTTACTGTGTGTGTGTACACTACTCCTATAATTTTATTCCCCAAATGGGGAAAAAAAAACATGTGTGGACAATAAGATTTTTTGCTGGAAATATGAGGTAATGATATATTACTCTTATTTTTTTTCTTTTTGAGTCCATCCAGAGATGCTCCGGGGTAAGCCCTTACCCTGCACTCAGGAACTACTCCTGGCGGTGCTTGGGGACCATATGGGATGCTGGGGATCAAACCCAGGTCGACTGCGTGCAAGGCAAATGCCCTACCCGCTGGACTCTCACTCCGGCCCCAGTAGTCTGATATTTTAATGTCTAGATTTTTCAGATCTCAAGTAATAGAGTACAGATTACTCTAATAAATTAATCTAATAAAGTAATGCGACTATACATACAAAATATATAGAAAATTAATCTCAAATATTATGAATAGGTAAAGATTAATTTAAGAAAATCTGTAAATAAATGGTCATGACTTCCTTTTCTTCAAAACTATATTAGAATATTTTCTTTGATTAAATATTTAAATACATAAATCATGGGACAAAATAAACTTAGGTTTGTTCTAATATTGATGTTTTGTTCTAATAATAAATTTATTTTCCACATTTATTGCACCTGGTTGAAACAGACTATCTATACAAGGCGTAGTTGAGGGTATCCATCAGAAAAGGGTAGTTCACATTCTATGAATATTATTTGATTAAGAAGACATTCACAGAGTACCTTCATTCTGAAGAATTATTTGAGCTAAAATTTCCAATATTAAGTTTTTGTCTTTGAGGTCATGGGTGCTCATCTGTGGAAGAGTTAGAGAGCTAAGAATATTTGTCTGTTATTCATATGCCTGAGCTATCAAATCATTACTGAGCAAACTGTCATCTGTTATCTCATCTGTTACTTATCTTTCCTGGAAAACAGCTAAATTTAGTTTCAAGTGAAGTTTATTGGACCTTATAGATTACATTGTCAACCGAACTATTTTTGTATTAACTATAGCTTCTGTCTTCTGACAAATTACTGATAAAAGAAATAAAAACAAAACATAATAAATATCTTATTTATACACATCCATTCTATATTAGAACTTTTGCTTCAATAAAAATATTTTCAACTTGAAGATAAAATATGTTAGCATATTAATACTAAAAGTAAAAAAAAGCAAAATTTATTATAGGCAGAGGAATATTCCAGTAGAGGAATATTCCAATAGTGGAATTTGTGACACATAAAAATGTTCCATTAAGGTTGAGTGATCAGAGAATTAATATTAAAATCTCAAACCTTATGAAAAGAGTCATTCTGTCTTCTGTAGATTCAGTAATTCTTCAGATAAATAAAAATTAGAAAACTGAGATATCATAGAAAGCAAAAAAAATTATTATAGGATATCAAATAAATATACAATTTGAGTTTTTAGTCAAAATATTTTTATCTGTAAATGTTATATGGGTTAATATTGTCAGGAAGATTTAAAGTTGACTTTTCTTAAATGGAAGAAGAGTAATAGTAGGCTTGATTATAATGCAGTAATAGTAAACCCAATTACATGTTACTTGTTATTTATAACATGCTTGTTTTGTAAATTACTTGTTATTTATAACATGTTATTATAAATAACTTGTTATTTATAACATGTGTAAATTACTTGTTATTTATAACATGCTTGTTTTGTAAAACCTGCATAATAAATGTCTATCAACCAGAACTTTCCAATTATGTTTTGTATAAAAAAATATTCTATCGTAATAATATATTTGTGTAAATGAACAGAGAGACTATGACTTAATATTAGGTGTTCCACTATATGCTTATAATGGGTAGTTCAGAATGCTATTGTAAAATAGAATGGAATTTAGATAAGTATTCATAAAAAGTATTATTCATCAATATGTAGGGTTAATTATATTATTTCTTACACACTAAGTTTATTGCAAAACATGTTTATAATATTGGTTGCATAATAAAAACTAAAATGTTGTGATTTTTTATTTACAATATTTAAATTAAAAATTAAACCCACTGTTTAATAGCTTAGGAAAAGAACAATGTGTTATATTGTACTTTAAATAAAGTTAATTCTTTTTACTACTATTAAAAAAGTTCCTTTTAGATGGTTTAGACAAATATCTTATGTATGTTATGCATAATTATATGTGGAAATTCAGAGAAAAGCTCCATCTTATCATTGAGAAAACTGAAAAATGCTATTTATGAACTCACAAGTTTGTAGCTAAGCTGTTAAGACATGAATCAGATCCATGATTTTAAGTTTATGAATACAATGTGATAAATGTTTAAAACATATTTTTAACATTTTTCTTTCTCTTTGTTTTTAGTTTCTCTTAGAACTTAAAACAAGCATAGTTCATCAAATATTTTTTCTTCAATTGAGCAAGCAACTTTGAGAAATAAACAATTTTTTTATTGTGCAAAGTTAATAGGAATTTTAAGCTCACCACAATATAAACTTACTGTTTGTTTTAATGCATAGCATACAATATTCAAACTGAAGAGGAATTTATAAACACTTATTTGTTGCCTATTTGATATTTCAGACTGTGTGGAGTTATAGTATTTTCTTTAAAGATCCTACATAAAATCTACTGTGTAAGTATAAAAGATAAACACAAATAGTTAAATAACAGTACCATCTATTATGGAATTTTATTATTGTTTGAAAATAATGACAAGCTCAAATGCTCAAGTTCTTAAATTCTCTAGCTCTGCCCTTGAAAAAATTATAACATTTAATTTACTAAAAGATTTTTTTTTTAATTTATTGTTTTTTTTTGGTAACAGCTCTAGTCCAGTGGTTGTCTCCAAATTGCATTACAGGACCGGAGCGATAGCCCAGCGGGTAGGGCGTTTGCCTTGCATGCCGCCTGCCTGTGCTGGCCCGGATTCGATTCCCAGAATCCCATATGGTTCCCCGAGCGCCAGGAGTAATTCCTGAGTGCAGAGCCAGGAGTAACCCCTGAGCATCGCCTGGTGTGACCCAAAAAAGAAAAAAAAAATCGCATTACATGTCCAGCCCATCTGATTTTCTATTCCTTGGCAAACAAGACAGCGTCCCTGACCCTGGGATGTCGACAGAGGTCGGACATGGCCACCCACCTACAAGATGGTCAGACTTCTTTGTCAAGAGCCTGAATGAACGGTTTGAGGCTCTTCATATTCCTGAAGCAACCAGATGCCATTGGGCTACACTGGCACGTGATAGGTCCAATGGAAATGTTACTGGTGCCCGCTTGAGGAAATCGATGAACAAAGGGATATCAAGTGATGAAGTGATCAAGATGTTTTGGACCACAGTTGGTAGTTTTTGGAATTTACCCCTCACTCTGCTCAGAATCATTCCTTCCAGGACTTGGGCGATCATATGTAGAATTGGGGGATACATTCCAGGTTGGCCTTACCTGCTATACTATCTTTCCAGCCCCATGGAAGAGAAAACATTTCTAAACAAATTACCTCACTACTCAGTTTATGAAAATTGGGTTGTACAAAATATTATTAATTTCACATAATTTATATTTCAAGGTAAATAAAATATTTTGACATGTAAAAAGGACAGGTGATTATTTAGCCTATAAACTCAAATTGAATCTATTGCTATAAGTAATTTAAAATATAATTTAATTAATAATTGTATTGTTTATAGAGTACTTAAAATACTATCTTGTCTCATCTACAATATGCAAGGTTTTTCTTTCAATATTGCAATACACACTACTTTATAATAATGTGCTATTTTTATCTTGACAAAAAACCTCATCAGGTATGCTTATTACAACAGTTATGTGACAAGTTTCTTATGTTCTTCTTAGCTAATTTTCTTATTTCTTACAGTGGTAAGTGAAGTGGTTGAAAAAAACACTATGGTAGATGCAGTATTGCATCCACAATCATATTTTATCCTTTAAAGATATTTGTCAGGGCAGCTGCTATATTGTAACAAAATGCTCCTTTCTGTCATAATATTTCTTTGCGCATCTACTGTAAATCATGATACCATTCACAT
The DNA here is from genome assembly GCA_021461705.1 of Cryptotis parvus. Lineage (NCBI taxonomy): Eukaryota > Metazoa > Chordata > Mammalia > Eulipotyphla > Soricidae > Cryptotis > Cryptotis parvus. Next base: position 253,482 of record JAJIBD010030823.1, read on the forward strand.
AGGCTTTTCACCTATGTCTAATATTCTTATTTCTTTTTCCTTTATCTAAGCTACTCAGAGAATTTAGAAAGTTCTCTCACCTCCATAACTTCAGAATATAAACAAAGAGAGCAGTTTTATTACCAATCTACACTTTAAATAAGCATGAAGGTGAATAACAAATAAAAATATACTGCTGTGACCAAAGACAGGCTACTGTTAAATTACAGTTAAACTTACAAGTGAAACAATGGTCTTTAGTTCATAGCTGCAACTATTTCCTACTATTCATAGTTATTACCTCATTTTTATTCCAAAGATGTTTTACCTGTTAAAAATTAAACATATGCATCATGATAATACATTTTTTTTTTGCTCTTAGGGTCACAACCGGCGATGCTCAGGGGTTACTCCTGGCTCTGCATTCAGGAATTACTCCTGGCAGTGCTCGGGGACCATACGGGATGCCAGGGATCGAAATCGCGCCTAACTCTGCATTCAAGAATGACTCCTGATGGGCCTCAGAGCAACATATGTGATATTGGAGATTGAACCAGGTCAGCAGCTTGCAAGGCAAATGCAAAAAAAAAAAAAAAAAAAAAAAAAAACACTGTTCTATCACTTGGGCCCCAAGTATTTCTTTTTAAAAAAAATACCTAGGGAATTGTTTTTGTTTGTTTGCTGGGAACCAGTCTTGGGTGAACAAGCCTAAAGAAAAGGACATAGCAGGGTTTAAAAAAAGAGACAGGGGGCTAGAGTGATAGTCCAGCAGGTAGGGGCGTTTGCCTTGCACGTGGCCAACCTGGGTTTAATCCATGGCATCCCACATTGTCCCCTGAGCACCGCCAGGAGTAATTCCTGAGTGCAGAGCCAGGAGTAACCCCTGAGCATTGCCAGGTTTGACCCAAAATGAAAAAAAAAAGACAAAAATAAGAGAGCAAAAACTTAGTGTCAGGGGCATGCAGCCTCATAGACTCAGAGCCCTGACTGTTCCTCACGTTTATTTATTACTTAGAACCAGTAATCATGAGAAGAAGGAGGAGAATGCCATTCTTTGGTCAACTGGCTACGAAAATCAAATAACACTTACAGCTGTGGGTTGCTAGTATATTGGGACAAACATCTTCCTAATGGGCTTTCTCACTGGGAGATTCTTCTGGGAGAGGAGTAGAGATGAAGATTCTGTATCTGGGTGGAACATTCTGAGTTTAAATTTCCATTAACCCATCCTGTCTGTCTCCTTTCTATCTATCTATCTATCTATCTATCTATCTATCTATCTATCTATCTATCTATCTATCTATCTATCTATCTATCTATCTATCTATCTATCTATCTATCTATCTATCTATCTATCTATCTATCTATCTATCTATCTATCTATCTATCTATCTATCTATCTATCTATCTATCTATCTATCTATCTATCTATCTACCTATCATCTACCTTACCTATCTGTCTATCTGTCTATCTGTCTATCTGTCTATCTGTCTATCTGTCTGTCTATCTGTCTGTCTATCTGTCTGACTATCTGTCTATCTGTCTATCTGTCTGTCTATCTGTCTGACTATCTGTCTGTCTATCTATCTATCTATCTGTCTATCTATCAATCTAATCTCTCTATCTCTCTATCTCTATCTCTCTATCTACCATCAATCCATCCCTCTTGTCTCTTAGTCCCTAAAGCAGTCAAATTAATTTATTTGCATTATTTCACCCAACTTAGTCTGACTATCAATAGACCATTGTTGAAATATTATATTTGAATTTATTTTTCATCTCAGTTGTGAACTCATAATTCATTTTCTTTATATTTTCTTTAATCTTTCTATACACTTTATTACAGAGTATTGTTTTCTATATTGAACAGCCAAAATTCCCTGAGGAACATAATTTTTCATAAAAAAATAATGAAACATTAAGAGTACATTGATTCTTTTTTCTTTTTAGATTCCCTTGGTGACAAATACTGTGCCCTGTGCTCCATCTTGACAAAGTAGAACTCAAACTCTGTCACTTTGAGTGACATGAAAAACACTGAAAAGATTGGAAATTTGATAAGGGTGAAATAAAATGTGGGTTTTGGCAGCTTTTCATTATTATTAAATTGACTTCAAGAAGATTAATGCTTTTAGGTATTATTTTAACTTATGCCAATTACATTTCTGATTATGATTCTATGATCATATATCACATATTGTTGTTTTCTATAAAAATTGTCTCCACTAGTCTGCATAGCATATTTAATTTTAAATTAAAAGTGCAAGCCATTGTAAACTATATGTACAAAATCAGGATCTTTCCGGTCAAATATAGTGTTCTTATGTAAAACTTGAATACAACTGTAACAGCTGTAATTCATCATCCTCTTTCTAGATATCACATATACCAGTTACGCTTTGTCCTCTGCAAACTAAAGGAACCCTGGGAGGAAGGTAGAGCATTACATTGTTCCAATCCTGTGGGAAAAAACTCAGGGACTTATATTTTTTCTCTCAAAACTATACCAAAAAACATGTGGTAAACTAGGTACTAAATAATTTTAACCAAAAATGATACTTTGGACAGTCTTACTAGAACACATAAAAGTTTAATTATGAAAATCTTCTGCAAAAATAACCAGGTCACATATTTTGTTATTTAGAGTGAGCTTATGCGCTCATTTGTTTTTACTGAGATATAGAATAGTAAGAACACAAATACTGTGTTTTGGTAAATTTCTCACTACTGTATTCACCCACATAATTACAAATACCAACCAATAAATAGTGACCACTCTCAATTAATATCACAATTCAACATAATTTCAGAAGTTTTCCACATGTCAGCCTTAGATTTTATTTTTATTTTATCTAAAGAATTTGAATGTATGGGCATTTATAAAATTCATTAATCATCTTTAATTTATTTATTTATTTTGCTTTTTGGGTCACACCGGCAATGCTCAGAGGTTTCTCCTGGCTCTGCACTCAGGAATCACTCCTGGCGGTGCTCGGGGGACCGTTATGGGATGCGGGGATCGAACCCGGCAAACAAACGCCCTACCCGTTGGGCTATCACTCTGGCCCCCATTAATCATCTTTAAATAAGAATATTCATCAGTATTTTTCCTTTGGAGAAGACTTGTTCCCTCATGAGCACATATTCTTTTCTTTCCCTTCATATTTAAATAAATTAATCTCAGTAAAACTATTTTGCTTCTTTAAAAATTATTTATACCAAGAATAGAAAATGTGCAGTTGTATAGTTTTATGTGATAGACTCTTGCAAGAATTTAGTACAGTAAATTAATAGTACTAGTGATAACAATGTTTTTTCAGTATATGATCAGAAATTACTTAAATCACTGAGAATTTATTATCACATTGTATGTTATCAGAATGTTTTAGGTTGTGAATCATTTGAAATGTATATGTAGACTATACTATGAAATATGTGTATAGCATAGTCTCTATTTTTTAATGATTTACTCTCCATATTAATTCCCTACATTATTGCTGTTCTCCACTTATACAGCAAACAGAAAACCTCTATAATAGTTTGAATAATTTGTTAGCTGTTCATGTTATACCTATCCATCTCCTCAGACCCATTAAAGAACCGTAAGGTAAATAAAGGGCTTAAGCCTCTTTCCCTTATTCGCTGTCCTCCTCTTCTCTCCTTTCTGCTTCCCTCACACTGGCTGCCAACCTCGATTGATTGGTGCTAGAATTCTTGACTCTACTCAGCTGAACTTTGCCTTCTTAATTCTTCCGCTTCCTTGGAGCTTCTCCTAATAGTTACTTGGTTTACTTCCCCAACTCTTTTCAGATGTCATCTATGTAAGAAGTTCCTGTCTTTTCACTTTAGAGTCTTCCTCACCACTTTTCCCATCAGACTCCTATCTGAGTTTTACTTTCTGAACTTCTTATACACAGTGTATTTACACTGTCTAAGCAACTGTTTCATTAGTTAGTGCATATGTTAATTTTTCTGTTTGCGTGTTGTCTTTATCTTATTACCAGAACAATGCAGAGATCCTGATTTGTTTTAACATTGATGTAGCAAAGTTCCTTTTGTGGAGGATGATCACTAACTATTTTTCAAACTAATAAATGAATGCAAACTGGATAAATATTTTACTTAAAGTTTCAAGGCATTGGGGGCCTGAGTGATAGTCCAGCTGGTAGGGCGTTTGCCTTGCACACTGCCCGCCCATCCCGGCCTGGGTTCAATCCCCGGCATCCCATATAGTCCCCGAGCACTGCCAGGAGTAATAATAGAGTGTAGAGCCCGGAGAAACCCCTGAGCATTGTCGGGTGTGACCTCCCCGAAAAAGTTTCAAGGCATTTAATGAAGAATGTTTCATAAAATTTGACATGCACTTATTTTTGACATAAGGCAGTTACTAATATACTGTCCATCTATATAATATTTTCATCTTTATTAACTCAATATTGATCCAAGACACCATACTTCTTCATTTCACTACTTGTAAAAATGTTCTGTTGACCTCATTCTTTTACTTTTGCAGCTAATTTGTGAAATCATGTTTCAGATTAGATAACTTTCTTAGCTTCAAATCTCTTATTAGTTTCCCCATTCAAAATTTAAAAGTAGTTCATATACTTAAATAAAATTGTGGGGATCAAACCCAGTTCAAGCACAGGTGAGACAAGAACCATCGCTACTGTACCCTCTCTCTGGCCCACATTTTTGTGTCTGCATTAATGTAATTGATTCTTTTTGACAAGAGTAATATATATCTGGGCCTAATCAAGTTTAGGGCATAAAATATTTTATGTACAGAATTAAAGGAAATAAATAAGAACAGCAGTGTGATATTGGAGTGCATTGCTAAACTGAATGCTACAAACTATTTTCTTCTTATAGTATGTATGTATTTAACTCAAGTAAATCTTTTATTCTAGTTGTACTCTGCAAATGTCGATTAAATAATTGATATTTTCTATTTAAAATGGTTTCATTTTAAGTTTTTTTAATTGTGCATATTTTATGACTGCTTTTAAGGATTTTTTGATAATCTTTTATAAAAATACTCACAATGTCCAATAAAGGAATCATAAAAGAATAAATTATAAGACAGTACTTCCAAATAAATTATTCTTTATAAAAGCAATTTTTATTGAATCGCTGTGAGATACGCAGTTACAAATTTATTCATGAAAGTCATACAATGTTCCAACACTCATTCCTAATTCTTGCCCTTAAAATTGTTCTATAGCATTTTGAGTATTTTCTTTACAATTAAAGCATCTGTTTCTATGGGAATGTGATAGATAGTACATCAGATAACGCATTTTCCTTGTACAGGGCCTCCCAGATTTTAGCAACCTATTGGATCCTAATTCTTGTCAAAAGTGATTTTTTGTGGGCAGAGCAGGAGCAACTTAAGAGTACTTCTAAGCATGTTCACAAATTATTGTTAAAAAGAATTTGATTTCAAATTTTAAATATACCACATAAATTCACATTTTTGTGCCTTGATATTTTATATCTCTTTATATAATCTGAAAAAATTAATTATTATAACATCTGTAAAATGTAGAAAATTAATTTTCTCAAATGTTGAGACATCCATGTCCATTTCAATTTTTATCATTATTTGGCTAATTGTGTCATTTGCACTATTAAAAAATATGACACATTATGCACCTAGAGGACAATATAACAATGTTCTAGCCAATATTAGAAAGCATTAACTTCAAAAAGTTAAGCATTAACTCTTCTCTGTCGGGAAGTTCCTGGGGTCCCCAACAGTGCCGGGAAGCAAGTTCCCTTATACCTCTGAAGCCTGCGAGGAATGGATGAAAACTCAGGAATCCAATGCAGTTTTAAAGGGCTTTACTTATCACAGGTTCAGGCATACAAATCAGCAAAAAGGAAAAGCCCGGTGCTTAGAATTCCAGGCTAGAACCCCAGCCACGTGTAGGCCAAGATGGCGGCCACCACATGTAAAGGCCCTGTAAAAGGAGAAGACAAGACTCCCAAGAAGGGTGAGCGCTCACAAAGAGAGAGCCAAAGAAGCGCGTGAGAGAGGAAGCAGGCTAGTTTTATACCCCTGCAACTCAGACCTTCCCCACTGTTATGGAAAGCAGGGAGGGTCAAATGCCCTTAGGTAATCCCTCCCTGCACCTCACCTAGGCCCTTTAGTATGCTAATGTTTTGAGCCAAGATCTGCCTGGAAATGCCTTTATAGGGTAGAGAAGGGGGTTTCTGAGATGGCATGTCTCTGTACCAAAGACTAATACTAATGCCAGTTAAATATTTCTCCAAGCCTTCACAAGTCTCTTCTACTTCATGGTAGTTTTGTATTTTAGTTGCCTTTGAGTATATCAGGGAGCCATGCTTGTTTGCTTGGAGGCAAACAGCATTTCTCTCTGGTCTAATTACTTAGGGGTCTTACGTGGCCAGGCAAATATGCTGGTAAGATCTAGCTAGTCCCACGATGATTGTGGAAGCATGGGAGAAAATTTATACCAGCTAGTATAGCATACATGGTCAGATAAACTGCCACATTTAGACTACCCCTTATCTATGAAGTGACCTGCAGGAGGCAATCCAGGGCAGATGAAGAGGCCTAGGCTTTTAGGTGTCCTGCAACACTTCTCCATGAACATCTCATATTTTTATCATTCTGTATACATATTTATAATTTTTGGATATTTAACATTTTATTATTTGGCTATCTTTTGCCATGTAAAGTGAGCTCATGTGAAGAAAAAATATAATACGAGGATAAATTATCATTTCTTTACTTGGATTTTTAATTGTATTACCAAGATATAATTCCACATTTTTCATACTTCATAAGCAAATAGTTCTGAGTTTTATTCTCATTATATAAAATATCAGTATTCACCAATAAATTAGATATTAAAATAAAGATACACACAGAGTATATATGAATTCAGTGAACAAATACTGAGCAAACATCAAATAGTGTTTGAAATATGATTAGAATGCATTGGCATACATTGAAGTATTCAACATGATTTTACACATACAATGCTCACCATAAATACATTGATTTCTAAGTTTTACAATATCATGAACAAAATACTATTATACAGTAATATTGAATTTCGTATTTAGCTATGTATGCAAAAAATACACTTTGTTGACAGTTAAACAATATTATGACATGTTTATGGATCAACAAAGGGAACCAGTTTGAGTCTGATAGAAATGCAAATTAGTCTGCAAGGACACATCGCTCAAGCTGCATGTTGATATTTTCAGACTCTGTATAGTTTATTTTACATCCCAGAGAAATCAAGAGTTCATCTATCATGGGCTTAATTGTCTGTGGCAGACATTCAGGACTAAGGAGAGTTGAAAGCGTACCATCAACATAGGAAGAAGAAGCAGGATATTTCCATGGATATTTTCTCTTTGCAAGTTTCCTCCCTTTATGAAAATAAAGAGGAAAAATGAATCTGAAAGACAAAATGAGAAAAGCATGAGAACTATGTTTGGTTTAAATGAAAGGCAGATTATAATGCTGATGATGCTGATGATAATAAAGCAAACCAAACTGAGATAAATACTCAGGCCTTTGATATTTTAGTCATTGGTTAGAAGCTCATTCTTGTATATTATTAATATTTACATTTTCATAGACAATTTGACTTTTGGTCTTTAATTAGCTTATTTTGGAATGCATGTATTCACAAGATCCATCTCAACAATTTGGAGTGAGAGAACAGGCTATGGGTCCATACCTGGTGCTCCCAGCTTACTCTGAGTTTTGTGCTCAGAGGTCATTTGTGGTGGTGCTGAGGTAGTGACAATAACAAGAAGAGAAACTGGCTGTGTAAGGTGACCCCTAAGGCACTGTATATCTTTCTGGTTTGATCTCAGCAAATTCTTAAAAGACTTTAAGGCATAAAAGTTGTAGTAAATACATTGGGTTTTAATATGCTCTCTGTCAAAATTCTATATTTATTTCTACAAAAAATTCTATGTTTGTTTCTACATAAATATAGGACATGTACTTGGAATATTAGAAACATAAGATAAAAACAGAATTTAAGGAAACTAAATTCTTTATCTCACTCTCCACCAGGTTAATAGAGTCTGATTGTTTTTGTGATACTTTCTTATTTCTATGGCCTGCTTGCTAAAATGGAAAACGGTCTACTCTATTTGAATACGTATTCTGGATTCTACATTTCCTTCTCAAGAACATTCAGTTTGATTTACCAGCTGAGAGCAAATAATCAAAAGATTTTTTCATTCATTAGATTTCATACTTTCTGTTTCATTAATATTCAGCTTAAATCTTAAACTTCTAATTGTACTTGGTGATTTTAAGCAGGTAATAAAAATATTTTTTTAAGAAAGTGAATTTTGACTTTATAAAACACATTGCAGTTTTTTTTCTTGTTAAAAAAAAGAGTGGGTTCCCTGGGGTGAACCCAGAGCCATGGCAGAGCCTGGCAAGCTACCCATGGTGTACTTGATATGCCAAAAACAGTACCAATAATGGACCTCATTTCCAACCAATGGAGACATTACTGGCGCCCCCTTGAGCAAATCGATGAACAATGGAAAGACAAGTGGTACAAGTGAAGTGAATGAAAACTAACTAAATTTACAAATTTCTTATTTAAAGCACACTCTCCAAGTTAGTAATTGGGATTACTTCACCTTAATTTTGAAACAGTAAAAAAACAGAAATAATTTTTATTTATTATTAATAACATCTAAGAACTTTGAATTTTCTTTGTTTACAATGTGGAAATATTGGAAAGCATTAGTTTCCTAAAAATTTAATGCATACTATTACAATTAATATTAATGACGTTTACCTCAATTTTAGTTAGATATTTAAAAATAATAACAAAACCTCTTTCCTACTGCCATAACTGAGATAATGTATGATGTTTCCATGGATTTGGAATGTGACATTTGATGGTGACATGGCAGATATTTTTTCCATGTACTTTAGAACATTTTAAAGTGCTTTTAAATCTCTGTGTGTTCCTCAAACTTCCTTAGTCTTCCATATTATTTCTGGCTGGAAGGCACATATTTGATTGATAATTTAATTTTCTTTTAAAACACCAGAGGGATGGACAAGAGGGTATGGAGTTTGCTTTGCACTCAGTCAACCTGGTTTCAATCCCCAGAATCCCATATGGTCCTCTGAGCACAGCCAGGAGCAATTTCTGAGTGCAGAGCCAGTAGTAACCCCTGAGCATGGCAAGGCATGATCCAAAACAGGAAGAAATAATTAGTAAATAAAAATGAAATAAATAGGGGCTGGAGCGATAGAACAGAGGGGAGGGTATTTGAGTTGCACATGGCCTACCCAGGTTTGATCTCCGGCATTCCATATGGTTCCACCAAGAACAACCAGGAGTAATTCCTGAGTGCAGAGACAGAAGTGACACCTGGGAGGGTGTGACCCAAAAAAGCAAAAAAAAAAATAGCAAAATCATACAGGTGTGATCAAAAAATTCAAACAAAGCAAAAATAAATAAATAAAGATTAAAACAATTTCAATTTTTTGACCAAAAAAATAAATAAAAATTAAAGCACTCGTATACTAATGCTTTACTTAGTTTAAGACCACACACAGCAATAGCCAGGGTTTATACCTAAAACTTTGCTTGGGAATCACGCTCAGCAATTATAGAAACATATTTTAGTATATAACTATGTATGTAAAAATTCTAGGGTCCATTCTGAACAATTTCAATTCTTTTTATCTGTCTTATTATCAATTCCTCCTTCACAATACCATGTTACATTATTTACTTTTATTTTTTGGCTCCTTTGAGAACTTTCATTTATTACTTAACTCCTTTCAAATTTATGTAGGGTCAAAGAAATATTGGGCAAAACATTTGGTAAAGAAAATAAAAGCAAAGTAAAAATAAATGAGTGTATGTTGGCCTGCAAAGCTTATTTAGTACATGACATAAAGAATCAAACATTCCTATCAAATGGAAAAAATAGTCCCATACCATGCATCTACTATTCAAGGTACAAAAGGAGAATGCAAAGTAACAAAAAAATTAGAAACCCAATCTGAAAATTTGGTTAAAAAAAAAAAGAACATTAGAGGACCTGAGCAACAGCACAGTGGATAGGGCATTTGCTTTGCAGGCCACCCTCCCAGATTCAATCGCTGGCATCCCTTATGGTCCCCTGTCGGGAGCTCCACCGGGGTCCCCAACAGGGCCGGGAAGCGAGTTCACTTCTACCTCTGAAGCCGGGCGAGGAATGGATGAAAACTCAGGAATCCGGACGCAGTTTTAAAAGGGTTTACTTATCAAAGGTTCAGGCATACAAATCAGCAAAAGGAAAAGCCCGGTGCTTAGGATTCCAGGCTAGAACCCCAGCCACGTGTAGGCCAAGATGGCGGCCACCACATGTAAAGGCCCTGTAAAGAAGAGACAAAGACAAAACTCTCAAAAGGGTGCAAGCTCACAAAGAGAGAGCCCCAAAAGAACCGTGAGAGAGAGGAAGCAGGCGAGTATTATACCCCTGCAACTCAGACCTCCCTCCCACTGTTATGGAAAGGAGGGAGAGTCAAATGCCCTTAGGTAATCCCTCCCTGCACCTCACCTAGGCCCTTTTGTATGCTATTGTTTTGAGCCAAGATCTGCCTGGAAATGCCTTTATAGGGTAGAGAAGGGGTTTCTAAGATGGCTTGTCTCTGTACCAAAGACTAATACTAATGCCAGTTAAATATTTCTCCAAGCCTTCACAAGTCTCTTCTACTTCATGGTAGTTTTGTATTTTAGTTGCCTTTGAGTATATCAGGGAGCCATGCTTGTTTGCTTGGAGGCAAACAGCATTTCACCTGGTCTAACTACTTAAGGGTCCCTACGTGGCCGGGCAAATATGCTGGTAAGAACTAGCTAGTCCCACGATGATTGTGGTAGCATGGAAGAATATTTATACCAGCTAGTACAACATACATGGCCAGATAAACTGCCACATTTAGACTAGACCCCCTTATCTACAAAGTGATTTGCAGGCGGCAATTCAGAGCAGATGCAGTGGCCCTTAGAGTAGTCCTGCAACACATAAGTTTTTTTTAAATTCAGTTTGTTATTTAATTTTTCATAATCCAACACAAAACCTGCAGGAGGCAATCAAGGGCAGATGCAAAGGCCTAGGCTTTTAGGTGTCCTGCAACAGTCCCCTGAACATTGCCAAAAGTTATTCCTGAGAGCAGAGCCAGGAGTAACCTCTGAGCACTGCTGGGTGTTTCCCAAAAAAGAAAAAAAAAGAGAATTCAGATCTCCGAAGAAGATATAGCAATATGTATCTATCAATTTCCACATCTGTCTATATATATATATATATATATATATATATATATTTTATACATTTACCTACAGTTTCATGTATGTAGATATACATCTTCTGCATATATAATCAATGAATATATAATGCAATATATACATGCAGATATATATGTGTATATGTGTGTGTGTGTATATATATATATATATATATATATATATATATATATATATGCCTCTTGAGGTGTTGCAGGTGTGGCTGCAGTGCCCGGCTACATTTGGCAGGTGGCAGACAGGAAACAGGCTTGTCTACATCCTCAGAGTTCTGCCCGTGAGCCCTGAATGGTTGATGGTCTGACATAGGAAAAGACTGGGCCCCTTGGGATGAACCCAGAGCCACGGAAGAGCCTGGCAAGCTCTTTGATATGCCAAAAAACATGGCAATTCGATATGCCAAAAACAGTAACAATAATGGACCTCATTCCAAACTAATGGAGACATTACTGGCACCCATTCGAGCAAATGGATGAACAATGGGAAGACAAGTGACAAGTGACATATATACAAGATGTATATCTATATATCTATATTTATCTATCTAAACACATATACACAAAAAGACACAGACATTTGGGTATGCTCTATGTTAGAGTTTATCAGGGTAATGAAAATATATTCCACATAAATTACAGTGTATTAATTAAAAAGAACACAGGATCATATATATTTATTAATAATTTATTCATTAAAATAAATATATATATATATATTTTAATAAATAAAAACAAAGAATAGGAAGAGGAGGTAGAAAAATAAAAAAAAAATAATCTTCATCCAGCATCTTTTTTAGGTATTGTTATTCCTCTTTGACCGATTTCTCCCTGCAAAAAACTATATTTAAAATAGGTATACTGGAATAAGGAATAACTGCGGCATTTTTAATTATTTCTCTCATTCTTTTGATATTTATAAATATTTTAAATTTTATTTGGATTTTAACATCTAATAGATACTAGTTTAAAGGAGTTACTAGGTAACTATAAAATAGATCTAAATAATTCACATAAAGTTTTCTTTCAATAGTATCTTGAAAATAATTTATTCTTGATCTTCCTTCTAATATAATAAGCATATTTCATGATTTCTTGGTAATAATTTCATCATTTTTATTCTTCAAAATGCTATTTTTTTATCCCCAAGGAATATATACTCCATTGTACTTTGCTGTTTGAGTTATATGCAACTAAGAAACTTTATTAATAAAACTCACCTTTATTTACAAGGAAGTATAAGCTAAATAAGTAGAAATTTTATATAGTAAGTACATTTTAATCATAAAATATTTTTTTTTCATTTAATAATAGTCAGTTTAAATGCATTTTAATCAGATTGAAAATAATTTTCACTGTCCCTCAGTGCCCAAACTGATTTAATGTATTTCAGGAAAACATTACAACAATTTTTAGGTGAATAAAACTTAGCAGTTTGAAAAGACAATGGTAAGTAGAGTAAAGTTATTAAAGTAAAATTGTGGGCTTTCATACATCAATACAAATGCAAGTATTATGTGTCAATGTGTGAATAAAATGTTAATGAGCTACAAAATACAACTGGAAGAGTGGTTAAACTGTTAAACCTTGAAACATTACTTTCCATTTGAAATGAATTTGCATTGAAAAAACAGCCATGCAGTTTCATTATTGTGATCATATGGATGTGAAAATGCTACTTAATCTCAAAGGAAGCTAATGGGTTCTTGTTGGTGAATAATTTACATTCTCTTTTTTTCATTTTCCTTAATAGAGAGAGAACTTAATAACTAACTATGAGCAGAAGAGAATCATCATCTAAAGCGCTTATACAAAATAGTTTCATATAATTCTTGAAGTTTAGGTGCTTAAAATTGCGCGTGTGTGTAAATTTAGCACTACTGGGGCCATGATATTCCCAAACAAGTTCTGAAATATTTAACTGTCACTGGTAATAATTTATAAAGTAGGTATGTCGACATTTGCCTGATAGATCTGAGGGGCATGTTAATAGAGTGCAATGAAGACAGATAGCTCCATTCTGGTACCACTGAGCAGACAGCCGCCTCATGAAACACTTCTCAGCCAAGGCACATCAATCTCACCATGATGGCTGCTCAGATTAGACAGGGAGGCGCACTCCTGTGAATCTTAAAAGGCCATTTCTGTCTTTTGTGAAGTTGTTTAACTTTGTTTTCATTTTATGGAGCCTGGCTGAGCTCTAACACACACAGGACTTGACAGATCGACTTTTATAAAATACCTAGGAAAGAGAGATTTTACGGAAACATAAATTACAAATTTCACAGTGTAAACCGAACATGGCATTAAGTTAAGATACCATAAAATAGCATTCATTATTTATTGTACTGCTCATGCATTGTTTAGAGGTTGACTCATGTGTTTGTGACATTCCTTCTTTTGTTATAATTTAAGAGGTTGATACCTGACAGGAAGAGGGCAAACTGAGGAACTAAACACATGTTTAATTATCTTGAAACCTAATTTATGTTTATGAACCACTCAGAATTATTAGGACACCTCGAGGAAAACATCAAATAATAGCTCTTGAGCAGTTGCTAAGATGCTGATTTGAGAAGCAGAAAAGCAACACCCGAATGGATTGCCGTCATTCTATATTCGGTATCATTCTCACCCGTGACATAACGCAAAATGTCGTTTCCTGTATTTTCCAGAAATGATTTGTTTCTTAGATTTGTAAAAGTGCAACAACATAAGTCTAAGTAAACCTGATCAATGTTCACACTATGTCCATAAATTTCTATCTAAAATCAAGTATGCTCTATTATTCAAAATAGCACCAGTAGAAAACACCAGATGGTACAGATGAGAGATCATTTCAGGCTTTTGTTTGATCCTTGTGATGACAAAGCACAACTGGTAAAACTAAATCAGGATAGGTAGGCACTTTAAAAATACCCCCTAGGAGATTAAAGTCTTCACCATATGGTTTCTGGTTAACTCTTGTTTTATAAAGAATGAGAATGACTTCCGAAGGGTAATTTGATTCCAGTCTCTAAAGTTAGTTGGATTGGCACCTCAACATCCATTCAGTGAATGTGAGCCACAGAGACTGGAACACAGAGGCAGTAGGAATATCCGAGACACTAAAGTTTTAGGATAGCCTGAGAAGCCCTGACCACACAGTCCGTCCATTTATTCCAGATAATGATGTTTCATTTTCACTCTGATTCCAAACTCGTGAGCTATTTAACTTGTAGGAACATTATGAACATGAGAATTCAAGTTATTTCAAGAGCATAAACAATCAACAAGGACCCTTAAGATACAAAGTAGAGTAGGACCCATTTCTTACTCTGTTTATCGTGAGTTGCCCTCTACATCTAGATAACCTCAAACTCTATTATTCTGTTCTTTTTGGGTTCCAATTATAATACACCTAAGGTGTATTTTTGCCCAGGAATTCCTATCTTGGGATTATAGTTATAGAAGCAGGGCAATTTCCCACCTTCCACAACTTTGTGTCGCCTATAAAAATCTAGAGATATAGCTCCATTTTTTCAGTTCTTTCTCACCTCTCTCTCTCTCTCTCTCTCTCTCTCTCTCTCTCTCTCTGTTCCTTTTGCATGTACTGACTGCTTTCTCTGCCTAGCTCATTTGCAAAACCATATCCATTTTGACAAAGAAGGCAGGAAGTTTCCCGTAAGTCCTTCAAAGAGGTCCTCCTGGAATCTCCTTTTCCATTGTCTTCATTAGCTAGCACAAATGGCCCAAGAAATACCAAATAGTGCTAAGGTGATGGACATCAGGAAAGCAGAGGCTGAGTACTCTGTCCTGTCAGCTTAAGTCTAGGCTATATTCTACTCTATATTTGCATCTTTTAAGTCCCAAAACAGAAACCCAAGTAATCCATGACATCTACTCGTAATGTTCTTCTGCCTGCCACCAAGATTATCTCTGTCAGTAACTATTGCACTGGTGCTCTGTTTCTTGTCAGAATGAGAGCACTGTGGTTGGTGAGCTTTCAGCTCCTGAAAGACCACGGCCTCCATAGACAGTTCAAGAGAAACAGGCACAAGAGAAACAAATAAATATTTTAAATTCCCATATTATTTGCCCCTGTATTCTATAACAGTCGTAATGAAATACCCCATATTGTGTTACAGAAATTGTTTCCTTAAAATCCAGGAGACACAGGATATAAATTCAGAGGTCAGGGCCCGGAGCGATAGCCCAGCGGGTAGGGCGTTTGCCTTTCACAAGGCAGGCTGACCCAAGTTCCATCCCAGGCATCCCATCCCTGAGCACTGCCAGGAGTAATTCCTGAGCAAAGAGCCAGGAGTAACCCCTGAGCTTCACCAGGTGTGACCCAAAAAAAAAAAAAAAAATTCAGTGATCATACAGATGTGTGTGTGTGTGTGTGTGTGTGTGTGTGTTTATCACTTCTCACTTGTCTTCCGTTGTTCATTGATTTGCTCAAGCGGGCACCAGTAACATCTCCATTAGTTGGGAATGAGGACCATTATTGTTACTGTTTTTGGCATATCGAATATACCACGGGTAGCTTGCCAGGCTCTGCCGTGGCTCTGGGTTTATTCCAGGGGGCCCCAGTCTTTTCTATGTCAGGCCATCAACCATCCAGGGCCCTTGGGAGGAGTCCTGGGTGTAAACAAGCCTGTCTCCTGTCTGCCACCTGTCGAGCGCAGTCAGTGCACTGCAGCATATATATATGCAAATATATAGACATACACATATCTTTGTGCAGTGGGAAATGGTAAATGTACAATGAGTTTAAGTGACATCGTCTGTGCTAGTTCTACCTATTTCGAAAAAGTAAAATATTAAATGATAATCATTTTAGGATATTGTCTTGCTGAAGGGGAAATAGGTAGGCAAATAAAGTTTAAAGTTGAATTTTCAGTGATTAACAGGCTAATTTTTCATGATGAACACCAGAAATATATGCTATAAAATTGTTGCTTAATTTTTTTAAAAGTTTAATAAAACTAGCATTTGTTAAACTTAACATTGTTTTCATCTTTTTTTTAATTTCTAAATATTTAAGATTATATTTATTCAGTTAAAACAGGTCTGATGTTTACAATGCTATTAATTTCACAATTATGAGATATACTGTTTTCACCTCACCTCCACCAAAGTTCCTATGGTTCCTCCAACAGCCTCCCTCCTTATTTCTAAGACACTCATATTTACCACCTCACTTACCTCTCTGTTTCTTTTATAGTTTCCTCAGTTCAGTAATATAGGGTTTATTATCATTTGATTCTATCAATTCCCTATTTTGCTTCTCTAAAAAAAGAAATGCTAAGTGAGTGAATTCGCCTGGTATTTATCTTTTCCCTCCCCATTTTGCTTCACATTCTATTTTCTAATTTGATCAAACTTGCAGCAAATGTTTTGATATTGTCTTTTCTCATAATTGAATAGCATGCCATATATATGTATATATATATGCACATACAACGTATATATCGTATTAATAATATATATGATGTATATGAATATATATGTTATGTATATAAGAAATCACATTTTCTTATCCCATACCTCTGTTGTTGGAAATTTGAGTTATTCTGTAACTTGCAGATTGTAATAAGTACTGTAACATTAAAGAGTATAGCAGTTAGATGAAGAGCATATCAAGATATGCAGAAAATGGTGGTCTTTCTCTATTCCATAGAAAGTAGTGTCAGAAGAAAATAAATCTATCTACACTTTAAAATCAGACTCCTAAGGGCTGGGCAATAGTACAATCAATAGCACATTTGCCTCATACTTGGCTAACCCTGTTTCATTCCCCCATCGTCCCATACGGTGTCCGGGCACTGCCAGGTATAACTCCTGAGTGCAGAACCAGGAGTAACCCCTGGGCATCATGAGGTGTGACCAAAAAGAAAAAAAAAATGAATCAAATAAATCAGATTCCGCGACTACAAATATGTAAGAAAAATATCTCTACTCGTCAAAATATTTATTCTAGGATACAATTAGATGACAATTTAAAAAACTAATAGAAATAGCTTATAAGAAATAAATTAGTTTCCAAATATAGATATGGCGCTTGATATTATAACATTTTGTACACTTCACATTATTTAGAAGTCCTAAAATTATAATATTTAAAATAATGACAGAATTGTTATTGCATAAACCACTGATATAACTGTAGATTAATATTTTTCTCACTTGTGAGAAATTACTCTTAGTGGGATCAGGCACATCCGGGAAGTTGAAGATCATACCAGTGTAAGTTGTATACAAGACAAATACCTTTTCAGTTTCACTATTTCTTCAACCTCTGCATTAGAGATTTTTAAATAATAAACAACAATATACATATCAGAAAAAAATTTAAGTATTTTATATCTTTAACTTATAAAGGACCATAACATTTAAATTATTTTATTAACAAATTTTACTTTAATAATGAGGTGTTTTATATTTTGAATTCAGCATTTAGTCACTAAGTTTAGAAGATGTATATTTAATTACCTGTATAGATACTTATCTTAGTTTTAGTTATTAGATTTAGTATATATGGCAAACATTTGCAATATATATGCAAATATTTGAAAATTTAAAATAGTTATAAATTTTAGTACAATCCTAATTTTATACTAGAAAAGTCAAATTGCCTTAGTTTTATGTATTTCTTATCTTTAAGACCTAAGAGAATCTAGGAGGAAAATTACTCATCCTTCTTTTTGAAGCAATGGAATCGCTAACTATAATGATCACCTCTTCAAAAGAATGCATTCATTGAAACCTTCATTATATTTTTTCTGACCTTGCAATCTAATTATTAGAATTGCATTTACGTTATCTCAAATGCACAGACTCTCAGTATCTTTTGCTGACTTTTTAATTGTTTTTGATGATAAACTTTGAGAACTTAATGCTTATGAAATTAGTCTGTCAACAACAAATTCTTGCTGAAAGTAATCTGTGTCTGAAAATATAGTTTCCAAATACTGAATAAAGTATATAAAGATAGTCAGTTAATGAAAAATAATTGCTCCAGAGCAGTTTTTCCCCTGTTCCTTATAATTTTCATTTTGCTTTACAAGCATATGTACTTTTGCTCAAATTTCAGATAGTCAATTAAATTACTCCCTTAAATTTTCTTTATACACACTTAACATAATACATTACATTTTAATCACAATGAGTAAAGTCTCTGTTGTACAATTCCTTTATTGAAGATGCAACAGGAACTGTTTTTCCAGGCATAACAAATTCTCAATAGAGTTTATTTTTGGTATGCTTTATTACCGTTATCAGAGACAAGGAGCTACCTGAATTATCTTGCTAATGTTACCTAGCGTGATATTACCTTAGGGGTTGTAATTAATTCAGATGCGTGTAAGCCATTCCCATACTTGATTTTAAAAGCATAAAATTATATATTTTTATTTTATTTTACAAATCCTTTTATGTATCTTTAATCTTATTTTATCAAATGTTTGTCAAAAATGAAAATCAGAAAATTTTGTTTATTTTCCATTTGATACATAGAGAATCTAAACATGTTCTAGTACATAATGCAATACTAATATGTTGAGCAATTAATTGAATATATTTATTTTGAATACAATACAGGGTCAGCTATTTAAAAACTAGATTGCTAACACTGTCTCTTGAGGAGTTGAAGGTGTGACCAGGGCTAGAAACTGCCTTCCCTCCTGGGTGCTTCATAGTCAGCTGGGCACATGGAGAGCCGGTAGCAGCTCTTCCCGTGTATCTGAGTCTCCCCGTCTATCTGAGTTATTTGATATTGTGCAATATTTATCTTTACAATACATGTGTCTAACATATATAAGGAATTGGATCGGGTTCAAACAAATACTTTATCAAAAATATAAAATAAAACCCAAACCATCCAACCAAAGTCTTTCAACTGGTAACGATGAGCTATTACTTGGGCTTAACAAGTTATTGTATGAGGGTCAAGATTTCAATATATGTTTTAAGTGAATGCCAGAATTTTAAATTTTACAATTATTTTTCTTGCCTCCTGGCAAATAACAAAAGTTTTTTTTTTAAAATCCCATATTATACTAATCAATGTTGATGTCTGAAGGTAAATTGGTAACTGTGAGAGAAGGGAAGGCACAAATATAATAGAAAGGGAAAGGAAGGTGATTTCAGGTAACACTTTATAGGAAGAGAATCATTAATCATTATTACAATGAATTTCATGTGAATTATTTGCATTAGAGTGTAACTCATATATACTTTTAAAACTAAAAATATGTTTTATTTAAAATATTAGTGAAATATCTGATATGTAAATTTTAATGAGTTTTATAATGAAAAAGAAAATAAATGTTTTAGATATTATGTTAAGGATATTTTTAAATAAACAATAGGATATGAAATAAGGAATCCACACGGAAAAATATGTTGAGAACACTGAAATGGTGGGAAGAGTCAGTGAACTATGTCAAGAGAAATATTGACAATAATAGCTGACTTGTGATAACACACATTTTGAGTATATTTAATATTTAATCCTTAATGCATATAGTCTTGAATACCAGCATTAACTTAAGAAAAATTATAAAAGCATGTACAATTATTTTGCTGAAAAGATTTACAAATATGAACAACTTTTATTCTCAAAATTATGTTAGGGGCCGGAGCGATAGCCCAGCGGGTAGGGCGTTTGCCTTGCACTCGGCCAGCCCATGCCAGCCCAGATTCAATCCCCGGCATCCCATATGGCCCCCTTGAGCACTGCCAGGAGTAATTCCTGAGTGCAGGGCCAGGAGTAACTCCTGAGCATCGAAGGGTGTGACCCCCCCAAAAAGCAAAAAAAATATGTTTTTTTAAATTTTTGTTTTTAAGTTTTTTAAAAAACTATGCATTTTTAAATTTTTGTTTACTGATACAGAACTTTGCTTCAAAAATATTTAATAACATCAGAACTTCCAGATGTAATATATACACATTAGAAAATTGAATGAAGGTTTAAATTAAAATTTCATCATTTATCACTTTTCAGCATTGTTCTTTTCCCAAGAAAATAGACAAATAGGAAAATGACATTGGGAGGCTTTTCTAACTGCACGGTTAGCAGCACCAACATTTTATACAATTTGCTATAGAAATTGAATAGTCTCAAATGTAATATAAAGAGAAAAATAAATCAAAATGTATTAATACTTCAATTCCCTATACACACCATACAATAGTCCAGATGTTTCCACAGATTTGATTTAACTTAAGTGTGAACCCAATATAATTTTTTATAATAGCTTTGTTGGCACAAATTAAATATGCCTGAAATTTATTGTAAGCCTGACAGTCAACTAACAGTTTACCTTTCTAAATTTGACATAGGATTCCTTCTGTGAAATCAATATAGATCCAGTACCTTGGAATTGAGAATGGATTTCTTAAATTTGTATATATTTATTAGAGGTATAAAGAAAACTTAACTATGGAACAGAAACCTTGGTCATGAATTTTCCAGCATCCACAATTGTGAGGAATAGGCATCCATACTGTTTTTGCTGTTTATTTGGGAGGTCATATCTGATGATGTTCTTTGCCTACTTTGGCTTGATTCTCAGTGTCATTCCTTGTATTGCTTGGAAGACCATCTGTGGAGGCAGGAATCAAAGCATGGCCTCCTGCAGGCAAAGCATGAGATGAAACCATAGAGATATTGCCATACATTACATTTTTTAAATTTTTATTTTAAGTACTTTGGTTACAATATTGTTTATGATATTAATATACACTAATTGCCTCATCGCCTCTAAAGTGCCGAAGGATTGCTGTCCCAGTGATAGCTTATCTCCAGTCCTCCATAAGGACATGACTCAATTCCTTGCTTATATTACAACTATTATGTTCATTTTCTGACATCTGCGATTATTGCATATAGTTTTTTATATATAATTTTCTGAATTTATTAAGTAACATTGAAGTATAGCACCAGAACAAAATAATTATAAATAATTTTTCAATTTTAGGAAAACTTATAATTATTTTATAGGAGAAAATCTTTAACTATTGGCAAATTATTGTTGGCATTGATTTTGAAATATCTTATTGGGTGAATTCCCAGGTCTATATTATTAGATGTAATCAATAGTCAAAAATAAATTTAACAGGGGCCAGAGCGATAGCCCAGCAGGTAGGGCGTTTGCCTTGCACGCGGCTGGCCTGTGCCGGCCTGGGTTCAATCCCTGGCATCCCATATGGTCCCCCAAGCACCACCAGGAGTAATTCCTGAGTGCAGAGCCAGGAGAAACCCCTGAGCATTGCCGGGTGTGACCCAAAAAGAAAAAAAATTAAGAATAAATTTTATTTTATCTATTGTTAGCAAGATTTCCTAGATTTACGTGGACTTATTTTATATAATAATTCTTATTTCTCTTAACTGAGCACTTTTAACCTAATATTCAAGGTATTATATAGTGGTAAGATTTTATAGTGCTTATACCAACATAATAATACATAAAATTTTGTTTACCCATGGTTTTATAATATTTAACCAGCAATAGCATATTCCATATACAGGAATGATATATAAATTGTTTCAAGGGCTTTTTATGTTTAAACATAAGGGCACATTAGATTTTCTCTTAAAACTATTATTTTATTATTATTGCTTATTGTCTGGTTCAGACTCTATGGGGAAAATTGTTAAACACACCCATAAAACTCAATGATTTCAGTTCTCCTAATTTCCAAAACCGTCAATTTTAAAAACAGATGCATACCTAAGCTCATTTGCAGCACTTCATACAATAGGCTATGGGAAAAGCCAATTGAAAACGTGCTTATTTTTTGTGTTTTAGCATCTTCAGAGATTCTTGATTTAAATCTCAGTTGAGAGGTAGACCATTTGAAGATTTCTATTTAGAACATGTACACAGTCTCTGATTACTATATTTCTTCAAATGTACTTGCACTTTAGTATATTTATTTTAAGTCTAATTTTATCAAAGCCTAACAATTTTATAGTAAAGGTGAAAACCCCTAATAAAAAAATTCAATTTGTTATGATTGAGGCAGATGGATCAAGAAATACTAAACCAGTTTTATATTTTACTTCATGAACCAATATGAAATTATTCAAATGATATTCAGAATAATCAGGCTGTACATTGAAAATCTGTGGAGGAGTTTTTATATTTTTTTACAGGATGGGGCATGTCCACTAATGGATTAGTTCAATCATTTAATAACCTATTGTGCAGCTAACTTGGCACTTGGGATATAGTGGTAAACAAGATATAGGTCCTTCATGCATACAGCTATGTACTAAAACGATGGGAGAAAATGTGGAATTACTAAGATAAACGTTGAAATAATTATCCATTTTGTATATATTATTGAAGAAGATAGTGAGAGGTTACAACAGGTGTTAATTGGGAAGACATGATTTTATGAAAGAAACAATAAGCATCTTAAAATCATTTTAAGAGAAATGAATTATTTGAGTGAGGAATAGTGATGTATATTTGAGAAATAGAGGAAAAACTTATTGATAGGACCTTATTGACCTATAATGAACTAGTCATTTTTGAGTCTTGAATGGAGTTAAAGATTGAAGTACAGTTTTAGATTTCTATATCTTGGAAATATGGTAATTAGGAGGTAATTTGGAAATTAACTTCCTTGTAAAGACCCTGAAGGAACAGTTTGAGGCTCTTCATATTTCTGAATCAACCAGATGGAATTGGGCTACATTGGCATGTGATAGGGTCCAATGGAAATGTTACTGGCGCCTGCTAGAGCAAATCAATGAATAACTGGGGTTCAAGTGATCAAGTGATCTTGGAAAAAAGGACTAGCAACAATTGGTAGTATGTGGTGTCCAATTAAGTGAGAGAAAGAGATTGCAATGAAAGGAGTATGCAAATAAAAATTTTTTAAAGGAGCTATACCTGCTATCATTAAAGTAAATATTTACCAAAAGTGATTAAATTAAATGGATAAAATAAGTTTAATCCTGAGATGTCATTGATCTAAAAACTGGTGGAAAACCAAAGTGAACTAACTAATGATATAATATCAATGAGTAACTTGAATGATGAGAGGAATGTTTTGGATAAAGTAACTAAAATGCATAAAGACTATCTACTTTAAGAGAGTTAATACAGATGTGCACACACACAGATATAGTAGCTTACAATCTTGTACCTTCATATCTCAAGACAAAACTAGTATTCAATTTGTACGACAGGGTTTGCTGGAGAGAAAATAATTATTATAAACATATTAGCTCCATAGCCACAGAGATTGCAGGTTCTGACATACTCACCATTATATTATGATATTTGAAGGCTAAACTACTTGATTATCAATCTTGATGAGTTCTGGTATTAAGTAATCTGCTTAACCAAAGGCACAAGTAACAAATGCTAATAGAGATATACTAAGCTTAATATTTTGACTTTATTACTTACATTGATACTTAGTTCTAGAATAATATGTTACAGCTTTTACTACAACTATTCACAGCACCCCTTATGGAAATAAAATGTGTTCTCTTAAAATGAAAGTAGGATTAAATTAGTATTCAGAGTCTTACATTCTGCACATTTAGGTAATTAAATAAAATTTTACTGGACAATTTTTATGTGCTACCCTAAAAATGCAATACAAAGGGAGATACTTCTCTAGTTCTAATGAATATATGCTGGAATTTTCCATTTTAAGTTGCCTAGTTAGATTGGTAAAAACAAATGTAGTGAATAATGTGTTAGGGGTAGGCTGTAATACATTTGGAGAATGAAGGACATAGAAACATTTATTTGTTTCTTGTGCAAAATTTTTGGTAAGAATAATTAACCAAACAAAGGAAATGAAAGATGAAGATAGAATTTATCTGTAGGAAGAGTGAAAGGAGAGACTATACAGGAGCAGCGTTCCATATCACTTGTCATTAAGATTCAGGCAAAGCACAGATAGTTGGTTTGTTCTTTGTCTTTAATTTTTTTCATCACAGGATTTAACAGACATTATTTTCCTCTGCAAATTGTAATTTTGATACTAAAGGTTTTTATTAGGACCAGGTGCCCTACTCCCTTCAATTATGAATGATTTTCAAGTAATGCTAATGATATCACATTAGCTCTGAGTAATTTGAATAAAACATAGGATTTCGGGAGATATTTAGCTAATGCCAAGCACAAAGTCAGATCAAAATTGATTAAAGATATCAACAACAGATATGAGTCCGTAAGATTCATCGAAGATAACATAGGAAAAAAGGTCTGTGAGATTGAAGCTAAAGGAATCTTCAAATATGAAACACCACTGACAAAACAAATGGAATCAAAGATAAACAAATGGGATTATATAAAACTGAAAAGCTTCTGTGCCTCGAAAAAACATTGACCAAGATACAAGGACAGCCCACAGATTGGGAAAGAATATTCACTCAATGCCCATCTGATAAGGGATATCAGGATATATATATATATATGATATATGGATATATATATATGGATATATATATATATATATCAGATATATCATATATCAGGCACTGGAGAATAGAACTTTACAAAAAAAAGTCAACACCATCAAAAAATGGGGGAGAAGAAATGAACATCCAAAAAGAATAAATTCAAATGTCGAATAGGCAAATGAAAAAGTGCTCTTCATCATTAATCATCAGGGAGATGCAAATCCAAACAACAGTGAGGTACCATCTCACACCACAAAGACTGGCACACATCCAAAGAGCAAGAACAACCAGTGCTGGTGTGGATGCAGGAAAGCAGGACTGCCATCCACTTTTTGGTGGGAGTGCAGTCTGGTCCAGCACTTTAGAAAAACAATATGGACATTCCTCCACAAACTAAATATTGAGATTCCATTTGACCCAGCGATACCACTCCTGGGAATATACTCTGGAGACCCAAAAACACATAGCATGAATAATATCTGCAGTCTGTATTCATTGCAGCTCTGTGCACAATATCTAGAATCTGTCAACAATATCCAGAATCTGTCAACAACCTAAATGCCCAAGAACAGAAGACTGGATAAAAGAAACTATGGTACATCTGCACAACAGAACACTGCGTAGCTTTCAGAAAAGATGAAGTCATGAAATTTACCTGCAAATAGATGGACATGGATGTTATCAAGCTGAGTGAAATTAGTCAAAAAGAAAAGGACACATATAGAATGACTGCATTAATTAATTGGATATAAGTACATGCCACTGTTCTGCTAATTGTGAATTACCATGTGCGACATGGTAACGCATTGAATATACACAAAGAGATTTACATGATATGTCTGTAGGCAAACCACAATGTGTATGAGAAAAGAAGAGGGAGAGAATGAGAGAGAGTTAGAGAGAGAGAGAAGAAGAAAAGGAAAGTGCCACTGTAGGGGCATGCTGGATGTGGTGGGGGGGAATTTGGGGATATTGGTGGTGAGAATGGGGCACTGGTGGAGGGACAGGTCCTGGAACACTGTGTGACTGAGCAATTATGAACCACTTTCTAATCTTATACTCCAGGTGATATAGTAAAAAAAAAGATATTCAAAGTAAAAAGTAGACTATTAAAAAATATTCTACCTTAGTTCTTTCTTTTAATAAGCACTATTTTTTATTATCTTAACTAGGAGCTGAATATGATCATTACAAAAGTGATTATTATAAGCAGTCAAAAATTATTTGTTGTTGCTTGTAATGGAAAACTCCATCTAAGATCCGCTATATTTACCTGAAGTGTTATACAATGATTAGGTTGCAACTGTGATTTTCTTACCAGTCTGAGTTTAGAATTTAAGTTGAAAAATTTGAATACTGAAAATCCATTTTTAGGGGTCAGACTGTTTAAATGTTTTGCAAAAGAAAACAAAAAATAAAGTATTAACACGAGATATTATTTATTTTTCATTTCAATATATTAAAATATATTGTTTATCATGGCCATTAGAAAAATGTTATGTCCTTTAGTTTATTTTAGATACTTTAATAGTGAGTTTAAATTAATAACAATAAGTTTATATAATAAGTGCACAGTCCAGTGTTGTTTAGTATAAACAAAACATTGAAACATCACTACAATCAAGTTAGACTAATTTCTACTTTCAATACAAAAGAAAAGTATTCAACTGTAAATCTCTGTAATCCCTCTACCATTCTGTAAGTAAATGTAAATCCATTTTGTATGATAATACACATTTCTATTCTATATATTTTATGTAAACTTATTTATACAACATAGTACCTGGTAAGTAGTTTTTTCCACTTAGAATAATGCTTTCAAAGTTCAATGTTTTTTAGCACATTTCAATATTTATCCCTTGTATTTCAAATAGCATTTCCCTTTTATGAATAGACCAGCTTCATTAAACATTCATTATTTGGGCGGGGGTGGAAAACATTCATTATTTGCTAACTATTAAGTTTATTTCCACATTAGGGAAATTTCTAACTCTTCTCTAAACATATGAAAATTTCTGAGTGACTGTATGAGTTATTCTTATAGGGTATGTATTTTGTAAATGATGATAAAACAATTATGCTTAACTTTCTAAGAATCAAACACATTCCCTTCAAAGTAACTCAATCACAACCCGTTGTTTGGGGAATGTTTTCTGCATCAGTCTATGCTAGTTGTCATTTTGTAGACTTACATGGCTAGAAAGTGATAACTCAATGTGGAAATCATATTTACTTATTTATTATAATAATATATTTTACATGTTATAATGTATTTATATTTAGAATTTTTTAATTTACACTATTTAGAATTTAAAATTGTTTTTAAATCTATAGATTTTTCTGAGTTTAGAATATAAGGTCACCATTATTACCATGTTGATATGCAACCATTTTCAAACTTCTGTTTTATATTTGCACTATTTTTATGGTAAGCTTTGAAAAACAATTATATCAATTTGGATGACATTAAAGTTTTATTGTTTTTGTCTTATTATTTTCCTTTTAGAGCTATATATTAGTAAGTTTGCCTGATACAGGATAAAACATATTTTATCAATATTACTGATATATTCTATTTTATTAATATATTACTATATTTATATACTTCTGATTATATTATGACATAATAACTTATTATTTTTTCTATGAATTTCATTTTTTTAACTTAGAACCACATCTTTCTCTCTTTATTAAGTCTGAGGTTAAAACTATTCAATTTTCAAGACTCTTTTCAATAATGTTTGCTTTTCCAAAACAAATAAAATGTCATTTACTCTCTGAAAAAGGTAACTTTAAACCATGACATATTTATTATAAATCCTGGGAAAATTGCTAATGATTAAATAAAATGTCAATTTAACAAATGCATTAAGAAGAAATTAGACATTAATATTATCTTCTTTAATAAAACTTCTAATGATAAAATTCTCTAAGAAATACTGAAAATATAATTTTTTAATTGTCTCAACATTATTCTCCTGAGAGAATTTTTTTTAAATTTTTTTATTTTTTACAATTACAAAGATATACAATTAAAAAGTTCATATTTGGGTTTTGGTCACACAGTGTTCCAGCACCCATCCCGCCACCAGTGCCCATCTCCCACCACCAACGTCCCGGTTCCCTCCCCCTCCCCCCAGCCCGCCTCCATGGCAGGTTCTTTATTTCTTTCCATTTCTTTCTTTCTCTTTTCCTTTCCCTCCAGACTATGGATTACAGAACATACATTAAAGGGTTGTCATGTGTATCTTTTTGCCTGTATTCAATGCTCAGTTCTAGGTTGGCATTAGTACCCTCGACAATTGTTAGCCCACACTGTTCCATTTTTCTGTCTTACCTAGCCTCTGACTCCCACGTTTGTGATAATTTCCACCTTTGACAAGACCTCCTGATATATGTTTCACTTGACCTTGGATATTGGTATCTTAATATGTACATATATATTTATGTTATGCAGACAAATGCAGTCATTCTGTATCTGTCTCTCTCCTTCTGGCTAATTTCGCTCAACATAATCTTCTCCATGTCCATCCATTTATAGGCAAATTTTATAACTTTATTTTTCCTAACAGCCGCATAGTACTCCATTGTGTAGATGTACCAAAGCTTTTTTATCCAGTCATCGATTTTCGGGCACTCTGGTTGCTTCCAGATTCTGGCTACTGTGAATATTGCTGCTATGAACATAAAAGTAGGGATGGTGTTTCCGCTGCGTATTTTTGGTTTCCCAAGAGTAGATTCCCAGGAGTGGTATGGCTGGGGCAAATGGGAGTTCAATTTCTAGTCTTTGGAGGAATGTCCATATTGTTTTTCCAAGAAAGGCTGTACCAGCCGGCATTCCCACCAACAATGGATGAGTGTCCCCCTTTTCCCCACATCCACGCCAGCACTTGTTGTTCTTGCTCTTTTGAATATGTGCCAGTCTCTGTGGTGTAAAGTGGTATCTCATTGTTGTTTTGATTTGCATCTCTCTGATGATTAGTGATGATGAGCATTTTTTTCATATGTTTTTTGGCCATTCGAATTTCTTCCTTGCTGAAGTTTTTGTTCATTTCTTCTCCCCCATTTTTTGATGGGGTTGTTTGTTTTCTTCTTGTAAAGTTCTACCAGTGCCTGATATATCCTGGATATTAACCCCCTTATCAGATGGGTATTGGGTGAATATTCTTTCCCATTCTGTGGACTGCTTTTTGTATCTTAGTCACTGTTTCTTTTGAGGTGCAGAAGCTTTTTTAGTTTCATGTAGTCCCATATGTTTATCTTTTCTTCTAGTTGCTTTGTTAGTGATGTTTCACCTTTGAAGATGCCTTTAGCTTCAATGTCGTGGAGGGTTTTTCCTATATTTTCTTCAATGTACTTTATGGATTCAAGTCTGATATTGAGATCTTTAATCCATTTTGATCTGATTTTTGTGCATGGTGTTAGACACAGGTCCAAATTCATTTTTTACATGTTGCTGCCCAGTTTTCCCAGCACCACTTGTTGAAGAGGCTTTCCTTACTCCATTTTAGACTCGTTGCACCTTTATCAAAGATTAAATGATCATGTGTTTGAGGTTGGTTGGTGTCAGAGTACTCAATTCTATTCCATAGGTCCATAGGTCTGTTTTTTATTCCAATACCATGCTGTTTTAATTACTACTGCCTTGTAGTACAGTTTGAAGTTGGGAAAGGTGATGCCTCCCATCTTCTTTTTCCCGAGGATTGCTTTAGCTATCCTTGGGGGTTTATTGTTCCACACAAATTTCAGGAGTCTTTGGTCAATTTCTTTGAAGAATGTCATGGGTATCCTTATAGGGACTGCATTGAATCTGTACAGAGCTCTAGGGAGTATTACCATTTTGACAATGTTGATTCTCCCCATCCATGAGCAGGGAATATGTTTCCATTTCCTTGTGTCCTCTTTTATCTCTTGGAGCAATGTCTTGTAGTTTTCTTTGTACAGGTCCTTTACACACTTGGGTAAGTTGATTCCTAGGTATTTGATTTTCTGTGGCACAATTGTGAATGGAATTGTTTCCTTAATATCCCTTTCTTCTCTTTCGTTATTTGTATATAGGAAAGCCACCGACTTTTGGGTGTTGATTTTGTATCCTACCACTCTACTATATGCGTCTATTGTTTCTAGGAGTTTTTTGGTAAAGAGTTTAGGGTTCTCTAGGTATAATATCATGTCATCTGCAAATAATGATAGCTTGACTTCTTCCTTGCCTATCTGGATGCCCTTGATGTCCTTTTCTTCTCTGATTGCTATGGCAGAGTACTTCCAGTCCTATATTGAATAGAAGAGGTGAGAGTGGGCAACCTTGTCTTGTCCCTGATCTCAGGGGGGAAGGCTTTCAACTTTTCCCCATTTAGAATGATGCTCGCTGTGGGCTTTTTGGTAGATGGCTGTAACTATCTTGAGGAAAGTCCCTTCAATTCCCATTTTCTGGAGGGTTTTAATCATGAGCGGGTGCTGGATCTTGTCAAATGCTTTCTCTGCGTCTATTGATAGGATCATATGGTTTTTATTTTTTCTCTTATTGATATGATGTATTATGTTGATTGACTTGCGAATGTTGAACCATCCTTGCATTCCCGGGATGAATCCTACTTGGTCATGATGTATAATCTTCTTGATGGTCTTTGGATTCTGTTTGCAAGTATTTTGTTGAAGATCTTAGCATCCGTGTTCATCAGGGATATTGGTCTGTAGTTTTCTTTCTTTGTGTTGTCTCTCCCTGCTTTGGGTATCAGGGTGATATGTGCCTCGTAGAAGCTGTTTGGGAGTGTTTCTGTTTCTTCTATTTCCTGGAAGAGCTTGAAAAGGATTGGCAGTAGGTCCTCCTTAAATGTTTGGTAGAGTTCACTAGGGAATCCGTCTGGACCTGGGCTTTTGTGTTTGGGAAGTCTTTTAATTACTGTTTCTATTTCCTCAATGGTGATAGGCTTATTCAGGTATTGGAGGTCTTCTTGTTTCAGCTGTGGGAGGTTATAGGACTTCAGGAATTGATCCATTTCTTCTAGATTCTCATGTTTCAGGGCATACAGGCTCTCAAAGTAATCTCTGATGATCTTTTGGATTTCTGTGGTTTCTGTTGTGATGTCACCCTTTTTATTTCTGATTCTGTTTATTTGGGTTCTCTCTTTCCCTGTCCTTACAAGTCTTGCCAATGGTTTGTCAATCTTGTTTATTTTTTCAAAAAAACCAGCTCTTGGTTTCATTAATCTTTTGGATTGTTTTTTTTTTTGGTTTCCAACTCATTGATTTCCTCTCTAAGTTTTATTATTTCCTTTTTTTCTGCCTGGGTTGGGCTCCGTTTGTTGGTCTTTTTCTAATGTCTTCAGCTGTATAGTCAGGTTATTTATGTGGGCCCTTTCTTGTTTCCTGATGAATGCTTGCAGAGCTATAAACTTCCCTCTTAACACGGCTTTTGCCGTGTCCCACAAGTTCTTATAGTTGGTGTCTTCATTTTCATTTGTTTCCAGAAATCTTTGGATTTCCTGTTTGATTTATTCTATGACCCATTTGTTTTTCAGGAGTGATCTGTTCAGTTTCCAGGTGTTTGGTTTGACTTCCTGTTTCTGTGTACGGTTAACTTCCATTTTCAGTGCATCATGGTCTGAAAAGATAGCTGACACAATTTCTATCCTTTTTTTATTTTATTGAGGTATGCTTTGTGGCTCAGCATATGGTCTATCTTGGAGAATGTTCCATGTGCACTAGAGAAAAATGTGTATTCAGCTTTTTTGGCATGAAAAGCCCTGTATATATCCACTAGCTCTCTTTTTTCCATTTCTTCCTTCAGGGCCAATATTTCCTTGGTGAGTTTCAGTCTTGTTGATAGAGCAGTGTTGAAGTCTCCAACTATTATTGTGCTACTGTTAATGTCTTCTTTGAGGTCTCTTAGCAGTTGTTTTATGCATTTTGCTGGCCCCTCGTTGGGTGCATATATGTTTAGTAGTGTAATTTCTTCCTGGTGTACATACCCCTTAAGTTATAAGAAATGGCCTTCGTTGTCCCTTCTAACCTTTTTTCAGCCTGAAGTCTATACTATCTGATACTAATATGGCCACACCAGCCTTTTTGGAGGAGTTGTTTGCATGGAGAATTGTCTTCCAACGTTTGACTTTGAGTCTGTGTTTGTTCTGATTGTTCAGATGTGTTTCTTGTAGTCAGCAGAATGTTGGGTTCAATTTTTTAATCCATTTTGTTACTCTGTCTCTTAATTGGTGCATTTAGACCATTGACGCTGAGAGAGTTTATTGTCATCGGATTTTGTGTCATCTTTCTGTTTGTGCTTGTTGTGCTTTTGGGTTTGGTCGTATTACAGTAGACCCTTCATTCCTTCTTTTTAAAGTTGGTTTTGAGTCCATGAAGTTTCCTGACTTGTTGCTTATCCATGAAGTTGTGCATCTTTCCTTCTGAATCTGAATGTGAGTCTGGCTGGGTTAAGAATTCTTGGTGAGACCTGCAGTTCATTGAGCCTTTTCACAATATCCCACCATTGTTTTCGGGCTCGGAGTGTTTCATCAGAGAAGTCTGCTGTAAATCTTAGAGATGTTCCTTTGTATGTGATTTCCTTCTTTGATCTTGCTGCTTTCTGTATTCTCTCTCTATCTATAGTTTTTGTCATTTTAATTAAGATGTGTCTTGGAGTATTCTTGTTGGGGTTTCTTTTTAGCAGGTATCCTACGGGCCTCCTGGATCTTGAGGCAAGCATTCTTTAGTTCTGGGAACTTCTCAGCAATGATGACTTTGACAGTTTCTTCTTCATCAGGGTTTTCTTCTTGCCTTTCTGGGACCCCAATGATCCGTATTTTGTTTCTTCTGGCTTCATCCCGATTATCTCTTGTTGTCTGTTCGGTAATTGTGAGTCTTTTTTCTATCTTCTGGTGTTGTGTAGAGAATCTTTGGAACGCCCGTCTTCGAGATCACTAATTCTTTCTTCAGTAGCTATTATTCTGCTCTGATGGCTTCCTTTGCAATTTTACAGAGTTTGAGGAAATGCACCCTCAAAACACAAAGTTCCCTTTCAGTAAGTCTTAAAGTACAAATAATTCCCGGAGTTAAGAAAAAGGCTTTGTGTCTATATATGCTGCCTGCACTTCAAGACCCTACGAAAGAATTGCACTGGGGGAAAACTGGCACTTCCTGAAGGCTCCAGAGAACAACGTGGTCAGCTGCCCTGTTTGATACCGCGTCTGGGGGAGACTGTCTTCCCTGGGCCCTGGCCACGAGGAGGCGTGTGGACTGCTTAGAAGGTTCCAGGAGCAGCGCTGCCAGAGTTTCCTTTCAGGTTGGAGGAAGTTGGCTACAGAGAGGGAAGGGAGCAAGAGGCCACTCCTGGACCTGTCCTTCTGCCAGCAACTGATCATCTTAGAGGGCCGGCAGCATCCTGCAGGTCAAGGCCAGGCTGGAGGCTGCGAACACTAGCATGACAGACCACAGCAAAAAGTAGCATCTCCCTAATGAAGTTCACATGAAATCTGAAGGGAAAAGGAGAGTGTGAGGAGTTATGCAGATGAGTGTGGAGCCAGACCACCCACCTCACTTCACGGGCGCCGCCATTTTCCACATTTGGACTTCCCTCTTGTCAGAACTCCACCCAGCAGACCAGCCCATCACAGCTGGGATCATGGACATCCACACTGCAGCAGCTTTTTTCCTCAATCCGCCCAGAACTCCACCCAGCAGACCAGCCCATCCCAGCCCGGATCATGGACACCCACACTGCAGCAGCTTTTTCCTCAATCCGGCCCAGGTATGTTGGTCCAGAGCCTCTCAGACATGGGGGTAAAGCTGTTCCTTGCTCTCCCTGTGCACAGCCATTCATGAGGCAGTCGGGAGGCATGGCGGGTTCTATCCCTGGCCCACCACCTTGGCAGAGCCTCACAACAAGCCAGACCACCCACCTCACTTCACGGGCGCCACCATTTTCCACATTTGGACTTCCCTCTCGTCAGAACTCCACCCAGCAGACCAGCCCATCACAGCCCGGATCCTCGACACCCACCCTGCAGCAGCTTTTTCCTCAATCCGGCCCAGGTATGCTGGTCCAGAGCCTCTCAGACATGGGGCAGAGCTGTTCCTTGCTCTCCCTGTGCACAGCCGTTCATGAGGCAGGTCAGGAGGCATGGCGGGTTCTAGCCCTGGCCCACCACCTTGGCAGAGCCTCACAACAAGCCAGACCACCCGCCTCACTTCACGGGCGCCGCCATTTCCCACATTTGGACTTCCCTCTCATCAGAACTCCACCCAGCAGACCAGCCCATTTATTTGGAGGTGTTTAAAAGAGTTTGCCTCCCTGCTCGGCAAGCCTGGCAAGCTTCTCGTGTTGTATTTGATATGCCAAATTCCAGTAACAATTATATTAGGTGATTCCCATGACCTAATATAATGGTTTGAGGCTCTTTATGTTCCTGTAGCAAAGCCGATACCCCTGGCTCTACTGGCATGAGACAGGACATATGGAGTTATTACTGGTGCCCGCTCTAGCCAATAGATGATCAACGGGAAGATCGTGATCGTGATCGTGATCGTGATGGCTTTCCACTGTGTTTTTTATTTCGTTTACCTCATTTTTTAATATCTGTCATTTCCATTTGCATTTTCCTCACTTCTTCTATCATGTCCTCTTGTATTTTATTGAGTTTGCATTCCATTGCTTCTTTGAATTCCTTATGAATCCTTAACATTTCTTTCCGAAATTCCTTATCAGAGAGGTTATGCAACTCATTGGTATTGCTAGACTCCATCTGGACCAGTGACTTCACTCACTGAGCTTGATGGAATTTTGAGTTGCTTTACCATTATGACTATTGTAGGTTACAAATGTGGGGTCTTGGGTGACTAAATAGTACAGTTAGTAGGTATCTCGTCTGTTTGCAGAGTTTGGGTGGGTAGCAAGGACGTAGGAACGAAGGTTCACTGATACCTCGTGCAAGATAGGTAGTAAGAGGGTCACATGGACGCCAAGCGTGTCTGCGCGGTTTTGAGTTTAAGTTTCATTTTTTTTTTGATTTTTGGGTCACACCGGCGATGCTCAGGGGTTTCCCCTGGCTCTGCACTCAGGAATTACTCCTGGCGGTACTTGGGGACCCTATGGGATGCCGGGGATCAAACCCTGGCTGGCATGGGCCGGCCACATGCAAGGAAAATGCCCTACCCACTGGGCTATCGCTCCCTGCCCTAAGAGTTTCATTCTTAAGCCTCTTAAATATAGGACTAAGTTTCATTTTGAATTAATATTTGTGTATTGTATGAGTTTTAAACTGCATTCTTTCAAATGTGTATTTTCATTCTTCTCAAAATCATTTGCCAGGAAAAATATATCTCCAATTAAAAATATTTGTAAATCTCTCCACCTTAAATAATGACTGAATGCCAATCAGTACTCCTCGCAGAGCCACATATAACTGTGGAATGACACATATATTTTGAAACATAGAGTTAAAATTTGGATGGTGACTACATTGAATATGAAAGACAGTTTGAGGAGCTCTATAAAATTACAGCAGTATTGCTTTTTAACTGTTATCCACTTATAATGTTTTTTCATTTTGTTAGTACTTTTAAGCTTTTCAAAACACATGTACTTATGTTTTTTAATAGATGTCAGTGTTGATGATGCCATGTCCTCCAAGAAAGACTTGAATTTTTGGCTTTTAGTGTCATTGAGGTCCTAGAACTACCTGGTAGTATGGGGGAGGGAACACCCAGTGACCCATGTTAACCTCAGAGTCTCACACTTGCTAATCATGTGCTTTAGCACTTAAGTTATCTCCTAGAGACTATTTTTCATAATTGTAGAAATATAGCTATTTCATGTTCTTCGGTGAATTGGTTAAATTCATTTCTGTGGGGGGGTGTTTTGGGGGTGTCACACCTGCTGATGCTCAGAGGTTACTTCTGACTCTGCTCTCAGGAATTACTCCTGGAAGTGTTTGAAGGACCATAGAGGATTATAGGATGTCGGGGTTCAAAACCCAGTTCAGCTGCATGCAAGGCAAATGCCCTACCTGCTGTGCTAATTGCTCTATCCCCCATTTCTGTGTTTATTTTTCCCCACCCCCCTTTCTGTTTTCTTATGTTTCTTGATACTACAGTAAAAAAAGTATTCCTTAGTTTACTTATATTCATTCATTGCAAGCATAAATTTATTTTGACATATTTAACTTATGTCCTATATTCTTGTTCATATTCTAAGTAAAATAATTTTAGTGAATGTCCTAGAGTACATACATGCACACATATATGTGTTAACATATAATTGTTATCCTTAAATAGCAATAATTTTATTTTAAAATGGATAACTTTTTTTCTTGCATAATAAAAATGCCATATAACTTGAAGAGTGTTTATGACAGATCATATTTATGTTTCAAACTTCCAAGGAAAAACACATCTCCATTAAATACTTTAAATATATATATATATATATATATAACTGGACTTTATTTGCGTGTTTTATACTGGATTTTTGTTTATATTCATAAAAATATTAACATTTAAGTTTTAAATATTTGTATCTAGTTTTGTCATCAGAGTAACACAAGTCATAAAATGGAGAAAAACAAAGTATTTTTTCTTTAATTGTTGCATGTATTTTTAAATAATTTTTATTGATTATTATAAAATACTATAATTTATGAATTAATAATTTGATGCTTGAGATTATTTTAGTAGATGTTATCTTTAACAGTAATCACTAAATAATTATTTTACTTCACTATCACTATCTTCCCGTTAATCATCTATTTGCTAGAAGCGGCACCCATAATATCTCCATATGTCCTATCTCATGCTAGTACACCGCCCACTTTCTCCAGGAACATAGAGAGCCTCAAACCATTATATTAGGTCACGGGAATGACCTAATATAAATGTTACTGGTATTTGGCATATCAAATACGACACGAGCAGCTTGCCAGGCTTGCCGTGCGGGTGGCATACTGTTGTAGTCACCTCTAAATAAAGCATTTATAGATGAACCGCTCGGCTGCTAGTGGCCTAGTGGCCGCGCGAGCCAGGCTGTAATAGTCTGGTCTGCTGGGTGGAGTTGTGATGAGAGGGAAGTCTGGATGTGGTGTAGGTTTTTTTCAAAATCTATTACAGTTATTTTTAGTTCTAAGAATTTTCCTGTTTTATATTTTATCTTTTTTTTTTTTTTTTTTTGCTTTTTGGGTCACCACCGGCGATGCTCAGGGGTTACTCCTGGCTCTGCACTCAGGAATTACTCCTGGCGGTGCTCGGGGACCATATTGGATGCAGGGGATCGAACCCTTGGCGGCACAGACCGGCCGCGTGCAAGGCAAACACCCTACCCGCTGGGCTATCGCCTCCCGCCCCATATTTTATCCTTTGATTTTTTGAATTTCCATATGCACAAAACTCGCAGACATGGGACTTTGAGACTAGCAGACATGGGGCAGAGCTGCTACTGGCTCTCCCTGTGACCAGCTGCTCACGAGGTGCCTGGGAGGGATGGTGGGTTCTAGCCCTGGCCCACCACCTCAGCAGAGCCTCGCAACAAGCCAGACAACCCCCAACTCCATGAGGGCCTCCATTTTCCACATCCGGACTTCTCTCTCTCGTCAGATCTCCACCCAGCAGACCAGCCTATCGGCGCCCGGCTCATCGAGTTCCACCCTGCAGCAGTCTTTCTTAAATCCGGCTCAGGTATGCCTGTCCAGAGACTCCGGAGACATGGGGCAGAGCTCCTACTGGCTCTCCCTGTGACCAGCTGCTCACGAGGCGCCCGGGAGGGATGGTGGGTTCTAGCCCTGGCCCACCACCCCAGCAGAGCCTCGCAACAAGCCAGTCTATCACAGCCTGGTTCATCAATAAATGCTGGACTTAGAGATGCCTACAAGAGTATGCTACCTGTACGGCAGAGCCTGGCAAGCTACCCGTGTTGTATTTGATATGCCAAATACCAGTAACAATTATAGACCTCATTTTGGAATGGATTGAGGCTCTTTTTGTTCCTGGAGCAAGCAGATGCCTTTGGGCTCTACTAGCATGAGACAGGACATATGGAGATGTTACTGGGGCCCGCTAGAGCAAATCGATGATAAACGGGAAGACAGTGATACAGTGATATGCACAATATTTATTTGCAATATCTTCTACTGGTGATAGTAATTATAATATCTTAAATTTTATGTAAGCACAGAAACTAGAATTTCCCTAGCTATGTTTTCAGTAGAATTTTGTCAATATTTGTCTTTTCAAAAAACCTAGTCTTGTGTCACTCAATAATGGGGATACATTCTGACATAAAAGTCATTTATTTAACTTTACTATATGTTGCATAAAACTACGTGATGTGTTCCCTTACACCTCTAGACGATGAGGTACAATATACTGCTTCTTGTACCACAACCTTTACTGCATGTAAACTATTTGAGTACTGGAAGAAATTGTATCACAATGGTATTTGTGCATCTAAATATGTCTATACCTGAGATAATTACAATAAAAATAATGTCTATAAAGTGAAAAAATAGAATGCCTGTAGAGGGAAGCCCCTATAAAAGTTGCTTATGAGACAAGAAATTGCTCTGGGGTAAGGTTAGCAAAAAAGGCAAAGATATAGAATATCACTGTGTGCTGCCAGAGACTTTATAAATGCTGTGCACTTAAGCTACACTTAATTCATTATGCATTGAGTCAGAGTGGAATACATTGCCACTTCTTGAATTAATCAAAGATAAAACAATCTACCCTTTTGTATTTTCAAGCTCACATCATGAAATGAAGACTCTACCTCATTCTTGATGTATGAATAGGACCCGGAGTTATCAACCCCAGTTGCCAAGAAGTCATTCTTCTTGGTAAAAGCTAACAAGGAGACACAGTCGCTTTTCTTCGACTGACCATGGTTATTGAGAGATGAAGCTTATAGTCTTCAAAAGGACTCAGAAACAAAGCTGTGGAGGAAATTGGGAGGCAGGCAACAGTGAGTTATGACTCCAGTGTTACCCTTTCCTCTGTGTACCATGACCAAGCAGTTTTATCAAGATTGCTCTTTTTTATTCTCTCAGGAACATTTAGAGATTTAAAAAATTGTTCTCTGTTTATTTATATGTTCTTGTTGAGTAAGATGATTTCACTGTGGTCTGGTTCCAGAGCTCACTTGTATCACTTCTGTCCCCATATATCATCGATTTGCTCCATCGAGCACCAGTAGCATCTCAATTAGTCCTGTCACATGCGAGATAGCCCCAGGGCATCTGCCCTCTATGGGAACATAAGAGCCTCAAACCATTCCATAAACTCACGGAAATGAGGTCTATAATTGTTACTGATATTTGGAAAGTCAAATATGACATGGGTAGTTTGCCAGGCTCTGTCGTGTGGGTGGGATACTCTTGTAGTCACCTCAAAACTCGAGCATTTATTGATGAACTGCAAAGCAGCCACACAAGCCAGGCTATGATCAGCTCTTCTGCTGGGTGGAGCTCTGAGGAATGGGGAGTCCGGATGTGGAAAATGGCGGCCCTCATGGTGTGGGGGGTTCCTCTGGCTTCTTGCGAGGCTCTGCTGGGATGGCGGGCCAGGGCTAGAACCCGCCATTCCTCCCAGGAGCCTCGTGATGAGCTGGACACAGGGAGAGCAAGTAGCAGCTCTGCCCCATGTGTGTGAGTCTCTGGATCTGCATACCTGGGCTGGGCTTGAAAAAGACTGCTGAGCTGGGCTTGAAAAAGACTGGCAGCAGCAGTCCAGAGCTCATCACACTAAAAAAGGAATTTTCCTTCGAATCAACCTTCATCTTATAGTATTCTAAAAATGCAAATAAAACTGTGCACACACATGTGCACACAGTTTATATATACATACATACATAGATACA
Source organism: Cryptotis parvus (assembly GCA_021461705.1). NCBI lineage: Eukaryota > Metazoa > Chordata > Mammalia > Eulipotyphla > Soricidae > Cryptotis > Cryptotis parvus. The sequence goes on from JAJIBD010030823.1 coordinate 293,029, forward strand.
TACATGTATATACACATAGCAGATACATATCTGTATATTTCAATTGTTTATATTCTGAGGAACTATCTAATTTGTGATAATGATTGCTACAGAATAAATTAATGTTGTACTGATCATTCTATAGACTGTTGTGCTCAATACAAAAGTCTTGATGGAAGTAAAATTACTTGAGTTTAGTGGGATGATGAAATCATCCACAGTATGGAGTAAGCAGGCAATCATAGAAAAACCTGCCCCAAAGTTAGAGTTAATAGGAGATCTTTCCACAAATCTGTTTGCCTACTCATGCTTTTAATTTCCAACATAAATTCTATAGTGTGCAAAATACCACATCTTATCTAACACATGACACTCAAGTGACTTTCATGATATTTTCTTAGTGGAGCATCATAGGTAATGATTGTCAACTAGGAAACGGCACTTATCAGAATGTCGGATTTTTTTTTACCAAATCACAGAATTAAAACTTTTAAGATGTCTTTATTATGCTTATGAAAATAAAACAATATAAATATAAAAATTTCACTTTGATGCATGTAGTAATGTAGCTTCAGTTTGATTCCACATGCAATATTAATAGGAAATAGCGTACTTTTAAAGTAGTGATCACACCATTTTAGTGAGTCCTGAAGATTAAATTAAATAACAGCCTCAGGCAGTAAAAGTTATATCTCAAAACTTGTGATCCAGCTGCATCCTTTCGGAAATGGACTCCGAATAATATGACTTTCATAAATATTATAGTAACATTTTCACCTTGAAGCAGTTGAATTTTACAACATAAGTTAATGGAGAAATGAAAAAAAATGCAGTCATATCTGTATTGTGTTATGCCTACAGCGTTTGATAATATAAGGTCAAAATACTTTAAATTTGGATATTTTTGGTCAATTATTTCAAAGTATTTAATAAATACCATAAAGCCCTAAATGGGATATTGTGAGTTTTAAGATTTCTTTCCAAGACTCTTTCTTGAAAAACAAAGACACAGCATATACAATTTTTTGAAGATTCAGAAAAAAAGGTCATTTTTGTCATATAATTAAAAATCATTTTCAAAGTAATGTTCGAATAGCTGCTATTAGATCAATAGTCCCCCTGTGCTTCAAATAACTCAAAAACTATTGGAAACAAATATAACAAATTCAGCACATTAAAAACAAACAAAAGTAAGCAGATATTAGTGGAGTGCTATTCAGTGTCAATAAACTCACTGATTTGTATGGTTTTCCCCCTAAGGGCATGCTCCAGTATATTAATCTACAGTTCGTATACTGTAGATTAGTAAAATGCATAGCAGAAGTACTGTATGTAGCTTTTAAGGGAAGGATTTAATGACCAATGAATATTCACAGTAAGGTCAATTCCTGAAAATAGGAGAAAGTCTGAACTATCATAAATCTTATTATTGACTTTGCCCAAATCCCTTACTGATCCTGGAACCACATATGCATAGATGCTTTCTAAAGACCTATTATAGGGGAGTAAATAGTCAAGGAAATTTTCAGCAGATAATGGTCAACCTGTCTCCACATATTTGAAAGGTATATCAAAAACTATTACAGCCTGGCTCGCATGGCCGCTAGCGGCCACGCAGTTCATCAATAAATGCCAGCAAGACTGGCAAGCTGCTCGTGTAGTATTTGATATGCCAAATACCAGTAACATTTATATTAGGTCATTCCCGTGACCTAATATAATGGTTTGAGGCTCTTTATGTTCCTTGAGCAAGCGGATGCCTTTGGGTTCTACTAGCATGAGACAGGACATATGGAGATATTACTGGTGCCCGCTCTGCAAATAGATGATGAACGGGAAGATAGTGATAGTGATAGTGTTATCAAAAACTATAATCAAGGAAGAAAAAAAAATAACACCTTGCATGCTAAATATAAAATTGTACAACACAAAGGCAAAGGGTGTCTTGAAGAGGAGACAGAGAAATTTAATTCAGTATACTAATAGTAAGACCGATTTGAATAACTGACCTATTTCTTTAAAATCAGCAGTCCCCAGAAGACAGTGGTATAATCCACTAACATAGTCTTCAACAACTTAATGTAAAATAAATACATTTTCAATGATAAGGCATAAAAATAACTGTAAATGGTACCCAAGCAAAATAAAGCATATAATTTACAAGTTGCATATGTAAGCACACAAATTTAATAATTATAGATTTTCAAGAGAGAAAAGTATGGGAAATGGAACATATCTGAGATAAAGTTAGAAAATACATTTTATGGGGCCAGAGCAATAGCCCAGCGGGTAGGGTGTTTGCCTTGCATGTGGGTGGACCATGCTGGCCAGGGTTCAATCCCTGGCATCCTATATGATTCCCAAGCACTGCCAGGAGTAATTCCTGAGTGAAGAGCCAGGAGAAACCCCTGACCATTGCCGGATGTGACCCCCAAAAATACATTTTATGTACATGTTTCTAACTTAATGGCTGCTTAACTTAAATAACATAATTTCATAAACAAAATATGCTTTCTAAATTTTGCTTAACAATTTACATTATTACCTGCATGCGAAAACAAAACTTCACAAACATAATAACTTACATTAGCTAAACAAAGGAATTCTGAAATGTTGAGGCAAATAATTTAATATTCAAAGTATGAAAATAAAGGCAAATAATAAAAGATATAAAAATGTCTTTAAAAAGTGGAATCCTAAATAGTCCAGGAATGAAGATGTTTGCATTTCATGTAACCAATCCCATTTCAAACATTGGCACTACATATGGTTCCCCAACACCACCAGGTGTGAATCCTGAGCACAGAGTCCAATAGTGAGACCTGAATGCTACCAGGTACAGCCCCAATATCTCAGAATAAAATAAAATAAAATAAAATAAAATAAAATAAAATAAAATAAAATAAAATAAAATAAAATAAAATAAAGGTTAAAAATACGTACCAAGATGATTATCATTTTGGTGACAACCTTATGAAAAGTCAAAATATGAAAAAAAAGAAATTGAAAAACCCTAGTATGAGCTGCCTACAGGACCTCTGCCCATAAAGCACGTACAACTCCCAAATTTAAGGATAGTATGAGTAACGTCACACATAGGATAGAATGAGTTATATCACACAGAGAAAATTGTTATATCAGTCATGCATTTTTACTTGCTACCAAATCGATGTGGGCAAAGATTCTAATGAAAATTATAGAATATAGGGGAGAAGTGATAATACAGCAGATGAGCTATTTGCGTTGCATGGGTCCAGACCAGGTTTGATCCATGGCACATCATATGATCCCCTGAGCTAGGAGCAAGTGCTCAGTTCAGTCAGGAGTGGCTTCAAAACAAAACAAAAACTAATAAAATGATAAATATTTATAAAGCAATCATGGTATCAGGAGAACAAACTAGTTTTAATAAAGAGTTAATATCAGAACTTTTAAAAATATATACAAGTAAACAATTGTTAAACCAAAAACAGAATTTCGGTATTTTTACATCAGCATTTTATAGAACTAAACACAAAAATCAGATAATCTTTCGATGACCTGAAGAGTTCTATCACCTTCCTTAAATGAATTGGCAATGATAACATAACCAAAAAAGATTGCTTTCCAAAAGCCTAAGCAAAATTCCATAAAACTGATCAATTTTTGAGGAACAAATTTTAATAAATCAAAAAATCAGTAAAGATAAAGTATAATATTTGATCACAAGATATTTATTTAGAAATAAGAAAGGTGGGGATGTTCTAATACAGTGACTAGAGCAATCATGCATGTGCTGCCTACAGGTCATCTGCCCATAAAGCCTTACATCTTGCAATCCAGATCCAATCTTTAGCACCCAATATTGACAACTGAGCCCCTCCATGAGTAATCCCTGTGTGCTGAAATGTGTGGTTAAAAAGAAAATCAAACAACTGACAGTGACTGCAAACTGAGTTAATTCTATAGGAAAAACTCAAATCATTGAGGTATGCAGTAACAATTAATTAATTGGTCTAGATAAACTGTAAAAGAAAATGATAAATTATCTAAATATGAATAATAATGCAACAGATAATGATAATTGTAAAACAAAGTAAACTTATCTATTTTCTTTAAACTTTGGTAAAGATAGTGCATATTAATAATGCATAGATTTGATTGGTTTTGATATGAAATACATACTCCCCTTAGAATTAAAATAAATTCATTTTATACAAATTGCTTTAACTTTACCTACAATCTAATTTGTGTTATATTTATGTTTCATATGCATATATAGTTGGTTAGTTTTGGCATAATTATATCTTGCAAATCTATGTGTGAGAAAAGTTCACATTTCTCAGTAAATGTCAAACTATTTTTCTCTTATTTAATCGATTCTTCCAGAATTTTTAAAATTGACATGTCCTTTCGGATGGTGGTACTGTTTGAGTAGAATTTCATTAAATTGTAAGCTCAGTGGGTTATACATCACCTTTATTTTACTATGTTTGTGTATTAATGAGGCTGAGGATATATTTTTTGAGAAAATATGATTGTGGAATTGCTGAAACAAATGAAGAAGTACATTATAAGGAAAGCATTGTTAGTAAGGGCTTACAACTATCCAGTGGCAATAAACCCTGGGAATTTGACATTACAATCTGCCAAGAGCCTGGGATAGTGGTGGAAGGGAACTTTGAGATACTGACAGAGGAACAGTGGCACGTTGGTATTATATGTGGTTCTAGATCACCAAATGCTGGAAACACTGTCATTAACAGTATGTGAAGAGTTTCCATTACCTTCTCTTAGTAAAAATGTTCTTTCATCTGAATAACCTTTGATTTCTGAAATTTCAGGTTCTATACAGTCTATGTTAAATCTCAAAGGGAACACAGTAAGCAAGATGTAAAAATCTAGTCACATTGACAAAGTCTTGTAATCTATTATTTTCTCATGCACCCAAATGCCATCCTGAGTAATTACAATGATAAGTGATAATGCATCTATTGTATATATCAGTGTGACACTTATTCCCTCTTAGGTACAATACTGAAAGCTTCTCGACCCAATTTTCAGTGTTACAAAAATTTTTAGAACATTTAAAAAATAATTTATATGACTTTAAAGCATATCTACGAAATTTCCCGCTTATTTAATACGATGTCATCAAATTTATATTCAACTATGCCTCATGCATTCACATTCAGCATGGGAGTGAAAAATATAAGCAAATAATTACAAATATGTTAGGCATTGTCAGTATTAGAGGCAAGAAATAATCAAAAAATACGTTTATAGGAGAAGAAATGAACAAACAGAAATATAAAAGTGGATGCTGTTAAAGTAAGATAATGGAACTGAATAATTCAAAGGAATTATAATATATCTTAGCAAAGCAAAAAAGAATTTACAGAGGAAAATGGTTGTAACATCTCCAGATGTGTGACAACCAAAAAGAAGGGGGGGAAAATATGCACTAGGATGAGTGGACTTGGGTTCAGAAAGTAAAGCAGAGTGGACAGAGAATCAAAGTGAAATCACGAGTTGAAACAACCTATGAACATTGAGACTTGGTGCCCTTTAGGAGATAGATCAGACTCCCATAAAACTTTACTTTTGCTGTGTGAAGAATAGTTGAGTAAAAAGAGGCAGAAAGAAGAATGAGTAGAAATATTCTCCAATAAGTGAGCAAAAGATAATGGTGACCTACTTTTAGTTGCAATATAGATATCAGAGAAGTGAATGTTGTGAGAGATAATAAAAATATATTATTTACTGAACTATGGTGGAAGAAGGTTAATATTTTGACAGTGGTCTCCCAAAGGAACACTGTACTGATAAAATGTTTTGCACTCTTTTAAGCCAAAACAGTAAATAAAAAAATGCATCCATTTCAGGATTGTTTACTGATAGAATATAAAAATGAAGGAAATAGTTTCACTCCAGGGTAATGCTCTTACAAGTTAATAAAATGAATGTGGAATTGCCTTACTGACATAGGGATGTTGGAGAATTCAAGATGTTTTTTATTAGATTCATGTGTTAAGATGTGATGGATAAATATTTTTAATTAAAAAAAGTATTCAAGGGGCTGTAGCGATAGCACAGTGGGTAGGGTGTTTGCCTTGCATGTGGCTGACCTGGGTTCAATCCCCGGCATCACATAAGGTCCTCTGAGCATCACCAGGAATAATCCCTGAGTGCAGAGACAGGAGTAAACCCTGAGCATTGCCGGATGTGACCCCAAAAGAAAAAAAAATTCAAATTGTTTAGTATTTAAAGAACATTTTAAGATACACTACATTTATGTGAAAACTAAGGATGGTTTTCAAAAGCAGACTTAAGCTATTTATTTCATAGCTAACATGTATCATACAGGTTCAGTGGTATAGAACATACATCTTATAAGGGTCAAGCTCTTGGTTTCAAAACCTCACTGTGTGTGTACATGTGTGTATGTGTGTTATGTGTGTAGTAAAATATTGTGATGTATACCTCTATAGCATGTATAAATGTGAAAGATCCGGGATCTTTCACATTTATACCCTGCATACAGTTCTAGGCAGGTTCTAACTGATACCAGTCATCCTAGTAAGCCTAGCTAGAAGACAGAGCAACCTACACATCATGAGGTCAGTTATTCTCAACACTGAGACTCCATAGTTCCTCAGAGCTCTACCCAAGAGAAAACCTGATCTTTCCCCTTTAAGTTTTATCAGTAATTGCTCGAGATGAGAGCCTACTACTGAAGTATACCACCTACATGACAGAGCCTGGCAAGCTACCCGTGTTTTATTTGATAACCAAAAACCAGTAACAATTATAGACCTCATTCACATGACCTTAAGGAATGGTTGGAGGTTCTTCCTGTTTCTGGAATGAGCAGATGTCCTTGAGCTACACTTCTTGCAATAGGATATATGGAGATGTTACTGGTGCCCACTTGAGCAAATCCATGAACAATGGGAAGACAGTGACAGTGACACAGTGATAGCATTTATCTTTCTTAGAGATTTGAAGTTATGTGTACACATATTATATGCATCTTTATGTGTTTTGACAATATACTTGCATATTATTGTCACAAAATACAGTAAAGATACAACATGAGCTTCAGTTCTAGCATATAACATTTGTTTATCCTCTTTTGTTCTAAAATATGGGCCTTCTAGAAGCTCAACAGCGTTTTCAGATGCACTGTGCTACTTCTCCATTTTGACTTAGAACTCCACTATTTTTAAGTAACAGTCAAGCTGTTTGGTGAACTTTTCTCAACCACGCATGGGCACTGTGAACAATGGTAATATATTGACCAAAACACAGGGACCAGGTAAGAGATATGATATGAAGAACATGGAATTCTTTGGATAACAGGAATCAATGTGGCCATTTTCCACATTGGACTTCCCTCTCTTCAGAACTCCACCCAGCCGACCCGGATCACCGACACCCACCCTGGAGCAGTTTCTTCCTCAATCCGGCCCAGGTATGCTGGTCCAGAGACTCTCAGACATGGGGCAGAGCGGTTCCTTGGTCTCCCCTGTGCCCAGCCGCTCATGAGGCAGTCGGGAGGCATGGTGGGTTCCAGCCTTGGCCCACCACCCCGGCAGAACCTCACAACAAGCCAGATGACCCCACCCACTCCATGGGCGCCGCCATTTTTCACATTGACTTCCCTCTCTTCAGAACTCCACCCAGCCGACCAGCCCATCACAGCCCGGATCATCGACACCCACCCTGGGAAGTTTCTTCCTCAATCCGGTCCAGGTATGCTGGTCCAGAGACTCTCAGACATGGGGCAGAGCGGTTCCTTGCTCTCCCTGTGCCCAGCCGTTCATGAGGCAGTCGGGGAGGCATGGTGGGTTCCAGCCTTGGCCCACCACCCCGGCAGAACCTCACAACAAGCCAGACGACCCCCACCCATTCCATGGGCGCCGCCATTTTCCACATTGGACTTCCCTCTCTCATCAGAACTCCACCCAGCCGACCAGCCCATCACAGCCCGGATCATCGACACCCACCCTGGAGCAGTTTCTTCCTCAATCCGGCCCAGGTATGCTGGTCCAGAGACTCTCAGACATGGGGCAGAGCGGTTCCTTGCTCTCCCTGTGCCCAGCCGTTCATGAGGCAGTCGGGAGGCATGGTGGGTTCCAGCCTTGGCCCACCACCCCGGCAGAACCTCACAACAAGCCAGACGACCCCCACCCACTCCATGGGCGCCGCCATTTTCCACATTGGACTTCCCTCTCTTCAGAACTCCACCCAGCCGACCAGCCCATCACAGCCCGGCTCGCGCGGCCGCAAGCTGCCGCGGTTCATCAATAAAGGCTTTATTTGGAGGTGTTTATAGAGTATGCCTCCCGCACGGCAAGCCTAGCAAGCTGCTCGTGTTGTATTTGATATGCCAAATGCCAGTAACAATTATATTAGATCATTCTCATGACCTAATATAATGGTTTGAGGCTCTTTATGTTCCTGTACCAAGCCGATGCCCTTGGCTCTACAGCATGTGACAGGACATATTGAGATATTACTGGTGCCCGCTCTAGCAAATAGATGATTAACGGGAAGATCGTGATCGTGATCGTGAACAGGAATCAGCCTCTTAGAAAAATTATTCTCTCTATAGCTCTATCTTGTGGAAGGTAAAGTAGTTTTAGTAGTTT
>JAJIBD010030825.1:0-160000 GCA_021461705.1 Cryptotis parvus
TGTTAAAAACAGAACAATGCAGCTTAAAATAAAACAGATTTTAAAATAGTACAATAAGGTAGTGACATATTGTTATTATAATATTATTACTTTGAGGAATCAAATTAGGACTGGCATCACGCAAGTCATGTTCTTAAATTCCTGTGCAATCACCCCAGATGACGGAACCAGATTATATTCTCCTGATTTATACAGTTTCCTCTGTGAGCCTATAACTGACATTACTGAATCTCAATCAGTTTGAATAAAGTAGCTTTTAAAGAAAAAGGAAACCACACTTGGTAATAAGTTTTTTAATAGAGTTATATTGACCCAGAGTAATGTTTCAGAATAATCGATAGATAAACAAATCGCTATGCCTAATATTTGGTGTCTACATTCTAATTTCCCTTGAGGAATCTGCTAGCACCTTGATTCAAGGATTGTAGAATAACATAATGTTCAATTTCCAAATATTGGAGTTTTCCCTGGATTCCTTCTTTATATTATGCCACTCATATGGTTTTTTCTTTTCATGACTTTTCATGACTTTATGGACATTCAAAGACCAGGGTGTGGTCTACTCTGGAGAATGTGCCATATAAACTAGAAAAGAATGTTTTTTGATGGAGGCTCCCATAAATATCTATCGATCCCAGTCATTCCAAGTTTTCATTTTGGTCTCTTATTTTTCTTCCGTGTGATCTGCCTGACTGATCTGTCCTTATTCATAAAATAGCTTAAAAATTTTACCGATTGTAGACTTCCAAGAATTGTGTCATTCTTTGACACAATTATTTCTCTACAGAGAAATTATCCCTATAAAGTTCCTGACTCCTGCCACCTGCCCCTTGAGGTGTTGCAGGTGTGGCTGCAGTGCCTAGCTGCATTGGCAGGTGGCAGACAGGAGATAGGCTTGTCTACACCCAGGGCTCTGCCCAGTGGGCCCTGCATGTTTGGTAGTCTGACATAGAAAAAGACTGGGTGCCCTGGGATGAACCCAGAGCCACGACAGAGCCTGGCAAGCTACCCATGGTATATTCAATATGCCAAAAAAAGTAGCAATAATGGACCTCATTCCCAATGAATGGAGATTTTACTAGCACCCGCTCGAGCAAATTGATGAACATCAAGAAGACAAGTGATACTAGTGAAAGTTCCTGACACATCTTGATTACAATGAAACTTAAAACAATTATAGCATAATTATATTATTATGATAGTTTGAGTGCTTTTTGTTTTTAATTCTTTCGGTCAATCTAGTGAGAGCGCTTTTAAAATGTGGCCTATTTGGCCCAAACTGAAACAGCTTTGGTGGAGTGGAATAGCCAGAAGCTTCACAGCCTCCATTGAGGAATATGAGTTGCTGCTCTAACATGCACGCTCAGGTATAGAATCAAACTCAGAACAACCAGCTTGATCCAGTCATTTCACTATTCATCAATTACGTCTTCTGAAAACTGTTTTCTAAAAATGAAGTTATGAAATTTGCCTATAAATGGATGGACGTGGAGAGGATCATGTTGAGTGAAATTAGCCAGAAGGAAAAAGACAGATATAGAATGACTGCATTTATTTGCATGACATATATATACATATATATGTGTGTGTATATATATATATATATATATATATATATATATATACACATATTACGATACCAATATCCAAGGTTAGGCGAAACATGGATCAGAAGGTTTTGTCAAAGGTGGAAATTGCCGAAAACATGTGGGAGTCAGAGGTTAGGTAAGACAGAGAAGGGAACAATGTGCTAATAATTGTTGAAAGTGCTAATACCAATCTAGAACTGAGCATTAAATACAAGTAAAAAGATACACACAATAACTTCTAAGTGTATGTATTACAATCCACAATATGTAAGAGAAGAAAGAAAGAGAGAGAGAGAAATAGAAAGAGAGAAAAGAGATAAAGAATCTACCATAGAGGCAGGCTAGGGGACGCGGGGAAATCGGGGACATTGGTGGTGGGAAATGTGCACTAGTGGAGGGATGGGTGCTGGAACACTATAGACCGAAACCCAAAAATGAACATCTTTGTTATTGTATATCTCACAGTGGTATAATATGATAAAAAATGTTTCCTATAACAATTGCTATTTCTATGCTTTTGTATTTTTTACTTTATTCTGCAAGATCTCCTTTACTATGTACAGTACCATTCTTATTGTTGTTTGCACTGAGTTTTGACAGGCCCATTCTTCCTAGTTTACATTAAGTTTCAGGATAACACCCTGAGTTTTATTACCATTCCTTAAAAATTCCTCTAGGTGCCCATTCATCTAATTGATTGAAGAGAATACTTGAATAAACAAACTTACCGAAACATGCAGGTCGATCAGACCAACCATTGTGCTTACACACTATGGAACCATTGGTCTTTCCTTCTCTGTTTTCATATCCAGGTTTGCATTCGAACTGTAGCTGATCATCAAGCTTAAACCATGCCTTGTTTCGTTTAGTTATGGCATTCTCAAGTACCGGCCTATCACAAAGTTCTAATGTGTATTAGAATTAGAGATTTCCATTGTTACATTTGAAAGCAATCTAATTGTGTAATTCCCAGCCCAATGGGGTAAAAGAGGAATTATTCTTTAATATGTTTTTAAAAGGTATTGCAAAACAATCCAGAAACATCAATGACATACCACTCACTTGAAAGAGTCACTGGAGAGGAAAAAAAAGTTTCTGTATTTCTCTTTTTTTTTAATACTCTAAACACACTTTTCCTCATTTATATTTATAGATTCTTAGCACACTAATAATAAATTGGGTCATTAAAATTGTTTACACTTTTCATTGTATTTGTTTATTATGGTTTGGTGGCCACACCCAGTGATGCTCAGCGTTCTCTCTGCTGTAGGCAGGCAGACAGGGAAGCGCCACATGGCAATAAAATTCCTGAAGAAGAAGAAATCCAGAGCCACACCTGATTGAAAACCCGAAACCAAATTTGACAAGACCACTATCAACAATAGACCCTGGGGAAGGGAAGGCCAAAGGGAATGTGTGAAGCCCATAGGCCACTGGACCCTTCTAAAGGCTTTAGATAATTAACTCTTCCAAGGAAAACAAATCAGCCTCCCAGGCCCAGGACCCAGCTCAAAGAAGACTCCAGAGCATTCCAGCCAAAAAGGAGATAAAAACCCATTTGAAAATCAGTTGGGGCTCTCCGTCTTTGGAGTAGCCTGCGTTCTCCCTTGAGCGCTTTACTCTCTCTCTTTCTCTCCCCTCCCCTCTCCTAAAACCTCCTCAATAAAACCTATTTTTCTTCACTGCTCATCGACTCCTGAAAATTCTTTTTCTGCAAGGAAGACAAGAACCCTAAGGCAACCCTGGGTAAGGTCTAGGACTGACTTTCTTTTCCTGCAAAGAGCAATTCCTCACTCCAGCCTGAGCCCGTGGCTCTCGGAGAAACCTCGGGTGGTGGGGATCAACTCCCGTGCCTAGAGATCAAGCGAACGTCAGGTGTGGCTTGACGGCCAACTTGTGAGGCTGGTGGGGCCCAGGCCCACGCCGTGCAGGGGCGCATCGCAGACTTTATCAGTCCTAAGCCTGCCCAGCGGGTCCCGGGTGGCAGAGGCGGATGGAGAGAAAGCAACCATCTCTCTCCCCTTCTGGCCTCACATAAGCCACCACAGGGGCCCACCTGCATTAAAAGCAGAGAACTTAAGCTCATTTATTTCATAGTCCATGGATAAACTAAGAATCAAAGATTGAAATAAAATATTTTGGAATGATTAAAAGCATAACATGGTAAATAAAATTTCATGAGATGGGATACAGTAGATATGGCAGAAAAATTTGACCACTACATTAATATTAATGAAAAGAATAAAGACTATCGGTTAGTCAAATACTCTGTAAGAAAGAAAAAAACTTGATTTTTTGAAGAATCATATTGTATGATATGAAACTTAATAATATCACAGTTATAACAGTTAAAATAGCCAGTTGCTTAGAGTTTTCCATAATGATACACAGCTACAAAGTAAAATTTCCTCATAAAAACATTAATTCATCAGTAGAAAGCTCAAATACTAACCTATACATCTTAAGTTACTAGATAAAGAGAAACAAGGGATATTCAATGCAATCAGAAGGGGAGGAATAATAAAAGTTGGAGGAAATTCAATGAAATAAGAAAGCAAAAGTACAGAATATCAATAAAATCAGATCTGCCTTTTTGGAAAAATAAACAAGAGTGAGAAACCATTAGCTAGATCTAATAAGAAACTAAAGATAGAAAACTCTAAAAAGTGATATCAGAAAGTAAGAAATGTATAACAAATGCCACAAAATTTTCACATCTTCATCATCCAGATTGCTATAAAGATATTTACCATGACACTGAGGAACTAAAAGATATAAATATTTTTTCTGGCTGTTGGTCATGATCCAGTGATACAGACACAGGCAGAGAGGATATTGACTCTCCTCATGCTAGGCTGAACATGAGGAGTCTGGTGGGGGTGGGGGGCAGGTTTTGGTCCTGGCCTGCTGCCCCAATAGAGCTTCAGAAGCCAGAAAAACTTCACGTAGCAAATCGCAGCCATTTTCATGGTCCGAACTCCACAGTTCATCAGAACCCCACCAAAGAGAGAAGCCAAGAAATAGCCCAGATATGTGGGTGACTGCAGCTGAACTCACCAGGCTTTCGAGGAGCTGTTGGTGGGGGCCACCTCAGTCCCCTCAAAAGGTCAGTGGGGCCACCCAGCATTGCTTCCGGTACTGTTGGCTCTGTTACAGAGACGCAGACACATGGCAGAGCTGCTGCCAGCTCTCCCCACGGTTCTGGCCTCAAAGTGGCCATGTGATATCTCAAAGCCTGGTATACTAATGTACCAGTATCCCATCACGTTTTATAGAGTTAAGTATGGGACATACAATCACAAGTGTGTGGTCACGATGTCTGGTCTGTGGGAATATATCAATAATTTCTAATACAGTGAACTCAAATGGGCTTGTGGGTTCACTGTGAGATTTAATAATCTCCATTGACTTTCGTCTAAGAATATATTCATCGACTGTGTTTAGAGAATTAGCTTCAACAAGTAATATAGAATAGATTATTCAGTGTATGCTTAGGACAGGCTCAAGCAGAGGTTGAGAAAAATTTGATAAAAGTGTTGTCTGTAGATGCAATGGTTGTGGTTTTGGGGTTGACTAGTAGCAACCCACTATGTTCTAGAAACTCAGAAAGTGAATGCAGGAACATAAATCGGTCAGATTCACACATAAGAACTCAGGAAAAAAAAGTCATGACTTCATTACTGCTATTCCCATATATGGGTTGTAATGGTCAGTATAATTAGTGCCCACTAAGGGAGCAGGCATAGGGATGGGGCGTGGGTAGGAAATGAGGGTCTTTGATGGTGGTGGTGGGAGCACACTGGTGGTGGGATTGGTGTTGAACGATGAATCTAACAACTGTATTGTGAGAAACTTTATATTTTGTAAATAACAGTGTTTAAATAAAGTTAAAAAATATTTTTCCTTTGAATCCTTTACTCTCCCAAGGCTAAATCAGGAGGAAACAGAACACCTTATCAGTTATTAACAAAGAAATCAAAATAACAATCGTAAGTCTCCCTCAGGGACTGGGAGATAGCATAGTGGTAATGTCATGTGATTAGGTCATGTGATTGGCAGATGCAAAGTCAATACCTAGAGCTGCATGCTCAAGGAGGAAGCAGAAAAAGGTGATATAAGTTATGGACGTTGATACTACATCTAAATACATAAAAAACAAGCAAAAACTGGGGACTCAGACCCCTTTACTTACGGAACGCACACATCTGGGAGGAGGGGACCAGCCATCCTCTGTACATGTCATGACAGTCTCCCCATTTGGAAGACTAAAGCCGAAATGGCAATCAGGTATCACTGATTCCTCTTGGTAATATATTTTTGCTGTCCGTCCAGAGTTTCCATTTTCCAAATAATTAAAGATACATTTTCCTAATGATTATAAAAATGAAAAATAAAAAGTTTAGACATTTCCAACTGGTGTTAGCTGAGAATGATTTGGCATTGAGGAAAAATTTAATGCTGCTTACTATTCAATAGTATTTTTAAAAGGTAAATTAATTTTAATGCTATCTATCCTTTGTTTTTTAATTAAAGTATGTATATGTTGCTGTTACAAAGCTCTGTTTATATTTCTTAGATAATTGACTGTGAGGAAAACACCCTCATACAAAGACATACTTTGCTCATAAAACTCAACTCTTGGATATGTGGAGTTGGTACAAAGCTGGAATGCAGGTCTGGCTTGTACTAGGTACATTGTTCTGTCCCCCATCCTGCATGGCTTTGTGTGGCCCTGATAGCCCCCAACACTGTGGGGAGACATCTTCTGTTCCTTCTCCCCATCAAAACTCATCTCTGTGTATTTCCACATACACAGAGTAACAGCGTTACTCACTGCGGCAAGGGACTGATGGCTCCCATCCTGTCTGTGTGCACCTGATGTAACCCCCCAAAAGACTTTGAAGGTGTCACAAAATCACTAGCACAGTAATAGGGAAACATTTTTCCTATAGACGCTGGAAAGTATGGTCTGTATCTTCTTTCATCATATAAGCCACCGTGTCTTATTATGGGAAAATCACAAGTCTTCACTGCCAATTAAACAAGAAGTATAAATAAAATTTTAGCATAAGAAAAAGCTATTAGGTATTTCACTACCTATGAATTATATTCAGTATTTTATATTTATTTCAATGGTTTTCAAGGACAATAATAGTTATAAAATGCCATTGATTGAAATATGTGAGGGTGAGGTCACTGGTAATAAAGATATTTTTATATCTTTGGCATTGAGATGTGCTTCAGTGATAAATCTCCTGCTTCACCTGTTAAGCGTCTATGTGTCATCCCCTAGACTACACATAGACACACACAAAAACACATGTATATATGTATATCTTGTGAGAAATATAATGCATAAACTTCTCTGTAGCCTCTCCAAGAACAAAACTGCTCAAATATATTTAACAAATTCTCTGTAAGTCTAGTCCCATCTTGCTTGACTGATGCTAGTTCTTACTTTATCTCTCACTCTTCTTTTTTTCAATCATTTCCATTCCCATCAGAAATTACCGGCCTGCCTTTTTGTCTAAGAAAAAGCAATGCAGGGAGGCAGCAGTGTTTGTTGTACATACAAATTGAGACTTAATTTTTTTTCTAACTTGGTGAAACAACATTAAAATGTAGAGAAACAGAATGTTTGAATGAACAAATGAACATATTTTCCTAAGAAATAAAATTCCCAGGACCAGAAGTAGATGGGTGAAATGGGTAAGGATTGCCTTGCACTCAGTTGATGCCAGTTTGATCCCAGCATCTCATATGGTTCCCAAAACCCAGCAGGAGAGATTCCCAAGTAAGGAGTAACCCGAGAGCATTGCCAGATATGACCCAAACACAAACACCAAAAAGAAATGGAGGAAAGCAATGGAATAGAAAAGAAAAAAGAAAAGTTTCCTTCATAGTGAATATTTTCCTTACAATTATTATACACATTAAAATCTTTTTTGACAACACATATTAAAATCTTTCTTTCTGATAACAGTTTTCTTCAAAATCATGCCTTGTAATCTTTTCTGAACTTGTAATGGAGGTTGATATTGTTTTTAAATCTAATAACTGCATTGCTATGTTTTCTTCACGGAAGATCCAATTTAATTATATGCCCCTATCAGCAAGCTGTGAAATACAAAGAAATGTATTATGGTTGATAGGCATAAAACCCTTGATGAAGGAAAAAGGAACTATTCCAAGAAATAAAATATTAATAGAATATCTACAAGGGAAGTAACTACTTTTGATTTTGATTTTTTTACATGGGATAGTTTTAGGAAATTCTCCATCTTCTGCTATCATCTCGACAACATGAAGCCAAACTGCACTTGTGTGCATATGTGGGGTCTCAGTGACTCAGTTCTGAAGAACTTATATGTCTTGGGCCAAGAGACAGTTCTAGGGCCTGGAACTCGTGCTGGCATGCTGGAGGCCTGGGTTCATTCTCTGGCAGTTCACAGTCCCCTGAAGGTCATCATGGATAATCCTCAAGTGCTAAACCTGGAGTAGCCCCCTGATTTCTGCCTGTGTGAACCTAACCCAGATAAGCCAGAGGGACTTATTCAGTGGACACGGTGGTATTTGTCCCAGACTAAGGGAGCCTGATTACTTCTGGTGTTGTCCTTCCTGCACTGTAAGGCCAAGCCAGGTAGTGAGCTGCTGCTGTTTCTGCCCCAAACTACGGAGTATCACCCTGGAATAATAATAATAATAATAATAATAATAATAATAAGAAGAAGAAGAAGAAGAAGAAGAAGAAGAAGAAGGAGGAGGAGGAGGGAGGAGGAGAATAAGGAGAAGAGGAGAAGAAGAAGAAGAAGAAGAAGGAGGAGGAGGAGAAGAAGAAGAAGAAGGAGGAGAAGAAGAAGAAGAAGAAGAAGAAGGAGGAGGAGGGAGGAGGAGGAGGAGGAAGAAGAGGAGGAGGAGGAGAAGGAGGAGGAGGGAGGAGAAGGAGAAGAAGAGGAGAAGAAGGAGAAGAAGGAGGAGAAGAAGGAGAAGAAGAGGAGAAGAAGAAGGAGGAGGAGGAGAAGAAGGAGAAGAAGAAGAGGAGAAGAGGAAGAAAAAGAAGGAGGAGGAGGAGGAGAATAAGAAGGAGAAGAAGAAGAAGGAGGAGGAGGAGGAGAATAAGGAGAAGAAGAGGAGAAGAAGAAGAAGAAGAAGAAGAAGAAGAAGAAGAAGAAGAAGAAGAAGAAGGAGGAGGAGGAGGAGGAGGAGGGAGGAAGGAGAGAGAAGAGAGAAGGAGAAGAAGGAGGGAGGAGGAGAAGGAGAAGAAGAAGAAGAAGAGGAGAAGGAGAAGAAGGAGAAGGAGAAGAAGAGAAGAAGAAGAAGGAGGAGGAGAAGAAGAAGGAGAAGAAGAGGAGAAGAGGAAGAAGAAGAAGAAGGAGGAGGAGGAGGAGAATAAGGAGAAGAAGATGAAGAAGAAGAAGAAGAAGAAGAAGAAGAGGAGGAGGAGGAGAAGAAGGAGGAGGAGGAGGAGAAGGAGAAGAAGAAGAGGAGAAGAGGAAGAAGAAGAAGAAGAAGGAGGAGGAGGAGAATAAGAAGGAGAAGAAGAAGAAGAAGAAGAAGAAGAAGAAGAAGAAGAAGAAGAAGAAGAAGAAGAAGAAGAAGGAGGAGGAGGAGGAGGAGGAGGAGGAGGAGGAGGAGGAGAAGGAGAAGGAGAAGAAGGAGGAGAAGAAGGAGAAGGAGAAGAAGAAGAGAAGGAGAAGAAGGAGAAGGAGAGGAGGAGGAGGAGGAGAAGAAGAAGAAGAAGAAGAAGAAGAAGAAGAAGAAGGAGAAGGAGAAGGTGAAGAAGAAGGAAGAAGAAGAGGGAGGAGGAGAAGGAGAGGGGAAGGAGAAGGGAGGAGGAGGAGAAAGAGGAGGAGAAGGAGGAGGAGGGAGAAAAAGAGAGAAGGAGAAGAAGACGAAGACGAAGAAGACAAAGACAACGAAGATGATGAAGACGAAGAAGACGAAGACGATGAAGATGACGAAGAAGACGAAGACCAAGACGAAGAAGATGACAAAGACGAAGACGAAGAAGAAGAACTCCAAGATGAAGACTAAGACGACGACGACGACGAAGAAGAAGAAGAAGAAGAAGAAGAAGAAGAAGAAGAAGAAGAAGAAGAAGAAGAAGAAGAAGAAGAAGAAGAAGAAGAAGAAGAAGAAGAAGAAGAAGAAGGAGGAGGAGGAGGAGGAGGAGGAGGAGGAGGAGGAGGAGGAGGAGGAGGAGGGAAAAAGAAGAAGAGGAAGAGTAAGAGAAAGAAGAAGAGGAAGAGGAAGAAGAAGGAGGAGGAATAAGAGGAGGAGGAGGAAGAGGAGGAGGAAAAAAGAAGAAGAAGAGGAAGAGGAAGAGGAAGAAGAAGAAGAGGAAGAGGAAGGAGAAGAGGAGGAAGAAGGAGAGTATTTTGGGAGAGAATCTGGGGACATTGGTGGTGGGAAATGTGCACTAGTGGAGGGATGGCTGCTATAACACTCCGACTGAATTGAATCCCAATCTTGAACTGCTGTGAAATGATCTCTCTCACGGTGGTATAATAAAACTTAAACAAAATAAAATAGCCTGTTAACTCACTTCCAAATTCTCAAGTGACAGAAAGGTAAAGTAAGAGATTTTTTTTTCCTATTGAGTAGTATGTTTGGTAGAAAGTTTGTTTCAGAATAAGTAGCCAGTATATAAATGTTAGATGCTATTGTCCAGTGTCTTTCTTTTAATGTTTTGGTTCTAGTATAATAGCATTTTATTAGAGAGGTAGATGTATCCAAATGTAACATTGGAGAGCAATGTTAAATATATAAATATATATGTTTTTTGGCTACACCCGGCAGTACTCAGGGGTGACTCTGGCTCTGAGCTCAGGAATTATTACTGGAGTGCTCTGAGGACCATATTCAATGTAGGGGATCCAACCTGAGGTGGTTGTATGCAGAGCAAATTGCCCTAGCTACTGTACTATACTATCTCTCTGGCTCTCCCCAAGTTTTATATTTTTTAAATGTGAATTTGATATTTCTTAGAATTGGATGTCTGAAAGATAAAAAAATCCCTCAGAAGTCTGTAATTTCTAATATAGAGAAAATAGGCAAATATTCAGATTATTTTGTCCCAATTAATTTTTTGTTGGTGAAAAAAAATGGTCAGACTTCCTTGTCTAGACCCTGAAGGAACAATTTGAGGCTCTTCATATTCCTGAATCAACCAGATGCCATTGGGCTACATTGGCACGTGATAGGGTCCAATGGAAATGTTACTGGCGCCCGCTCGAGCAAATCGATGAATAACGGGATTCAAGTGATCAAGTGAATTTTTTGTTAGATTTTTGTTTACGGGCTATCTCCTGTGCTTCTCATATCATTTTTCGAGCTCTGTGCTCAGGGATTTCTACTTGCAGAGCTCAGGAGACCATATGGAGTACCAGGGATCAAACCTGGCATGGCAGTGCTCAAGGCAAACAAATAGTTACCTGCTATACTATCTTTCTGGCCCCATCCACATATTTTTTGTAATTTTATAACTAAGCAGTAAATAAAGCTATAAATGGAACTCACAAGTACATCTCGGAGATGGTAGCCATCCTGTATTTGTGCATTTTATTGTTGTGTTCTGAGTTGCAGGGGAAAACTTATTCTTGCATTCATATGTGAATGACTCTTCTACTCTATATATAGTTTTTTCAGGTCTATAGACACCATTAACAATATAAGGATGAGGACACGTGACTTCTGAAAAATAAATATATGTGGTTAACAGATCACTGTGCATAGAAATAATCAAGTATATAACAATAAAGAAGTGGGAGCAATTTTTATTCTTATCTGCTAAAAATAAACACAGCCTCAAGTATTTCCTACTATTTCACTCAGCTTACTTCCTGTAAGTTTTTTCCCCTAAACTTGGTCCCAAGTTAATGCTCAGTGGTTATTTCTGGCTCTGCACTCAGGAATTACTTCTGGCAGTCCTCAGGGGACCATATGGGATGCTGGGAATTGAACCTGGGTTGCTGCGTGCAAGCAGCTGCCCTCCCTGCTACACTATCACTCTGGACCCTCTGATTGGTACTCTTATAAAACTTTATTAACATATAGGAAATATCTCATAGGAAAAGATGTTTTTGAGATGTGTTATTCAGGCAAGAGGAGACATGGAAAGATTGCTCTATGCTCAGTTTCTTGCAGTTAGTATTATGAGTAAACCCCCTTCTAAACTGATTGGAGGTGAACGTGATATACACACATTACTTTATAGACTCCTTAGATTTGAAATACATATATTTTTAGGCAAAGTGCAAGACAAAAAGTCTCTAGGAAGCAGGCATACTTCAGCTATGGTGGATTCCATGCTCTCCCTTGGAGTAGGTCATCATAACTAATAAAATCAATCCTTCATAAATTTCTTCTCAGTCTACTCTGCTTGGTTGAAATAATGAATCACCTTGCAGGATTCTTTGCTAATATGACCCCTTGTCTTATAACAGATGCAGGAATGTTACATAGCATTTGGGTAAGGCCTTAGAGGGATGTAAACATTGCCTGCAATCTGGTTAAAGCTTCTCAGGTACTTCCTCCTCTATTTCCCGTACAGGAAACCTCTGGTCTCCTTGCCGTACTCAAGTGATGTCACACAATGGTTTCTTTGCAACAGGTCTGTCTTGCATTCACAGAAAACAACTGAAATGTGTTGGGGACAGGTTAGGTAAAAGAGGAGTTTCCTGTAGTAAGTTCTGTGATATCTATTAATTTAAACTCATTTCAACAAGTCAAAACACTTTGTTAAAGACACTACATGCTCTTCTCATTTAGGATAAAATACATATTTAAACTGAACTTTCTAAAGCTCTCATGTGAAGACTATTTAATCTCAGTACCTTGTCATTGTGGTTTGTGTTTTTCTTTAAAATAGTCCTAAATATATAGTCTTTAGTATTAAATTTATGACATGACTATTAAAGAAATTATAAAAGAAAATACTCTCTACTAGTATAATCCTTGATTTGGATGCAGAATGGAAATGAGTCCCATTTCAATGGAAGAGTTCCCTTTGTTGAAAGAAATCTGTACTAAAATGTAAGTCCATGGCTAAGTAAATAAGACGAAATCCATAGACTTCTCTGAAGTACTCAAGTCAGCCAGATTTCTCTGTCAAGTAAAACTGGGTTCCAGGTCTGACTCTGAATTCATTGAAAGCAGGAACGATGCATTTTTCTGCTTATTCTTAGTATAAGATAAGGGACCTGATATAAAATATATGACTTATAAGCTATATATTGGTGATTCGATGCATAAACTAAATACACAATGAATTAAACATGGTTATGGAAGTTAGAGGAGAATCAGCAAGAGGACGCTTGCTCGACTAGCACACAGTGAAGCTAGTTTTGATTCCTGGCACCCTGTTTGGCCTCTGGAGTGTGCCAGGAGTGATCCCTGAGCTAGAGCCAGCAGTAAATCTTGAGCACTAGTGGCTGTAGCCCCAAACTAAACAACACAAAAAATCAGCCTAAGCGAACTAGGGTTTGTGTTTGGAGATTTGTTGTTCTTGCACACTCAAGAGAATGCAGCTCAGAAAAAGCCTGTTAAGTCTCTCCAAAGTTTCAAGCCACAGACTTGACAAGAATTTGCTTATTTAATTTCATCCTAAAGTAATAGTAACAAAACATTCAAGAGTGCACTAGTTTGTTACTCCATGAAAATTTTACTAGAAAAAAATAAAGCATTATAAGCATTACACAGGTTTTCACAGAATCCATAATAATAATTTGTCAATACTTACCTAAGCACCTTGGGGGGTGCTGACCACTGACCATCAAGGCACTGTATAGTCTTCTTTCCCTCAAGTTTATAGTTGGGCAGACATTGGTACTCAACCAAAGATCCCTGGTAATATCCTTCCAATGACCTCGAGGTAATGTTTCCATTGTCAATTACAGGAGGACGTCCACATTTTTCTTTGGAGGGGAAAAAACATATATAAACATATTATTTATTAGGTACATTATTTGTTGAAAACCCATAAAATGGTGAAGCTTAAAGTAAAGGAAATTTTAAAAGAGCTCAATAAGTAGTTCTATACAGTTATTCACTTGTATCACTTGTCTTCCCTTTGATCATCAATTTGCTCAAGCAGGCATCGTAACATCTCCATGTGTCCTTTCTCATGCAAGTAGAGCCCAAGGGCACCTGCTTGCTCCAGGAACATAAAGAGCCTCAAACCATTCCTTCAGGTCATGGGAATGAGGTATATAATTATTACTGGTATTTGGCATATCAAATATGACACGGGTAGCTTGCCAGGCTCTGCCGAGCAGGTGGCATACTCATGTAGGTATATACGGTTATTATGATATTATGATATTATTTTCAGAAATCAGACATGGGCTAGCAACATGCAAGGCATGTGCCTTAATTCCAGCTACTGGAAGCTGGATTATTTTCCTCCTGATTTATAAGGTTTTGTCTTTGAAGTTATGACTATGACACTTCTGAATCTTGATTAGATTGAATAAAGTAGTCTTTAAAGAAATGGAATCCATATTTGATAGTAAGTCTTTAGAATAAGTAATAAGGCATGTAGTTGAGTTGTAGAAAATTAGATACATAAAAAATCACTATGTCTAATATTTTGCATCTACATTTTCATCTTACTTGAGGAATCTGTTTCTACTTTGATGCAAGGGCTATTTAATAATATGCTGTTCAATTTCCAAGTATTGGAGTTTTTTCGTGGTTTTCTTTTGTATATAATGCCACTCACTATAGGTTGAAAATATATTTGTTATGATTTCTCTTTTCAGAACTTTATGGGAATAATTCAAATTATTCCCCAGCATTTGTTTACCCTGGGGAATGTTCTATATGCTCTGGAGAAGAACATTTGTTTTTTGACAGAAGCTCCCATAAATATCTATTGATCCCAGTCATACCAAGTTTTCATTTTGGCCTCTTATGATCTTACACATATTCATCCTGTCTGAACTGCCCTTATTTGCAAAATAGTTGAAATTTTTTAACGATTCTAGAGTTCCAAGAATTGTTTGTTTATAAGACACAACTATTCCTATAAAATTCTAGATAGCCTGATTACAATGAAACTTAAAGCAATTATAACATAATTATATTATTATGATCATTTGAGTGATGACTGTTTTTAATTATTTCATCCAATCCAGTGAGAGCACCTTTAAAATGTGGCCTGTTCGACCCAAACGAAATGCTTTAATGGAGCAGAATAGCCCGGCGTCACATCCTCCACTGAGAAATAGGAGTTACTGCTCTCAAACGCACAGTTAGGAATAGAATCAAACTCAGAACCTAACTAGCTTGACCCCAGTCCTTTCACTATTAATTGGTTATACATTCTTAAATAAATTTACTATGCGTTTTATTTTTTACTTGATTCTGCAAGATCTCCTTTACTACGTACAGTACCATTCCTTTTTGTTGTTTGTGTTGGGCTTCTAGACACCCATTCTTTTTAGTTCACATTCATGTGCAGGATAACACCATGAGTTTTATTATCGTTCCTTAAAAATTGCTCTATGCACCCGTTCATCTGATTGAAGACAATATTTGAATAAACTTACCAAAACATGCAGGTCGGTCAGACCAACCATTGTGCTCACACACTATGGAACCACTGGTCTTTCTTTCTCTGTTTACATATCCAGGTTTGCATTCATACTCCAGCTGGTCATTGAGCTTAAACCACTTTGTGTCATTTTGTTTAGTTATGGCATTCTCAAGTACCGGCCTATCACAAGATTCTAATGCATATTAGAATTAAATATTTCCATTCTTACATTTGGAAGCAATCTAGTTATGTGACTCCCATCCCAATGAGGTAAAAGAGGAATTATTTTTTAATATTTTTAAAAAGTATCATAGAATAATACCGAAACAATAATGACATACCACTCACTTGAAAGTGTTATTCAAGAGGAAAAAAAGTTTCTGCATTTCTCTTTTTTATTTTTTTCTCATTGTATTTATAGATTCTTAGCATACTAATAATAAATTGGGTCATAACAGATTTGTGCACTTTTAATTTTATTCACCTATTATTGCTTGTTGGCCACACCCAGTGTTGCTCAGGTCTCACTCTGTGCTTAGGGATCAAACCTGGTGATACTCAGAGACCATATCAGATGCCAGGATCGAACCCTGGTTGGTCAAAGGCAAGGAAAGCACACTACCGACTATTCTATCTCTCTAGCCAAGATTGGACTTTTTTAAAACCTAAATAAAATTCAGTTTTGTGTAATAATTAGCCAATAATATAATAAGTTCTGATATGCATGCCAAAGGCAAATATCACTGTCTCACTGTCTTCCCGTTCATCATCGATTTGCTCAAGCGGGCCCCAGTAACATCCCCAGTAACATCCCCAGTAACATCTCCATGAGTCCTGTCTCATGCTAGTAGAGCCCAAAGGCATCTGCTTGCTCCAGGAACATAAAGAGCCTCAATCCATTCCAGAATGAGATCTATAATTGTTACTGGTATTTGGCATATCAAATACAACACGGGTAGCTTGCCAGGCTCTGCCGTGCAGGTAGCATACTCTTGTAGTCATCTCTAAGTCCAGCTCTAATACGCTGGTCTGCTGGGTGGAGTTCTGACGAGAGAGAAGTCCAGATGTGGGAAATGGAGGCCCTCATGGAGTGGGGGGGTTGTCTGGCTTGTTGCAAGGCTCTGCTGGGGTGGCGGGCAGGGCTAGAACCCGCCATCCCTCCTGGGTGCCTCGTGAGCAGCTGGGCACAGGGAGAGCAAGTAGCAGCTCTACCCCATGTCTGTGAGTCTAAAGGCCTAAGGGCAAATAATTTCTTAAATAAAAGGATTTATTTTAACAATCAAATTAGATTGCAAAGTATTATATAAACCTCTTATTTTTTAACATACAAAATTTTAAAACACACAAGCTGTTTTTGTCTTCTTAAATATTTTACTGATGTTTATGCCTATTAAGTTGAATGCAAATATAGCTCTACTATTTAGAATTAGTATTAAAAAGTAAAATGGCAAGAAATTCAAAATTCAAAAATGATCATACTACAGTGGCATTAATAATGTTTGCTAATTTATGTCAAATATTATAAATTTGTTAAGTATCCAGGTTGGTTGAAATTTACAAGAGTAGGGCCAGAGCGATAGCTCAGTGGGTAGGGCGTTGGCTTGCACGCCGGCCTGTGCCGCCCGGGTTCGATCCCCGGCATCCCATATGGTCCCCCCGAGCACCGCCAGGAGTAATTCCTGAGTGCAGAGCCAGGAGTAACCCTGAGCATCGCCGGGTGTGACCCAAAAAGCAAAAAAAAAAAAAAAAAAGAAATTTACAAGAGTATACCAAAACTAACAAAATAAATATTAGAGATATTACTTCCATAATAAGTAGAGATATTACTTCCATAATAAGTGTGTTACAATCTTAAATTGATTATAACTTACTGTAACATGAATTTGATTCAAAGGCAGCAGTTATCTTTTATTATCTTCTTTGGTTAATGTACAGAGTTCACAGAAAGAATAAACATAAGAATAAATCATAGAGATAAAATTGCTGCAAAACTAATTAGCTTGTAATCATATTTATTAAGAAATAGCTTCATATTTAGGAGTAAATATTGTGGCATAAAGGTCTGATCTGCTAAAGCAGAGTAAGGCACAGGGAACTCAAAAATATTTGAGTCTCGCTAACATAAACAGAAATATTCTTAATTGTTTCTAAATCATGTTGTATTTTATTTTACTGTCTTTGGCTCATCTCAAAATGCAGGATTTTGAGATGACTACAAGAGTATGCTAACCGCACGGCAGAGCCTGGCAAGCTACCCGTGTTGTATTTGATATGCCAGATACCAGTAACAATTATAGACCTCATTCCCATGACCTGATGGAATGGTTTGAGGCTCTTTATGTTCCTGGAGCAAGCAGGTGCCCTTGGGCTCTACTTGCATGAGACAGGTCATATAGAGATGTTACTGGTGCCCGCTCGATCAAATCGATGATGAACGGGAAGATAGTGATAGTGATAGTAATAGTCTTTGGCTCATACCTGGAGATGGTCGGGGTACTCCTGGCTCTGCACTCAGAAATTCCTCCTGGTGATGCTTAGGGAACCACATGGAATGGCAAGAATGGAACCCAAGTCTGCTGCAGGCAAGGCAGGAGCCCTATACACTGTACTATCTCTCCAGCCCTTATGTTGCATTTAAAATGAAAATTAATTGAACTGAAAGTTTGGTTGATATTTTACCTTACTGAAAATTTATCTTAAAAAGTCAAAAATTATACTATTTTTCAAAGGAATTTATGTATTTTAAGTACTCTAATTTCTTTATTTTCTTTGCTTTGATGACCACATCCAGCAGTGCTCAGGGGATTACACCCAGCTCTATAATCAGGATCATTCACTCCTGGAGAATTCAGAGAACCAGTATTTACATTTCCTTAATCAAAGTACATCAGCACCCTCTTCCAACTGCTGAAGCACTGTTAAAGTGATCTTATGTGTAATGATGACTAGGATCATGATGCTAAGTTAGTTACTTACTAATGCATGTAGGTTGAGCTGACCATCCCTTCTGCAGACATGTAATTGATCCTGATGTTTCACCGTTTGCTGTTACATATCCTGGTCCGCAGTTATATTGTGCTTGTGTATTTAAGGGGTATTTAAAGATTCTTTCAGAAAAATAACCATTTCTAATTTTTACTGTTAATGTGAAACATGTTTCTAAAAAAGGAGAAAATATAAGGAAAAGAAGTATGCATTCAATAACCATTTTATTTTATTTATTTTTATTTTATTTATTATTATTATTATTATTATTATTTTTTTTTTTGCTTTTTTGGGTCACACCCGGCAATGCTCAGGGGTTACTCCTGGCTCTGCACTTAGGAATTACTCCCTGGTGGTGCTCGGGGGACCATATGAGATGCCGGGGATTGAACCCAGGTCGGCATGGGCCGGTGCGTGCAAGGCAAACGCCGTACCCGCTGGGCTATCTCTCTGGCCCCTCAATTATCATTTTAATAAGCCAAATTATATTACCTAATGAACAGAGAAAATTGTAAAAAAGAAAGATCTTAATACACAAGTTCTTTTGTCAAAGAAAATCCACTGAGTTCAAAAGAAACAGGAGGAAACAGAACGCCTCGTAAGTTATTAATGAGGAAATCAAAATAACCATCATAAGTCTCCCTCGGGGACTGGGAGAAAACGTAGTATTAGGGCACGTGATTAGTTTGTGACAGATTCAAGGTCAGTTGCCAAGCTCTGCAAGGCCCCAAGAATAAATAGGGAAGCGAAAGAGACATAAACTATGTGCCACTGATACTATTTAAAAATATAAAAAACAACAAAATCTGGGGTCTCAGACCCGTTTTACTTACGGATATGCATGCATATGGGAGGAGGGGACCAACCATCCTCTGTACATGTCATGATGCTCCCCCCCATTTGGAAGACTAAGACCAGGATTGCACTCAGGTTTTATTGATTCACCTTGCTTATATGTTCTTGCTGTATATTTATACTTTCCATTTTCTAAATAATCAAAGATACATTTTCCTAATGATGATAAAAATGATATATTAAAAGTTTAGAAATTTTTATTGGTTATAACTGAGATTCATAAGCATAGAGAAAAAAACTAATGCGACTGACTATCCAATATTTTTTTAAAAAGATAAATTAAATTTTAATGCTGTTTATCTTTTTTGGTAGTTAAAATATGCATATCTTATAGTTGTAAAGCTCAATTTATATTTATCAGATAATTTACTCTTAGGAAAACATACAAGACCTGCTTTGCTCATAAAGCTCTACTCTTGGATGTGTGGAGGAGGTACAAAGTCCCGGAATGTAGGTCTGGCTTGCACTAGGTACCAGGATCCATCAAAGTCGTGCATGGCCTGGAGTAGATCTGATAACCCCCAACACTATTAGAAGATATTCTCTGTCCTCACTTCCCATCAAATCTCATCTCTTTTATTCATTTCCACATACACAGTTCAACAACGTTTACTCACTGAGGCACGGCACTTCTGGCTCCCATCCTCGCTTTGTGCACGTGATGTAATCCCAGTGGCTCTGTGAAGGCGCCACAAAATCACGATCACAGTAATAGGTAAACTCTTTTCCTATAGGTACTGGAAAATATGGTCTGTATCTGCTTTCATTGTATAAGCCACCGTGACGTATTTTTGGAAAATCACAAGACTTCACTTGAAAGTAAACAAGAAGCATAAATATAATTTTATCTTAAGAAAACTCTATTATGAATTTCATCATCTATGAATTATATTCTGCATCTTTATACTTACTTTAAAGGATTTTAAGGACAACAATAATTACAAAATGTCATTGATTGCGCTATGTGAAGGTGAGCCTCTTCCTAATAAGATATTTTATATTTTGGCATCCGGGAGGGAGTGGCGGGTTCTAGCCATCTGACCTGCCACCCCAGCAGAGCCTCGCGAAAAGCCAGAGGAAACCCCACACCATGAGGGCCGCCATTTTCCACATCCGGACTCCCCTCTCGTCAGAACTCCACCCAGCAGAAGAGCTGATCACAGCCCAGCTCGCGCAGCCTCTGTGGCCCCTTGTGGCCTCAGGCTTCATCAATAAATGCTCGAGTTTTGAGGTGACTACAAGATTATCCCACCCGCACGGCAAAGCCTGGCAAGCTACCTGTGTCGTATTTGAAATGCCAAATACCAGTAAATATTATAGACCTCATTTCCATGACTTGTTGGAATGGTTTGAGGCTCTTTATGCTCCTGTTGCAGGCAGATGCCCCTGGGATATCTTGCATGTGACAGGACATATGGAGATGTTACTGGTGCCCGCTCGAGTAATCAATGATCTATAGGAAGTCCAGTGATCCAGTGATATTTTGGCATTGGGATGTGCATCAGTGGTAAATCTCAAGCCTCACCTTAGGATCTATGTGTGTTCGCCAGGACTAAACACATACACACACACACACACACACACACACACACACACAAACAAACCTCTGTGTACATGCTAATCTTGTAAGAGATACAGCATAAACCTCTCTGTAGTCTCTGCAAGAAGAAAAACGCTCACATATATTTATATTATATATAATGAATTCTCTTTAAGCCTAGCACCATCTTGCTTGAGAACTGATAGTCCTGAATTTATCATTTACACCATTGTTTTACTTTCTATTCTCTTCAGAAATCATAGGTAGGCTTGCCTTTTTCTCTAAGGAAAAAAATAGGAAACAGCAGGGTTTTTACTAGTTTGTTTCTTTTCATTAGCATGTATTGGGGTTTTTTTTTTGGGGGCGGGAAACAACATGAAAATATAGAAAAACAGATTGCTCGAATGAAAACATAATCCAGAAAAATAGCATTTTGTCCATACCTCGATGCAGTCATTAAAGCAAGTTTTCTTTCTCTATACAGATATTGGGTAGAAATAATACTTGCTTGTTTGGGTTGGGGGATGGGGTGCAGAGGGAGCTTCCGGTCACTCTCATCATTGCTTAGCATTTATTCCTTACTCTGTGCTCTGGAATCATTCCCGACAGTGTGCATGGGGAAGTATGCAGGGCTGAGGGTAGAAGTGTAGCTGGGGGATGATTTTATCACTGCAAAATGCCATATTATTGGAGTCACCCTGCCACATGTGATTACTTTTATTTTTAGTGAATCACCATGAACTACAGAGCTACAAAGTTATTCATTATTAAGCTTTCTTGACCTACAATTCCTAGCACCATTCCCTTTAACCATGTCCACTTCCAGCCACCAGTGTCTTGATTTCCTCACACTGTCCTTGTGCTGTCCCTCCCTATTGACCAGCAGTGAATAACTGCCCCTTTTTCCTCACATACTTATCAACACCGATTATTGTTGTTTAATGCTGGTGAGTGCCAGTGTCATTGGTATGAGGTGTTGGCATGTTGTTTTAATTTGCATTTTCTGGTAACTAGTGAAAAAGAGCATTTCTTTATATGCATTTTTAACCACTTATACTTATTCTAGGAGGAAATTATTGTATATCTCTTCTCCTCACTTTTGATGGGGGTTAGATTTTTTTTCCTGTAAAGTTCTACCGGGCTTTATATGTGTAGGATATTAACCCTTCATCAGATAAGTGGTAGACATACAATGAACTGTCCTTGTATTCTGATTTTCCTTGCCTTTGAACACAAAAGATTCCCTTGGGTGAGGAATAGGTCCTATTGCAGATACACTGTTCTAACCACCTGGGTAGGACTTTGGTGACTGTACATTGTATTTTCCCTCTACAGGGCCACAGGCAGATAGGGAAGCACCCCCCCCCTGCCCCAAACAATGACTTCCTGGGAAGTAATAAAGCAAAAAGTCTAAAGACTGCAAAACCCCAGCCTGTGAGCACAGACATTAAGACCTGATTAGACCTTCACCTGACACCTCTGCAGAACCCAAGGAGGCTTGACCCCTAAGAGAGGAGAAACTTTAGCAGAGACAACAGACCGCTGTAAGCACATGAAGAAGGACCAAGGCCATCTTCAAGGCTCTTCCTTTATGGCATCTGGTCAGCTTTCACGGCCACAGAAAACTCCAGACCAAGGTAGTCCGAAGAATCTATCGGCTAAATTTAATCAGAATAATTTATTCAAAAATTCAAGTAAAATGAATATTTTAGATGATTTCATGAAGTTGCCAACTTCTGCGCGCAATTCTTGGCCAACCTGAAAAATATCCATGTAAAAGGAGAAGCCCAAATCCTCTTCTGAGGGGTCGGAGCGAAGCCTAGTGGCTAGGCATTTGCCTTGCATGCGGACGGCCTGTGCCGGCCTGGGTTCGATCCCCGGCATCCCATATGGTCCCCGAGCACCGCCAGGAGTAATTCCTGAGTGCAGAGCCAGGAGAAACCCTGAGCATTGCCAGGTGTGATCCAAAAAGCAAAAAAAAAAAAAAAAATCCTCTTCTGAGTACTTTAATCTCTCTCTCACTCTCTCTCTCTCTCTCTCTCTCTCTCTCTCTCTCTCTCTCTCTCTCTCTCTCTCTCCTTCCAGACCCTTCCTCAAAACTTCTAAATAAACAGTTCTTACTTTATTGCTCCTCTCTTCCTGGGATTCTTTTCTGAGGAGAGAAAACCAAAGAACCAAGAAGGCCTGGATGAGTCTAGGGCGTGCATGTCCTGGAGTTTTCTGAGGCAGTGAGAGCTAATCAGAGTCTTGCTCACAGGAGCTTGTGCCTCAGGCCTCTGAATTTCCTCCCACACTGATGTTTCATGTTGCGGCCTCACTCTACATCCAAGTTTTCTCTCTAAAATTTCTCCATTGTCCATGGCACCGTTACTTTCTGAAATTAGTCTTGGATTAGAGCAACAATAGCCTCAAAGAAGAGATATGCCTGCCTGCTCAGACCTTAAAAAACTATAGCCATGAAATTAGATGAAACACAAGCTACAGTGAAGCTGTATCTAGATGCATAGTAAGACTCACCTTGTCCATGAGCGCAGGACGCCCACATGGTGAGCAGGACACTCAGCAGCCTCCACATTTTAGCCTTTGCCAGGGCAGCGGACACTAATGCTCCAATTGTGCTCTCTGAGCTTTGACTCTGCATTACTGCAAGTGACAGCAAGCATGGCTCTGTTAAACTGCCCGTGCAGGAACCCAGTCAACTCAGGTCACTCAGTAAATATCAAAGTTCAAAGAAGTTTGCAGAATTCCCTCTTCCTATCTACTTTCACAATCACTTGTCACTTGTATCACTTGTCTTCCCGTTGTTCATCGATTGCTCAAGTGGGCACGAGTAACATCTCCATATGTCCTGTCACATATTAGTACAGCCCAAGGGCATCTGCTTGCTCCAGGAACTTGAAGAGCCTCAAACCATTCCTTCAGGTCATGGGAATGAGGTCTATAATTTTTACTGGTTTTTGGCATATCAAATACAACACAGGTAGCTTGCCAGGCTCTGCCATGTGGGTGGGATATAGTTCATTAATAACTACTTTCATAATAGTTGACAATTTCTAAAACTTGCTTAAGAGATACTAATAGAAATTTTTCAAAAGTTTAATGTTGCAGTACACTGTTGCCCAGAGCCTCTGTATCTTGCCTGGAGTTACCTCCTGCAGGTCACTTTGTAGCTAGTGGGCAGAAAACAGTGACTTTATGTGGCAGTATGCCTTACCAAGCATTCTATTGTTATCTGGTATAAATATTTTCTCTCATGCTACTACAATCATCGTGGGACTAGATAGATCTTACCAGTGTATTTACCTGGCCACTTTGGATCAATCTCTAAGTAATTAGACCAGAGAGAAATGCTGTTTGCCTCCAAGGAAGCAAGTGTGGTTCTCTAATAAGTCTAAACGCTAATATACAAAACAACTATGAAGCAAAGACGAGAATCTTGTGTAGGCTTAGAGAAATATATACCTGGCTGTAGAATATCCAAAGTACAGATACATGCCTTTTCCTCATCTACATAGGGCCTGCAGGGACACTTCCAAGGCAGCCTTGGCTGGGTGATATTAACATTTCAATTGAACTAGGTGAGGTCCTGGGAGAAGTTACCTGAGAGGGATTGACCCTAACTGTTTTCTGTTGATGTGGGCTGGTCTGGGCTAAAAAGTTATAAGAGCTATAGCCTGCTTTCTTCTGGGTCTTTTTGCCTTTTTGCCTTTTCTCCTCTTCTTCCTCCTCACCCTCTGCCTCTGCTCTCCTCTCTGTTCTCTTCCCTGTTGGGCATTGGCATGTGGTAGCAGCCATCTTGGCGTAGTATTCTAAACCTATAGGTGGCTGGGGCCCAGCCAGTAACCTAAAGTCCGGGGTATTCCTATTGTTGGACTGTATAGCAGAACAAGTATGAGTAAAGTCTTTTGAAACTCTGCTGGATTCTCACATCTTTCTCTATTTGCTGGCCGCCAATCCCCAGGGGGAAAAGGGAATCCCCCAGACCCTGCTCCTGGATTTTTTGGGGCAGCCAGAGTACCCCAACAGTTTTAAAGACAAATTTTTAAAGTATATGTTTCTTAAAATAGGTGAATTCTTTCTCAACTAAGTAAATCGTACATGAAGGATTTTGAGTTTATGGCACATAATTTTCCTTATTGTACTTTATTTTCCTTCGCTCACTTAATTCCTTAGCAACCTATGGAAACCAACCATATGTTTGAACCCTATTTGACCAACATTAATTTTTGTTCTTTCTTTTTAAATTAAAAATGGATTTTTACCTCTTAATGCCAACTCTTATTTATAGTTCTTTTTTTCCCTATGTCCACTTTCTTTGCTTCACATAATCTAGTTCTCTGATGAGTTCCCAATGATTTATTGTTGTTTTCGGTTGTTCATCAATTTATATTCTTATATTGCATGCATGGGTGAGCTCAGCACTCTATTTCTCTTTGTGTTTTGTTTTGTTTTGTGTTAGGGGTCAATACTCCTTGGTGCCCTGGGGTTCCCCTGAGTTTGGTTCAACAGGTGAGCCATCAGTCTGGCTGGTGCTTAGCGAACCCTATGAGGTGTCCTGTACTGAACTACTCACTCTTCTATCTCTGCAGTTCCTGTTTATTTTTCTTTTTTGATCACTATGCAAAATAGAAAAGTGCTAGCTTTGAGAGCTGAATCTGCTTCACCAGAACTTAACTCTGTGATCTAACCCTGACTGCCATCAACTTAGTAAATTCAGGCCCCTTAGTAAAGACAAAAATTTATTATTTTAATAATAAAAAAGTAGGTGACATTAGTTATGTCTATTGGGCAATACCACCTACATCATATCTCAAAACATTTATCTATTTATCAAAAAAGATCACTTACATTTAGCATCATTGTCATTTAATCACTGTATCACTGTCTTCCCATTCATCATCGATTTGCTCAAGCTGGCACCAGTAATATCTCCATATGTCCTGTCTCATGCAAGTAGAGCCCAAGGGCACCTGCTTGCTCCAGGAACATAAAGAGTCTCAAACCATTCCATCAGGTCATGGGAATGAGGTCTATAATTGTTACTGGTATTTGGCATATCAAATATGACACGGGTAGCTTGCCAGGCTCTGCCGTGAGGCTAGCACACTCTGGTAGTCGTCTCTAAATCCAGCATTTATTGATGATCCAAGTGGCTATTGCAGCTGTGTGAGCTGGGTTGTGATAGGCTGGTCTGCTGGGTGGAGTTCTGATGAAGGGGAATTCCGGATGTGGAAAATGGAGGCCCTCATGGAAAACCCCAGTTTCCTATCATTATTTACTCTGAAGATATCACAGAGCTAGAGTGGTATCCTCTGTGATGATTTTGATTGATTCTTTCTTACCATAACACATTTTGTTGTGGTTGCTGAAATGTTGGTTTTATTCCCAGCTTTGGTCCTGGCTGGGAATCCAGTGATAACAGCGACAACACACGACAACACTCATAGCTCAAGTGAGAGCATAGCTCATTGCCCTCACCTGTCACTACCCCAGTACACTAAGTTTGTTTTCAGGCCATACTCAGCTGAGCTCAGGGATTATTCCTTGCTTCATTTTCAGGGTCACCCCTGGCAGTCCTGGGAAACCCTATGTGACACCATGGTTGAAACCTGCACAGGACACGTGCAAGGTAGTCACCGTTTTTTGTAAGTAGGGAAACACAGAAATCCTTGAAAGTTATAGAGAAAGATTTAAGAAGGTTAGGACAATGATGTATTGAAGTGAGCAGGAAAGAAGTTATGACACATTTTTACACATTAGTATGTGTTGGCGGAAAGCAGATCAACGGAGATACTAAGGTCTGATGTATACTGCCTGTTGATAGATACACAGGATTCCTGGCAGGCTGTCTCCCAAGGAAGATAGGATGTGGCTCCCCTGGAGACACTGTATCCATGAAGCAGATCCACAGACTCTGCTCCCTTGGGTCATTTCCCTGCATCTCCTTGATGGCAGAAAAGCTGGCCAAAGATGGAGTCTAATGGACGCTGCCTGGGAAACTGACAGAACTGACTTGCCATCATGGGGTTAACTCTTGTGACCCTGCAATTACACCAACTCCCATTTGTTTTCCTTTCCAGATATCTAGCCTTGAGAACACTCCCTCCTGCCTACTCTGCTCTTCTCCTGCCCAATTTAGTAACAGCTGACCCTTGCCCTTTCTCTCAGTATATTGTTTCTGGTATGCATGTGAAACAACATATGGATTATCTAACAGTACCTATATTGTTATAGTATAACAGTACCTATACTCCCAAATGATGTATATAGACATCTGTTTCCTTTAAGGTGACCGTACGGAATGCTTTGTTCTCTGCCTTGGTGTAAATCATGTACTTTTGATTTACACTAGCTGTGCTTGTTAATAGATCTTATTGGGTATGTAAGGAATTGAAGTCTTTTTGCAAATTGTCCATGGTCGAAATGAGAGCTCTGAACCTCCGGACAAAATATTATGATTATTAAAATTAATAATTTGTCTCAGTTCGCAAGTCTTTCCTCAGCACCTCCGACCAATAGAGATATTTACACTGGCTCCCTCCCCACCTCCGGTCTCGCACTGTGTCGTAGGGGTTCGTCAGGAAGAAGCCCCCTCCTCAGAAACAGGGTCTGAGGCAGCCCAGAAGCTAGGGCAGTACAAAAGAAGTCTGAAACCTCAGGCAAGTGAGGCCAGAGCCTTGGGTGGCTTTTTACTTATTTTTTACTTTTCTACAAAAAACGTTGAAAAAATCAACTTCTCTATAGAGACTGAAAAAAAGGAACCGGAGATAGAACGGTGGGCAGGGCCTTCCAGGTAGGCAACAAAGGTTCAGTCCCCAATACTCCATATGGTCGCATAGTCATTCCCATAAGATGAGCGAGAAATAACCCATGAGTTTATTGCACAGATAAAGCAGGACTGGGGACTGGGGACCTCCCTAGACATCCAGGCCTCTCTATCATCCATGGCACATGCAGTCTCTGTGTCGCTCTCTGTCCGTGTAGGCTTTCCTCAGCCTGGCGCATGGGGATATCCCTCCACTCCGTGTCTGTCCCTGGGCCAGCTGTACACCACCACCTCCGGTTCCAGCTGTCCTAGTCTGGGGCCATGTGCCAGTTTACCTAATTCTGTTCTGGACCTCCGGGAGGCAAAGACCTCAGAGAGCTGGAAAAGAAAAGAGAAGTGGCTGGAGGAGGCCTTTATATGCTGCTATAATCCAACCCCACCTCCACCAGCAGCCCATTGGCTATTCTGATTGGCTCCCCATTCCATAATGGGCACTTTAAAGTCACACCCTAAATAAACCTAGGGACCCCCTACTTCAGCTCCCCTCTTTATCTGGAGACCTTCCAGGGCCTAGACCTGATAAAAACCACCTGGCAGGAGGAGATCCTTGGGAAGCTGCACCCCCAAGAAAACAAATGTCAGCTGAGACAGAAACTGCACTAGATCACTAGATCACTAGACATCCCGTTGTTCATCGATTTCCTCGAGCGGACGCCAGTAACATTTCTATTTGACCCTATCAAGTGCCAGTGTAACCCAATGGCATCTGGTTGTTTCAGGAATACGAAGAGCCTCAAACCGTTATTTCATGGTCTTGACGAAGAAGTCTGACCTTCTTGTAGGTGGGCGGCCATGTGATCTTTTGACATTCCATGGGATCCAGTCGGTAACGTCTCTAGTCCAGCGGTCATCTCCAAATCGCATTACATATCCAGCCCATCTGATTTTCGATGCCTTGGCAAACGAGACAGCATCCCTGACTCAGAAACTGCAATTATAGATTTATAACACTTTTCCCTGCTGCTTGAGGTGCTGCAGGTGTGGCTGTGGTGCCCGGCTATGTTGGCAGGCAGCAGACAGGAGACAGACTATTCTACACCCAGGGCTATGCCCTGTGGGCCCCTGGATGGTTGATGATCTGACATAGAAAATGACTGGGTCCCCTAGGATGAACCCAGAGCCACGGCAGAGCCTGGCAAGCTACCCATGGTGCATCTGATATGCCAAAAACAGTAACAATAATGGACCTCATTCCCAATGAATGGAGACGTTACTGGCGCCCGCTTGAGCAAGTCAATGATCAATGGGAAGACAAGTAATACAAGTGATACAAGTGAACACCTGGGCGACCCCCACCCTGCCTGAGAAACTCCAGACCAAGGCCATTCAAGGCTCTCTGCCTTTGGAGAAGTCTCACCTTGGGACAGCTTGTGAAAAACCGTATAAAAGTCCCCTTGAAAAAAAATTTTAATTTAAAAAAGTCCCTTTGAACAAAGGAAGGGCACGCATATGCTGCCTGAGCCCATGTGCTGTTTGTGGCCTTGAAGCCAGACACATACGGGCCCAACCAAGCACATGTTGCCCCTCACCTCGAGATGTGTACTTTCATGCTTTCATATCTAATGCCGGGATGTGTATGCTCACACTGGCCACCTGTAGAGAAGCCCAGGTTCTCTCACTTGAGTGCGTTACACTCTCACTTTCTCCCTTCTTCTCTTTATTCAGAATCTCCAAAGAAATTCTGTTTTTGCTTCTTGGCTTGTCTCCTCCTGAAGGTCTGGCAGAAACATAGGCCAGCAAAGGAATTCCAAAGATCATCAAATACACCCTTTTCTACCCCCTTGGAAACCATCCTAGCAATGGACATTTATCTAGGTAGAAAGTCCCGTGTAGGGCAGCTTATGAAAAACCCCGTAAAAGTCAACTTGACTGCATATGCTGTTCTGCTTATAAGGTGCCCAAGTACATGGTTTGGTAACAGTAGACTTTCACTACATTGCTCCGTGCTCTGGACTCTTATTAAAGTGCTCAGCACAAAACTATGAATTGATTAAAAAAATACCTTTCTAATGTTTCTGTTCACAAGGAAAAATCTGGAGTGCTGTAAACTCCTATTACAATGCTCAGTGCACTAGACTCAAATTAAAGTACTCAGTACCAAAATGTTCTAGTAATTAATGAAAAAGGTCTTCTAATGTTTTGGTTGACAGAAATCTACAGAAAAGGAACTGGATGCAGTACACTCGTTTTACAGTGCTCAATGCTCTGGATTCATTACAGTGCTTAGAAAAAATGTCAATGAGTGAAGAGCCTTCTAATGTTTCTATTCACAAGGTACCACCTGAATGCTGTAAACTATCCCAGTGCACAGTTCAATAGACTCCTACTACAGTTCTCAATACCAAAATTGCTTTTAGCAGTTACTGAGAAAGGTATTCTCACATTTCTGTTCACAGAAACCTATAGCAAAGGACCTTGGATGTGGTAGACTTGCACTACATTGCTCAATATTGTATACTCTTATTACAGTGCTCAGGATACAATGTGTCAATCAATGAAAAGAGCAATCTAATATTTCTGCTCTCAGGAAGCCCCTTGGTTGTCAAATACTTACCTCACAGTGCTCAATGCTCTGGACTCTTATTAAGAGTGCTCAGTACATAAGTGTCCATGAAAAAGGGCTTTTTAATGTTTCTGTTTACAGGGAAACACTCTCATGTTCTGTAGACTCTCATTAGAGTGCTCAGTGCTCTTGTCTTGTTACAGTGCTCAGTTTAATAATGCTTAGAAGCTTATGAAAAAAGAATTTTGTGATATGTATAAAGCTAACATTCTGCTTTGAATAGCCACATCTGTCTCCACTAGCAGTGATTCATAGGAACTGGATACAATTTCATCACCATCTTCTTTGCTAGCTTTTTATTCATGAAGCGCTTTGACACATACTCATCCACCACCCTAGATGGGTCAGACATACACACCAAAAAATCAAACATAGTCCTTAGAATCAAATTCAACCATGTGACAAACTAAAGGGTACAGCAAATGTGCACAATCAAGTGAAAAGTAAAGTAATGCAAGAAGGTTCATGTGCGTTAGTGTGCACGTAAATTATTAGTTTAGCAATAAAACTCAATGAACAAATAATAATTGCCATGGTCTGAGCATGTGTGCATGTAGGCATGTGTGTGACTGTGTGTAAAGATGCTTACATAAATGCACATGAACTTATGTTGGTGTGTGTGTATATGCAAGAGACAGAAAAGCAGGCAGATATGGGTAACTGCATTTCTGCATCTGCCTGTGACTTATAACAGCAATATTCGCATGCATGATTAAAGAGAACACACAACAATGTCATACACATGGATGTGATTACACAGACATGTGAGTGATTCCACATGCCTAAGTCAGTTGTGATGCAGGCTTACTTGTGAGCTCATGTATGCAAGTAACTAAGGCATAAAACAAAGCTGTGTCTCTATGAGGTGTATGTGTGTGTGCGCACAGGTGTTTAGCAAATCATGATTAATAAATTATGCATGTCACATAGAAATGTAGCACAAGAATGTAAATACAGGTACACAGCACTAGACAGAAAATGAAGTAACAGTGTCTGGACAAGGATGCTCCTCCTGTCCCTGGAGCAAGTAGATGCCCTTGGGTTACACTTGCTTGTGACAGGACTAATGGAGATGTTACTAGTGCCCGCTGGAGCAAATCGATGAACAATGGGAAGACAGTGACAGTGACAGACAAGGATGCAAATATGCTTCTGATCCTTCCAGAAAATCCAGACACTGTGTATAGGAGAGGGCTGGGTAACGGCATTGGGCAAAAGCATTGCATCTAATGGCATGTAAGTAGTAATGTTCTATGTGTGTGTGTCAGAAATCAATCCATGAAAGCTTCTGTATGCTGGACACAGCATTTGTATGCTTTTTCATATTTGTGTGTAAAAAGCTTTTGTAGGCTTGTCAAAAGCTTTTGTGTGCTTGACATAAGTTTATTTTATTTTTTCTCATAGAAAATATTTATTGGGGTTTTCGAGTCCAGGAGAAGATCTGAGCATGGAGCCAAGGCTAACTGGGTGGGGTTTCTGGGGCTGGTGTCTGAAGCAGTTCTGTATTGAGTTGATAACCAGGACCAGAGATACCTCTAAACCCTCCCTGGACAGTCCCAGCACAAGAGCGAGGGAGCAGAGAAACTGATAGGAAGGACCTGTGGCTCTCTGTGGCTCAGCCTGGCCCATGTAACATGCAGCCCACCCACTGCACATGCTCCAGCTCTGCAGGGGGACATGCTCCCGCCTCCACACTAAGCTATTCTGTGCCTGCGTGCTGCACACTTTCCTGGTGCCCACATATCCCACTTTCCTGGTGCCCACACACCTTCCCATTTTCAGACAGAAATCGTGTCTGATCAGGTACAAAGAGGAATGTTGGAAAATAGAAAGTGGCGAGAAGGCTTGAGCCAGGCTGCACTGAACATGTATATATGCTGAACTCTCGGGGTCTGCAGAGTCAGAGGCTGAAAGACCCGAAATTCCTTCCTGATACAGGATTCTCAGACATAAATCTAAAACCAACTGGCAGGATGCAACCTTAACATGGCCTTTTCCATTTACCTGTAGCAAGGTGTTTTATTTATTTATTTTTGGCTCTAATTTAACATTTAGAAACCTTGCTTTCATTGTTAGTGAGAAGTCAGATGGAGAAGCTGTGGAGCCAGTCTTCATCCAACCCCCTACACGGAGTCACCTAATGCTGGGGACCAAATGTGGTTCCCGGTGATAAGAGGTGCTGGCAGCTGGCGGGCCCTTGACCTTGGAGGAGCCTTTCTGCTGGGCTGACACTGGTACACTTCTCTCTCCTCGTCTCTCTCCTGCCAGCCTCTCAACCTCTCCAGAAGGTGCTTGTTTCTTCAGGAAACCGTGAGTCCGTCTATGATGTGTCCTCCCAGGGAGCCATGCGGGATGGCTCCCTGGCTTTTGAAAATTAGAGAAGTTTCACTTTAACTCTTTTTCCAAGTGTCTCTTTCCAGCTCTGCCCTTCTAGCTTGGGTCCCCATACTGAACAAGCAGCAATGCCTCCCCATGGGCTGGTGGCCCGGAGGAAGGTCCTGAGAGTGTGGCTGCAGGGAACAGGTCCAACA
Source organism: Cryptotis parvus (assembly GCA_021461705.1). NCBI lineage: Eukaryota > Metazoa > Chordata > Mammalia > Eulipotyphla > Soricidae > Cryptotis > Cryptotis parvus. The sequence continues at coordinate 32,427 of JAJIBD010030825.1, forward strand.
TCTCAGGAGATGGAGAGTTCTGGATTTCCTGGCCCTGTGATCCCATTGCAGGGAAGAGGTGCCCAGGGCTGGCTAACAGCCATGTGCCTAGGCTTACTGAGGCGGTATCCTTGGATATTTACAGTCACTGGGCAGAAGATGGAGAGTCTGTAGAGATAGGGAATGAAAGGATCAAATAATTCACAAGGAACTATTCCCAAATGTGCTGTATTGGTGACTTTAAGAGATGTTTGCACATTTTTTACTTAGCTGTAAAAAGTGATCAGCACGGAACCTCTAGAAACACCACATTTCCCTGATCTTCTCTTTCTAGCTGAGACCTGCCTGCAGACATTCAGCCAGCCGTTCAGCCAGACCATGGAGACCGGGGCCCCAAGGTGCTGGAGACGGCGGAGGAGATCCAGGAACGGCGCCAGGAGGTTCTTGGGCGGTACCAGAGGTTCAAGGATCTGGTGGCAGAGCGAGGCCAGAAGCTAGAGGAGTCCTACCACTACCAGGTTTTCAGGAGGGATGCCGATGACCTGGAGAAGTGGATCCTAGAGAAGCTGAAGGTCTTGGAAGACAAGAGTTATGAAGATCCCAGCAACATACAGGTTCTCAGTGCCCTGGCAGCCCGAAAGCATTGAGGGATGGGGACGTGCTTGGAACTTATCTGATGGCTGTCAGTCGGGCAGGAAGTGAAGGGACACTATCTGCAGAGCACAGGTCTGGGCCTCCCAGAGCCGTCCCTCCTTGGCCAGGAGGTCCCTTAGCAGGGAAGCCGAGCGAGGTGGTGCCCAGGAGTCTTACCCTCTCTAGTAAAGCTGTGGGCGGAACAGGATGTTGCCATTATGTGATGTCATGAATATGGGGACCTCTGTGCATGCCCCTTCTAAGAAAGATGGGGGCCAACCAGATGCTTCCTGGGTTCCCCTAAATAGCTCCTCATGGTCCTGAAATCAGAAGCAGCCCTGGAGGGAGCTTGGCAGAAACTCTGTCTCCCACTGGGGACACAGTCAAGAACAGAACAAAGAAGTCTCTGCCCACATGGAAACTGGGTGGGAGAGAGTACCCAGGAACGCCCAGAGTGACCCCTTTCAGTGCTATGTACAGTTGCCAGTGCCAACACCCTTCCCACCCTGTCTGCTTGGGGACCCGTCTGTGCTTCCTCGGCTCAGAAGGGGGCAGACCTTGTCTTCTTTCTAGAGGACTGAGCCTCTAGAGAAGCCTCTAAAGAAGGGTTTGTTGGTACCTGGCAGGGCACAAACTTCACCTCTGGGCCTTGTGATGCCCAGAGGGACCCTTTTCTGTGGTGTGTCAGAACCAATCTGAGCTGGGAAGGGAGCAGGGTGCTCTACCAGAGATGGGCGGCCCCGGGGACGGAGTAGCAGCACCTACTCCCTCAACAGGGCAAGTACCAGAAGCATGAGGCCTTGGAGACAGAGGTGCAGGCGAAGTCGAGGGTTATCCCTGAGTTGGAGGAGATCAGGACGATCAGATTCGCTGAGGGCCACTTTGCCCATGAGGACACCAAGGTGAGGCGTGGTTGGTTCTCAGTTCTTGGTAGGCCGTGGCCTCTCCAAGCTCCTGGTGCCTTTGGCTCCCAACAGTGGGATTGTCCTGTGCCACTTTATGCCTTCCTGCAGTGGGTTCCTTCCTCTCTACCCTGGGAGAATTGACTCAAGACCAAGCCCCCCATGGACCTCAAGTCAGGTGAACAGGCTTTGCCCAGAAGCTTTTGTTTCCATCTTTTCTCTGGGCCATCCCTGACTCTCAGTACAAGGGTGGGCTCTGTGGAAGTCATCCTATAGCATCACACTCTCAACTCCATGGTTCCGCACCCTCACCTCCATGGCACTCTCACCTCCATGGCTCATGTCCTCACCTCCATGATTCTATCACTTCCATGGCCTCACCACCCTCTCAAGCTCAGGGATTCCCGTGCCAAGTCAGCAGAATGGCTGCTCTGCCCTTCCCAGCAAAGCCCCAGCTCAGAATATCCTCATCAGTCCTGTATGTGCCTCTTAGGGTGTCCTCGGACCAGGGCTCATGCACAAGTCACTGTCCCTCATGGAATAGCTTCCTTTAGGAGAGACTTGGAGGGCTTGGTCCATGTGGAGGTTTATCCTTTCTTCTGAGCTGTGGGCTGGGTTTGGGAATGGGTGCCCAGCACAGCCCTGCAAGGGCCTGAGAGTTCCATTGGCACCTCTCTTACCCCACCCCCAGGCACATCTGGAGGAGCTGCGCCGCCTGTGGGACTTCCTGCTGGAGCTACTGCAGAAGAGGAGCACACAGCTGCTGCGTGCTCTGCACCTCCAGCGTTTCCTGCAAGAGTGTGCCGACATCCTGGAGTGGGTGGCAGACAAGGTGGGTCCTTTACACCTGGGGCTACACCCTGGTGATGACATGGTCTTCCCTAAGAGTCTTGGTGACTGGCAGAAAGGAGGGACCGGGTGGATGTCAGGGGTCTGGAGCCTCATAGGGCTAATGAGCCACGGTACCTGCCCTTCCCCAGTGCTCCCTTTCCAGACATTTCTCTCTCTCTGGGTTGGCCTGTGAACCTCTTGCCTAACTTGGTCTTTCCCTGTGAAGGACCAGAGCTCTCGGGCTCCCATAGAGTTGTGAGGGGTGAGATTGGATAGAACCAGGAGCCTGAGGGTTCTTGTGCCAGCTCAGGTGGTGCCTCCCCTCCTGTGTCTGTGGGAGCTTGGATCAAACCAATCCTGCTGGGACCCCAGAGTCTTCTGGTGACTTGCCATGATGCCAGGATGTGGGGGTGGGACCTGGGTACAGCTGATGACTGACTTTCTGCACACAGGAAGCCATTGTAACTTCAGTGGAGCTGGGGGGAGGACTGGGAGCGAGCAGAGCTTCTGCACAAGAAGTTCGAAGAGTTCCAGGTGGACTTGGGAGCGCGCAAGGGCAGAGTGGACGGTGTTAACCAGTATGCCGACCAGTGTGTCCAGGTGAGAGGACCTGCCAGTGTCTGCCCCTCACCAAACACATCTGGTTCTCGGTGGGTGTACAAGAATGTAGAGCCTTCAGTACATGCATGATTCTATATACAGGTGGGTCCCTCCAAGCACACAAGGCACCTTCATGTGACCCCGAAGTGGGACTTCATAATGTGCATGCCATCTAATGCACATGAACCTTTAACATGCTTGGCACCTCACATGTCACATATGTGGGAGCCTTCACAACACATTGATGTCTCACATATAACACACATGTGTCCTTTAGTAGCATACATGATATCTTACACATGACAGACATGGGAGTTTTTCCTACATACATAATGACTCACATGTGACACATGTGTGAACTTCACAACACTTGTGATGGCTTTTACCTGAGATTTCTGAGAATAACACACTGGCTGGACTCCTCTGTCCCTCGTTGTTGGTTGACTGCGAGGAACCCCAAGGTTAGCACAGTGGGGGCTGTTGGCCAGATCCTGGGACCCCCCATATTTCTTGTCCAATGCCTGTGTCTTCAAATGTTCTCTGTCCACCATCTTCCTTGCTGTGGCATCCTCAGACTCCCCCTTGCTACCCAGCACATGCTCCCCCATGTGCTGAATCTGTGTTCTGTGGCTCACAGCAGGGAGTTGTGAAAAACAGTCATACAGAGAATCTTCTCTTTCTCATCAGTGTCCAGCATCTTTAAGGGATTTGGCAAAGTCTCAGACAGATGCAGCCCTGATGTGGTGTTGTGGTTGGGAAGCAGTGAAGGGGCAGATTCAGAATGGGCGAGGGATGGGGCTCAGTGGGCAGAGCATTTGCTTTGCTTTGCGTGTGGCTGACCCAGTTTGATGTCTGGAACCTGCTATGTTCCCCTGAGCTGTCAGGAGTAAACCCTGAGCACTGCCAGATGTGGCCCCCAAAACTAAAGAAAACAAGTGGGCAGGCAGTCCCAAGGCTTGGTGATGCGAGTCAGGCTGGCTTGACATGGCAAGGTAGAGTGATCATGTGGGTGGGCACAGCAGGAACAGTGACAGTTATCCTGGGTTCTGGGGGAGAACAGCTGTGCCTGACTGTAGCCTGTCCATCCCCTCAGGAGAATCATCCAGAACTGCCCCTGATCCAGGAGAAACGGGCCGAGGTGAATGCTGCCTGGGACCGTCTCCATGATCTGGCACTCCAGCGACGGAAGACCCTGTCCAATGCAGCAGACCTCCAGCGGTTCAAAAGGCATGGTGGGGGCACTCTGGGAGTCTGAAAAGGCCTGGTGTGGGCACCTTGGGGGTCTGCAAAAGGTGTGGTGTGGGCACCTTGGGGTCTGCAAAAGACTTGGTGTAGGGACCTGGGGATCTGAAAAAAGACTTGATGTGGGCATCCAAAGGCCCCTGTTTGTACTTGGCTCTGTCTGTTTCTGCCTCTGCCCCAACTACCAGCACCCCAAACTGAACAACTCGTGTCACCCTGACCACAGCGGGTGAGGGCAGTGAACACTGAGCCTCCCTCCTGCAGGCTGGGTGGGGCTGAGTCAGCAGCACAGCCATGGGTGCTGGAAGGGCTGCAAAGCCCAGGAAGCCATGGGATGGCAACAGGTGGGCCTGGGAGGGCAGAAAGCCTGAAGTAGCGCCCAGGCGCTACTGTTCAGGGTGGGAGACCCCGGGAATCCTGAGGCAGGCTCTCAGTCAAGGAGCTGACTGCTCCCTCCCTGGAAAAGTGTGGGCCTTGCTGGGTCCCTTGCTGCCCCCAAGGACACTCACAGGGTCTCTCTGCAGGGATGTAACAGAGGCCGTGCAGTGGATCCAGGAGAAGGAGCCGCTTCTCAGGTCCGAGGACTGTGGCAAGGACCTGGTGAGCGCTGAGGCCCTGTTCCATAGTCACAAAGGCCTGGAGCGCAGCCTGGCCGTCATGGACGACAAGGTGAGAGCTGCGCCGGCCCTCCTGCCCCACGGGCTCCTCCCAGCCAGGCTCTCCTCCTGATACATCTCCCACTGGCTCCTGGCTCAAGGGTGTTGCAGGACTCCTTTAAGGGCATTAGGCTCAAAACATTAGCATACTAAAGGGCCTAGGTGAGGTGCAGGGAGGGATTTTCTAAGGACATTTAACACTCCCTGCTTTCCATAACAATGGGAGGAAGGCCTGAGTTGCATGGGTATAAACTAGCCGGTTTTCACTCTCCGCGCTTCTTTGGGGGCTGTGGCTCGCTGTGAGCGGTCGCCCTGCTTGGAAGTGTGCTTCTCCTTTCCCAAAGCCTATACACGTGGTGGTCGCCATCTTGGCCTACACGTGGCTGGGGTTCTAGCCTGGAATCCTAAGCATCGGGTTTTTCCTTTTGCTGATTTGTATGCCTGAACCTGTGATAAGTAAAGTCTTTTAAAACCTCATCGGATCCCTGAGTGCTCATCCATTCCTCGCCGGCTCCGGAGGTAGAAGGGAACTTCGCTTCCCGGCACTGTCGGGACCCGCGGAGCGCCCCGACAAAGGGCCCTTGCCCTCATTCAATTCTCTGAGTTGTACTTCCCCATGGGGTTTGTAAAGTTCCGTGACATAGAAGCAAAGGAAAGGAAGATCCTCCAAGGGTGGGTGCTGATCACCCCAAATCTGTGACCCTTTCACCCATACACACTCTCCTCTTGACACTGGAAATTCTCCTGTCCCCCTTAGAGCCTGCCTGGGACACTTCTGTGTCCATCACAACATGGTCAAGGTCTGCAGAATCTCTCCCAGGCAGCATTTCTTTGTGCGTTGCCAGCAGCGTTTATGAGCAGAAGTTACAGTTCAGGGACCGTGAAGAGCAGGCCTGGTGTAAGCTCAGCCTCAGATGGATCCAGAGCAGGAAACACCCAAAAAAGAAGAGTGGAGGGAGAGGCAGGTTTCAGGAGCTCTCTGTGGGTTTTTTTTTCTTTGCTTTGGGACCACAACCAGCAGTTCTCTGGGCAAACTCCTGGTTCTGCATTCAGGGATCATTCCTGGCGGCCTCAGGAGACGATATGTGGTAATATGTGGTGCCCGTCCCTGTGCAAGGGAAGCCCCCTACCCTCTGTCCAATAGGGGACTCTCTTTGGAAGCAGCTCACGGGGCAGAACCACAGTGCCCTGGCTGGAGCATCCTGGCTGGAGTGTTGCCTACAGCGTGCAAGGCAACACTGTATGGCCATGGTTGCCTCCCCAGAAATGCCAGTGCAGGTAAGGGAGCTATAAGCTCCATTTGCAAGGATACCTTTTCGCTCAGGTGAAGGAACTGTGTGCCAAAGCCGACAAGTTGTCTCGCTCACACCCCTCGGAGGCTCCCCAAATCCAGCAGATGAAGGAGGAGCTAGCGAACAGCTGGCAGCACGTGCGGGCATTGGCCACACGCAGATACGCACAGCTGCAGGCATCCTACTGGTATGAGTCCCTCTGAAGGCCACTCTGGGCAACAAGAAAGGGGGCAGAGGTGAACCAATGGGAATCCAGGATATGCTCACCTTCAGTGGGTCCCCACACCTGTACTGGGTCCCCACTCGTATACTGTGTCACCACACGTGTACTGTGTCCCCACACCTGTACTGGGTCCTCACACCTGCACAGGAGCCCAGTGCTCACATCAGCACCCTCAGCTGACCCTTTGCTCCACCCATCCACCCTCCTTTATGTCCTACCAGGTACCAGCGCTTCCTGTCTGACTATGAGGAGCTCTCGGGCTGGATGAGAGAGAAGACGGCTCTGATCAATGCCGATGAGCTGCCCACGGACGTGGCTGGTGGGGAAGCCCTGCTGGACAGGCACCAGCAGCACAAGGTTGGGGTTTGGGGGGTCCTGGGAGGAAGGGGCATGGGGGCCCAGGAGGACAGGGTGTGGGGGGCCAGGATTATTGGGTGTGGTGACTCAGGGTATGGGGTCCGGGGGGCCAGGTGGTAGGACATGGGAAGGGGCGGCATCTCAGTTCCTACTGCCTCTCACATGTCATACCTGTGGCCACAGCATGAGCTCGACTCTTACAAGGACCGATTTCAGTCTGCTGAAGAGACTGCCCAGTCCCTGCTGGACGCCAATCACGAAGCATCGGAGGAAGTTCAGGAGAAGGTGGGGGCAGCCGAGCAGGGAGGCTGCTGATGTGTGTGTGTGTGCATGTGTGTGTGTGTGTGTGCATATGTGTGTGCGCTTGGGGCAGCTGTGCTGAGGTGCTCACAACACTGCTGTCACTGGTGTCTGTGCTTCCATTACCACCAGAGTGGCTTCAGCTCCTGCAAATGTGGCCTTGTCCACAGGGGTGTGTCACTGTGCCCAGTTACTGCCCAAGGAGGTGTGACACCGTGAAGCACCCCACTGTGCCCCTTCTGTTGGGGTCCATCAGCTAAGCACTCCTGACACCACTCTCCCTCTGCCCAGATGGCCATTCTTACCAGCAGCTGGGCCCTCCTGGGCATTGTGGGACAAACGGCAGCAGCAATACGAAGCAGTGCCTGGACCTGCACCTCTTCTACCGGGACAGCGAACAGGTGGACAGCTGGATGAGCAGGCAGGAGGTATGTGGACATCAGAATGTCCTGGGTACCAGGGTAGTCTGGGGATCAGATCAAGCTGTTCCAAGGTTCTTAGATTCACCCGTGCATGCACCTAGCTGTGAGGCTCATGTCTCTGCTGTGGCCAAGGGGTGAGGTCAGGGTCATCAGGGCTTCCCTAGAGGGTGAGGCCCTCACAAAACTCTGGTGACTGTCCTGGGGATAATGCATGTGGACTGATGCAGAGCTGAGGGACAGCAGTTGGGGGTGTTGCTGGTTTCTCCCTGCCGCACAGAGGTGGCTCTCTACCTGCCATACACCCTGTTGTCTGTGTGGTGGGATCTCCTGGCTCACTACTGTCCACAGAATCCAGCAGAACAGTTTTGAGAGCCCTCTGTACCCACAGGCCTTCCTGGACAACGACGAGCTGGGGAACTCCGTGGGCAGCGTGGAGGCTCTCCGGCAGAAGCACGCGGACTTCGAAAAGGCTTTCTCCGCACAGGAAGAGAAGATCACGGTAAGAACCTGCCCTGGAGGGTCTGTGCACACAGCACGGAATGTGAGCAGGTCGGAAACCTCTTTGGAAACAGCTGCCCCTTCCCATCCCACAGACTCTCAGGGGAGGCCTGCAGCCATCTAGGCATCGGAGGCTGCTGGGGATGTTGGTCCAAGTCTCACACGGAACCTCCCAGAGGGTCAGCGGCCACTGCTTTGCTGGGCTTCCCTTCTTCTGTCTGTCCTCAGCTCTCCTGTGATGTCTGTCTCTCCGGGCCACTAGTACCTACCTCCCTCCTACATCCTCATGCTGATGTGTGCCCCGTGAGCTTCATGGACACTGAGTGGCCATGAGTCTCACTGTTTTGTCCACACTCTTGCTCTGCTAACCATGTGATCTTATTATTAACCTAATGTGGCCATTTATTTTTAGATCATTTTTGAACTCTGATGATGCTGGAATTGGTGAATCTGAGTGAAAAACCTCCTTTGATGCTGACTCGTGCAGCTGGTGGGAGTGGCTCAGTGTCCACACAGGTGTTTGAGGGACAGGTGGATGAACACACCAGCCCCTGGGTAGAGTGGTGATAACATGCTTTCACCTGGAGCTTTGAGCATGAACATTCTCCTAGCAAATTCGTTTACTGTTGCCAATGGTGGGAAAAGGCAGTCCGGCAGCTTACAGTAGAGATGAAAACCAGGACCCAGGTCTGCTGACCTCATGCTGTCCCCCTCTACTCCCTGGCTCTCTTTCAAATGCCCGCCACTGTTTTTCAGACTGTGGATGAGACGGCAAACAAGCTCATTGACAACGGTCACTATGACTCGAGAAGATAGCTGCCATCCGCTGATGGGGTATGTCACTGCATAGGCTCTGAGTCCCAGAGTGTGTGTCCACAGTGGGTGGGCAGCCTGTGTCCATGACCCATTTGGCATGAGACTCTGCGTATGTTTCACAGCTGCTGGCTAGGCGGGATGCCCTGCGGAACAGGGCAGCCACTAGGCGGGATAAGTTGGAGGCGTCACTGCTTCTGCAGAAGTTCTACCAGGACTCAGATGACCTAAAGAACTGGATCAACAAGAAGAAAAAGTTGGCAGATGATGAAGACTTCAAGGTAGGCAGCAGTGCCCCAGCCCTAGATGTGGCTGGGTGGGTCAGACTTGGAGCTGATGGCTCCAGGAGGTAAGGCTGAACACAGAAGCCGGCACACTTGGCTCAGAAGTGAGAGCTTCTCTCTGGGCTCTGTGCTTGCAGTGAATCCCCCATTTCTCATCACCTTCTGAGGGTACTGAGCACCCACCCATGCCCCTCTCCTGCTTTCCTGTGCATGCTCTGGGCAGGCTGTGACTAATCCTGCAGAACACCCAGGTGGGGACAGTGAGTGGGCAGAAACAGCGGCTGCAGCTACAGTTGTAGCTCATGGATCTGAGAGTGGGATTTGCAAACTCAAGTGCCCAAAGTGATCTGACTGTCAAGGCTCCTGAGCTTAGAAGCAAGCATTCCATGCATGGGATCTAGGAGAGAGTCTCGCTCTTCTGTCCAGGCCGTGCCTCTGGAAAATTGCTGAATTGTCACTGAGCATGGTATGGAATAAAGCACTTACAGTTGTGGTTAGAAATTAATGCCACACACACTGACAAATACACTGACAAATACACAGAGATACAGAAACGACACCGATACACAGAGACACAGAGATGTACACTCAGACACACAGAGAGATACACAGACACAGATACACAGAGAAACACAGACACACACAGATACACAGACAGACAGACACACCTGCACACACACACTAGCCAGGGAAAGGCTAGGTAGACCCTCCCCACCCCCAATAACACTGGACTGAGGCTCCCAGCCACCTCTGTTGGAGAGCAGTGGGGAGGGACAGGGGTGGAGGGGGGAGTGTGTGTGCCTAGGAGGGAAAGCCTGTGTGGTTATGGGGCGTGTGAGCCTGCAGGGGGAGCAGGCTGTGTGTCCCCAGGGCAGTGTGTGCCTGTGTGCCTAGGAGGCTGCATCCTCAGTGTTGTGCTTACTGCACGGAGCCTGTGTATGTGGGGCAGGGGTTGTGCAGTGCCCCCAGCTCTGGCTCTGGCTGTTTCCATTCTGTTTTCCTGCCTCCTTCCAGGAGACACAGAACTTGAAGAGCCGCGTTCAGAAGCAGCAGGTGTTCGAGGAAGAGCTGGCAGACAATGAGAACCTTCTCCACAGCCTACAGCGAACCGGCCAGGGAGATGATCGAGAAGGGTCACTACGCCCCCCCAGGTGGCAGCACGTGTGGATGAAGTCTTGGGGCTCTGGAAGGAGCTTCTGGAGGCCACGGCACAGAGAGGTCAGTACAGAGGAAGTCACTCTGGAGACCCCAGTCTCCAGACCTCTAAGGAAGGCCAGCTGTTCAGAGAACCACACTCTGTTCAGACACTCCCAGTCTGGCAAAGAGGGCAAAGAGGGCAAAGAGGGCTGCATGGTGACAGTGATACAGCAGGAGCTAAGGTGGAGAAGACTTGGTCACTTTGATTTAGCGGGAGCTAAGGTGGACACTGCCAGGTCACTTTAGCCAATCATCACACTCATGGAACAAGTAGCCAATCAGAAAGGGTATGCCTGGGGGGTGGGATTTGACAGCAGATAAAAAGGGAGCCCCAGGCCCTCTCTCAGGGGGGCTGCTCTTGCAGGCTCTCTTTCTCTCTCTCCCTCTCTCTCTCTCTCTCTCTCTCTCTCTCTCTCTCTCTCTCTCTCTCTTTCTCTCTCTCTTTCTCGCCAGCTCTTCTCACCTCCAGAACAGGTAGGGCAGCATGCCCAGATACAGGACCCAGTATAGGTAGGCCACGCAAGGTCTTGCAAGGGCAGATACTGCTGAAGGCTGGGCCTCGAAAGCCCAGGGTTTAGGCAGGGCTTAGATGCCCAGGATAGCACAGGACAGGTTGGGCTTCAAGGCCCAGGTTACAGGCAGGGCACACGAGGCTGGGAGAGCGTGCTGGGATAGAGAGAGCAGCGCGGAACAGGACCTGGCTATCCTTCATGGGAGTAGGGTGGACTGTGTGAGACAGGACTGGGGAGTTATACGGTAGACCGGGCAGCGTTAGAGACAGGACCAGGACATCGTCCATGGATAATAGAGAGGCCTAGACATTTGGGGAGGGACCTGGAACCATCTGTACAAATACGCTACCTTCCCTTCACCCAAATTTTGTATGCAAATCTTTCATACAATTCTCAAGAACCTACAAGCACAGGAAAATCCACTTTTGCGTTAACAGTAACAGGACTACTGCCTACCATAGTACATTCTGCAGGAAACTCAGAGCCTACAAATAGTAACACGCCATCACCTAGAGAATGTTCTTAAATATGGAAATCATGACCTTTTCTGAAAAAAGAAAATTGTAGGGTTGATTTGTGTTGAGGACAGATAGGAGCCAAGTTCTGAGAAAAACATTTCTAAAGAGATACTTCAAGATTTGGAGTTGAGCCAACCCCCAGGTCTTAGGACTCATCGCAGAGAACATGGTGTCAGGAGCATCTTTGGCAAAGAGAATGACGAGCAAACATATGCGTGATGATGAACATCTAATTCCACCAGGGTCCCTCACCCGGAAGTAGAACCCATCTCTGTTTTAAGAACCAAATTCCATCTGTCTCGTGCTAATGCAAGGTGCTTTCTTAGACCTCACGAGAGGCCATCCTGTGTCCACTCATCACGCTACCCTCTTGCTTCCGCCTCCCAGGAACCCAACTGCATGAGGCCAACAAGCAGCTGCAGTTTGAGAACACTGAGGAGGACCTGCGGCGCTGGCTGGAGGAGGTGGAGTGGCAGGCGGCTTCCGACGACTACGGGAAAGGCCTGGCAGACGTGCAGAACCTGCTGCGGAAGCACGGCCTGCTGGAGACAGCCCTGGCCACCCGCCAGGTGTGTGGGCACAGGGGTCCAGTGGACGGGCATCACTGGCAGAGACTCCAGCAGCTGGTCCCTCACTCCTCACTCAGCCTCTGTAAAGAGTTCAGGGCTTCCGCAGGGGGAACCTCCCACCCTACTTCTCTGGCTTGGTTGGGGTTGTACCCCCCTACCCATGACCCCCAGCTCCCATTTACTCTGGGGGTGACAGACTTCCTGGTCTCTCTGTCTCGCGCAGGGCCAGATGGACACCCTCACGGACCTGGCAACATACTTTAAAGAAATCGGTCACCCCGATGCTGAGGACCTTCACGCTCGGCAGCAGTCCCTGGCATCTCGGTTTGAGGCTCTGAAAGAGCCGCTGGCCGCCCGGAAGAAGAGGCTAATGGATCTACTGCGCCTTCAGCAGATCTGCAGAGACACAGAGGATGAGGAGGCCTGGATCCAGGAAACCGAGCCCTCGGCTGCCTCCACCCACCTGGGTGAGTCTCCCAACCCCCACACCCTGCTGTCGGTCCACTAGAGTACAGATCTCAAAGCCTGAAAAGCTACTGTGTCTCAGGGAGGGGTGTCTCAGCACCATCTCCCAACCCATGAAAACTGCCCAGCCCTTCAAGAGAAGGCTCAGACCTTCTCAGACTGAAAGTATGGCTGTCAGTCCAGCCTAAGCGGGGTGGTAAGTGCAGGGCCCCTGGGTCCTCAAAGGGCCTTGGCCCAAGGGTCTGGTTGAGTGTCTGAGGGGCCAATGCTGTGTCCAGCTGGTTGACGGCCCTCTTATAACAGTCTCAGCCATGGTAGGACAAAAGGCCACACCGTAGGCTGAACTCTGGCACCTGTCTTTCACCAGGGTGGAGTCTGAGATGGTGTATGAAAGCACAGAGATGTGCTGTGGCCCCGGTGGTCACACAGATCCTTAGGTGCCACTGTGTACATGCAGGAGTGACTCTCAGAGGTGCCAAGGAGAGGCTGAGAGCTTCTAGATGGGAAAGTTCCATGTCTGCTGCAAGGCACCAAGCACTGTGGTGTTGGGGTGACCCAACCACGAAGGGAGGTTTAGAGGAGGAGAGGTGTGACAGACACCAGGACATGGGCACTGCAGCATCCAGATGTGGGACTGTGGCCCTGTGATCTTTGCTGGATATGTGCTCGAGCCTATCGTGGTGCTGTTCTAATCAGCAAGAACGCCTGGAGGCAGCCCCCTATGCAGCATGGTAGAGAGCAGGCTGACATGGGAGTGTCCAAATGCTTTCTGGAGGCTATGGAAAGGGCAGGAAGCCTGAGGTCCCTGGGACATTCACAAGCCCCTGATTTCCCGTCTCTGCAGGCAAGGACCTGATTGCCTCCAAGAACCTTCTCAACAGGCACCAGGTCATCCAAGCTGACATTGACAGCCACGCACCGCGCATTCAGGCCATAACGGAGCAGGGCAACAGGATGGTGGAGGAAGGTGTGTGCTGTGTTGGAAGGGCAGTAGTCATTTGATGCCAGTAGCTCAAGGTGGCCCTTAGTTTCTTCTGTTGGGTGATTATTGAGGTTCTGGGACTCCCCAAGAAAATCTTTGGCCTTGGAGATGAGTGAAAAAATGAGCACTCTCTGAGGTTCCCTGCCCAGGACTTCATTCTCTCTGGATGGAGTTTCTTCTAGCTCAAGTCACTTGCATAACCCAATGCAAGCCTCTGCCTATGCTTCCTTAGAGGCCTGCCCTCTCCTGTGCTAGATTCCACCGAGAAATCTGTCCCCACCTCTGGCACCGTCAGCTCCAACTGGGACAGTTGCCCCATAGACATTGAGAGCCACAGTAGGCCCAAGGCCCCCCCCTGCAGGCACTGAACACCATGAGCCAGGATTACCCAGGAACTATGCTTCTCTGCTTGTCAGAAAACCACTTGGGCTCACTTTGCCTGTGGGATGGTGTTTGGGGATAGAAGGTCTTTGTGCAATAACCATAACCCTTGCGAGCAGCATTGACCTCTGGCTTTCAGGCACTCCTGCAGGCCTTCCGTGACTGTGTCTGTGCTGTATCAGGCGCCCTCACAAGTCTAAGACCACATGACTGCCACAGACACTGTTGGCTTGGGACACCCATTGTCACACCTAGTGAAAACTCAGTCTTTGTAATGACTTCATAGGACACTTTGCTGCAGAAGATGTGGCCTCTCGGGTCCGGAGTTTGAATGAGAATATGGAGTCTCTCCAGGCCCGGGCAGGGCGGCGGCAGAAGGACCTGGAGGCCAATGTGCAGTTCCAACAGTACCTGGCTGACCTGCATGAGGCCGAGGCGTGGATCCGGGAGAAGGAGCCCATTGTGGACAGCACCAACTACGGGCAGATGAGGAGGCAGCCGGGTGAGGGGTGGTGCAGACACTCTTATACTATGGGAAGCCAGGATTCTAGGAGACTGTCTGGGTTTTCTGGAATGATGAGCTCTGGCCTTTGTCCTCTGGGTCATCCCCAGTGTTGACAAAGGATTTTTTACATTTTCCTCATGAATTTCTTGGAGATGATCTGGATCTTAAAGGACTTGGCCAGAACTCCGTGCCTATCTTATTTTGCCCCAAATTCCCCAGAGTGGTCCTGATATCACACAGTCCTGACTTTGGGGGAGTTTTCCTCTTGATAATAATCCAGAAGTCTAGGGGGCCAGAGCGATAGTCCAGCAGGTAGGGCGTTTGCCTTGCATGTGGCCGGCCCATGCCGGCCCGGATTCAATCCCGGCATCCCATATGGTCCCCGAGCACGGCCAGGAGTAATTCCTGAGTGCAGAGCCAGGAGTAACCCCTGAGCATTGCCAGGTGTGACCCAAAAAAGCAAAAAAAAAAAAAAAAATCCAGAAAGCCTAGCCAGCTGGGCAGCCCAAACTCACACTTCCCTTATATCCTTGGTTGTACCTGTACCCTCCTTGCTTACGGCCCTGCGCAGCCTTCAGAAAGGGTCAACACAGCCATCTGTGCTAAGTTCTGTACTACAAAGCATGTCACTGGTAGCATCTGCTCCTCTGATATGTACTCTAAGCATGGCACACTTTCTTGAGGAGGAAAATATATTCAGACGGCTATTCTTATTTTGACCCATTTGACCATTTGACCCATGGTTCAATGTTACTGGCACCTGCTCGAGCAAATCGATGAACAATGGGATGTCAAGTGTTCAAGTAATTCTTATTTTAATTTATATCCCTCTGATCCATGCAAATCAAGGCTTAAAGAAACCTTTTAAAATAAAAGGACGGTAAAATAAAAGGAAGGTAGATGAACCCAGAGCCACAGCAGAGCCTGGCAAGCTACTCGTGGTGTAGTCTATATGCCAAAAACAGTAACAATAATGGACCTCATTCCCAACTAATGGAGACATTAATGGTGCCCGCTCAAGCAAATTGATGAACAACTAGAAGACAAGACAAGTGCCCAAGAGATAATTCATGGGCTAAGACACATGGTTTGCATATTGCTGGTCCCTGTTCAGTCTCCAGTACTATATGGCCCCCTGGCGCTGCTGGAAACATTCTTTGAGCACAGGGACTGGGAGTGGTCCCTGAGCACTGCCAGATATGCCCCAAACCACCTCCTCTCAGACACAAGTGTCTCAGACAAGGCATTAGGGTGACTGGTCCACCCCAAAGGCTATAGAGGTATGCGTCATGTTGTTCTCGAACTGCTTCTCCACCCCCAACCAGGCTCTTCTGAAGAAGCATGAAGCCTTTCTCGTGGACCTCACAGCCTTTGGAAAGAGCATTCAGGCTCTTCGGGAGCAGGCAGATGCCTGTCAGGTAAGAGGACAGAGACCGTGGGGGGGCATTGTTCACCTCCAAGGGAAGGGGAGCTGCTTGTGTTTTCTTTTTTTGCTTTTGGGGTCACACCCAGTGGTGCTCAGGGGTTACTCCTGGCTCTGCACTCAGGGATTATTCCAGGTGGTGCTGGAGGGACCATATGGGAAGCTGGGGATTGAACCCAGGTCGGTCACATGCAAGGCAAGTGCCCTCCCCCACTATACTAGTGCTCCAGACTCAAGAGTGCTGCTTTATGTATGGTTCTCATGCATACAACCCAGGACACAGCTTCAGTGGGAGCCTAAGTTCTGCAAACCTAATGGCAGGAATGCAGCCTCTTCTCTCGGGATCACACGCTCCCGCAATGTGTTTCTGTGTGGGGCTAAGGCTCTACTTTCCTTGCTCTTTTATATCCTTGCTTGGGCCTTTCCTCCTGGTCCTTCCTTCCTACTTTCTTTCATTCCTTTGTTACTTATACTAACACTTGCTAACTTTAAGACATGCACGAATAAATCACAGAAGAATAATCCTGGATTTTATGAAATTTTATGAAAAGCTTCAGTGGGACAGGAGTGGAAAGTCTTTCCAAATGTACAGGCAGTAGACTTCAGGGCAGAAGAGGAAGAAGTGGTTGTTCCTGGAAGCAAGGGTGCAGGGATAGGGCAAGGTCCTTTAGGGCCTCAGGGAACCATTTTATTGGAATCATGTCATTTATAGGAGATATGTATGTTTGTTTCCTGTTATGTAGGTATACTGATCATGCACACACACACACATGTAACTTGGGTGACTCATGTGTGCTGTGTGACACTAGTGGTGGGGTTGTTGTGTGTGCACAGGTTGTGCTGTGCTTGCGTGAGTCATGTGCATGCATGGATGTTTGTGTATATATGACGTGAGGGAAGCACAGGCCCTGTGGGTAGGCAGAGGAGCTGACCGGGAAGGCCTGTGTCCATTCTTTTTTTTTTTTTTTTTTTGCTTTTTTTGGGTCACACCCAGCAATGCTCAGGGGTTACTCCTGGCTCTTTGCTCAGGAATTACTCCTGGTGGTGCCTCGGGGGACCATATGGGATGCTTGGGATCGAATCCGGGCTGGCACCGCCCGCTGCATGCAAGGCAAACGCCCTTACCCGCTGGGCTATCGCTCCGCCGGCCTGTGTCCATTCTGAAGAAGGCTGGACTCTGTTTAAGAAGACAGGGTGTCAGAGATGTAGGAATCTGGGAATTTGGTGCCCATGAAAGAAACACACTGGTTTCTTGTTCATAGTTCCCCCTCTAAACACTGTGGCCTTTCCTGTGTTGTGAGTCAGCCATCAAATTTGCTTAGGAGTGACTAGAGTCTAGACAATGTGAAAGCCTAAGGTTGGTGTTACCATCCTGTGGTGACCAGGTTCCCTGGTGTATTTGGGACTGAAATACATTACCCTGGCTGATGGACAAGAAGAATGGGTCAGAGGCTGATGGCTGGCAGCATTTTTATTGGGAACAGACAAGGTTTATGAAGGAAAAGAGAAACCATGGTCCATCAGGTTGGGAGACAGGGATGAACATGGGTTTGCTCGAACCCAGACATAAACACGTGTCAAGTGCTTCCCTTCAGGGGAAATTCTAGGAGATGGGCTGGGGTGGCACTCCATCCCGGGGGCTCCAGCAGTTGGTCCCAGCAGTTGGGGGACAGACATGGAGAGAAGGGGGGTGCTGCTTTGACCAATGACTGCCTCTAGCACTTTCTGCTTCTCTAACAAACCCTCTCCAGACTTCTCCACGCCCTTCCTCACTCTCCTGTCAGAACTGGTGCTCTGGTGACGGGGGTTTCTTCCCATTTTGTTTAGCAACAGCAGACTACTCCAGTGGAAGGGGCTGCCCGCGAGGAGAGGGTCGTGGCTCTGTATGACTTCCAGGCTCGTAGCCCCGAGAAGTGACCATGAAGAAGGATGACGTCCTGACCCTGCTCAGCTCCATTAACAAGGTGACACCTGCCACAAGTGCTCTAGGTGCCTGTCCTTATGGACTTCACCTTCTCTCCCGAGCTATGGCCAGGCAGAGAGCAGTCTTTACTGCAAGAAAGAAATAGCATTTTTTGTTCACACAAAGCCTTGGGACCCGCTTGGCAAGTCTCAATGGCATCTTTTGTTGGCAGGAAATGTGTCCTGTTTTATAGGACCTGCCTGTCCCTCTTCTGTGCCTATGCTGCCAGGGGCAGGATGCTGGTGGGGCAACAGCCAGGCAAACAGAGACTGCCAGGGTGTGACTCCATTAGGTCTATGAGGGCAACATACTACGGTGTCAAATCCAGATATTTTTCTTTTTACCATTTATTTTGGGGTTATATCTGTCAATGCTCAGGGGTTACTTCTGGCTCTTGCACTCAGAAATCACTTCTGGTGGTGCTCGGGCATGGCAACCTTAGTGGATGCCAGGGGTTGAACCAGGGTTGGCCACGTGCAAGGCAAGCACCTTACCAGCTCTACTATAGCTCTGGCCTCCTCAAATCCAGTTTTTCTAGTTCAAGTAATTTTTATATCTAATATTCCAAAACTCATAGGGAGGAAGAGTATTTGGACGACTCCTTAGAGGGAAGGGGCGTGCTGAATGGCAAGCTCTCCCACGATGCAAACACGGCTCCGTCTCCCTCTGGGTCTAGATCCTCTGCCCCAAAGACTTCCAAGGAAACGGATTCCAAGGCGTTCACGCCATGTGATCAGACCCTAAATACTGTGTGGGGTCACTGCCAGTTGAGCATAAAGCATTCTCTAGGGCCGCATACATTTGAGGGTGCTCTGGGGGAAGTGGACGGGGAGGCCGAGGGCTCATGAGGCCCACGGGGTTCTGTAGCTCCTGATGGTTTGTGTTCCAACATGAAGGGGCCAGCTCAAGAGCCAGAGCCCAAGAACAGGGTTTCAGGTGCCATGCCTGGCAGCTCTCCCCTGGCCTCCTTGAATCCTGGCACTCAGGACCCTAAGAACACACATGGCTGATAGCAGCTGGGCCATAATCTTGGTGCCGCCCAGAGACTGGAAGCTCCAGCATAGTCTTGTCCACCAGCAGTGCTGTCTCTCCAGGACTGGTGGAAAGTGGAGGCCGATGACCACCAGGGCTTTGTGCCCGCGGTGTACGTCAGGAAGCTGACCCACGACGAAGTTCCCTCACTCCCGGTGCGGCGTCGCGAAGAGGTTGGAAGCATCACTCAGCGCCAGGAGCAGATCGAGGACCAGTGAGTTCAGGGCTGAGGGCTAGGCTGTGGCCAGCGATCCTGCCCGATCTTGACTGTCCCTCAAACCACCCAGAGTCCAGCAGGGGCAGCTTCACAGCTGCTCTGTCTGCCATGCAGCTCTGAGTGCAGCTGGTTTCCTCTCGATGGCAAAGGTCCCGCTGCAGAGCAGAGCAGGGAATTTTAGGTGGAACATGAGTGGCTTATTGTTGACTGCCCCTGTGCCTGTTGTGAGTGCCCCTCTCCTCTCTCCTCCTGCCCTGCCCTTCTCTGCCTCTGCCTCTCTCCTCTTCTGGGCTCCTGCACCTTCTGCTTCTCCTGCCTGAGCTCCGGTTTCTCCACCAGGTACCGCTCCCTCCTGCGCCGGGCAGAGGAGCGCAGGCGCCGTCTGTTGCAACGCTACAAGGAGTTTCTGCTGGACTATGAGGCCAGGGACATGCTGGACTGGATCCATGAGAAAAGGGCAGAGCATAGCAGTGTGGAACTAGACGATGTCTGGGAGTTACAGAAGAAGTTTGACGAGTTCCAGATGGTGAGCCGAGGCTTCTCTCCGTTCTCCACCAGCTTCGTGGGGTGCTGCTGTTTCCTCATATTCCGATTCACCTCCTGAGTAACTCCTTAACCCCAGATGTGCAAAATATCCTACTCAAGGCTTTGGAGAATTCCACAGTTTAGGTCTTCCTCTGGGAGTTGTAGGAAAAGGCAAAGGGAACCATCTTTCAGCTCCGTCCCAACTCTTAGTTGCCTCTCCTCAGTCCTGAGGGAGGCTGCTCTCTCAAGTTCTGCAAAAGCCTGCACCCAGTGGCCCTGAGATACTGGTGAGAAGGGAATGTCGTTGGACTCTGCGTATGATCTATATGGACAGAAGTGGAGGGGACAGGAAGAGAACCCACCAGACTGCGACTCAGCAATCTCTGAGTTGCTAATAAGCTAGTCCTTCCATTTTCCTTCCCACCCACACCCTCCATTCTCCTAATTCTCCATTCCTTCCCATTCTCTTGGTCAGCAGTGGTTGTGGACTCCTTCCTTCCTGTCTTAGCAGGATTGTAAACTCCTTCCCTCCCTTTCTTTTTTCCCATGATGTCTTTCCCATGGGTATCATGGTGATGATACAGCATCACAATAAAGAGAGCTGATCAAGATGTGCCCATATAGTGTAGGAGAAAAAGAGAAAGGAAGGAAACATTATGATGATTGCCAAGTTGAGGAAGATTGTCATAACCTGACACAATGAATAAAAGTCCTATAAGAGCTCCTAGAATTGTTCCTTATCATTGTCCTTATTTGGGGAAGATTACCACCGAGTCCAGAAAACTGCACAGAAGGCAGAGGGGCTGTGTTGCACAGAGCAATTCAGACATAGGCCCGTCAGTGATGTTTAACAAATCTAGGGATCAGTCTGTGCCACACTCCAGGTAATTCACCCCCTTTCTTCAACTGGTTCAGAGCCGGTTGGGCTTGGAGGAGTTTAAAGGAACTTTCTTTTTTTACTGGCAGGAGTGAGGTAACAACCAGTTTTAATATTTGGGCAAGCAGATGTGAGGTGATGGGAAGAATGGCAAATTTCTCTCCTCTCATGAAACTTTCCACCCAGGATCTGAAGACCAACGAGCCTCGACTAAGGGACATCAACCAAGTGGCGGACGATCTTCTGTATGAGGAACTTCTCACTCCACAAGGAGCTCAAATCCAGCAGGTAACCACGGCTCCTCATTCCCTCCACTTCCGGGGCTACCTGTGCGGTTCTTGCAGGCTCTGAGTGGGTCTTCCCAGCTCTACCTGAACAGGCATGAGGTGTCAGTCACACTGAGCTGGCCCAGAGAAGGCCAAAGACAAGGGTCCAAAGAGCACAGCCCTGGTCACATCTAAATGGACCTGAATTCCTTAAAGCAACACCCCTGCCAAAGCAATACTTCATCTCAGAGCCAGTGTAATAGTCTCGGCAGTGAACATAGATCTTATTGCTGGTTTGGTTGGGAAGAAAAAAAGTCTTGCAAGCTAGAGAATTAGCACAGCAGAGAGGGTGTTTGCCTTGTAAGCGAACCACCCAGGTTTAATTCCCCACACCCCATATGGTTCCCCGAGCATTGGTAGGAGTGATTCCTGAATGCCAGGAGCCAGGAGAGGTCAGGAACCTCTGCACACACTGCCAGGTGTGCCCCTCCCCCCCAAAACAAAGCAAAACAAAAAACAGCAAGATGATTCTTTATAACAGCCCCAAGCTCAAGCTAGCTCAGAACGAAAGAAACGGTGTGATTCTGTAGGCGATGCCAACTGACTAGCCTGCACTCAGCCTCAGACAGGAGTTATCTGTGCTAGCCCTGCCTCAGCCTGAGTCTTCCCTCTCTTCTCTGCAGGAGCTCACCCCACTGGGGCTCGCTGCAGAGACTTGCTGAGGAACAGCGCCAGCTGCTGGGCAGTGCCCATGCTGTCCAGATGTTTCACAGGTGAGAAATCTGGACTTATGGTGCCCCCTGAGCACCGCCAGGAGTAATTCCTAGGTACAGATCCAGCAGTAACCCCTGAGCACTGCCGGGTTTGACCCAAAAAAGAAAAAAAAAAAAGAATTCTAGCCTAGAAAACAGCATCACTGCAGTCCCAAATTCAAGAGATCCCATCTAACCACTACCTAGAGCTCTCATTGTACATGTAGTCTTCTTGCTGACTTAGACAACAGAGGTGGAAACAAGAGATTGGATTATATTTCTATACGAGAATTGCACAGCAAAGAGGGAGCCAGAAATGTCACAGTGACTCTAACCATTGACTCAATACATTTTTACATTTGTAAGCAAACAAACAGAGAAATGAAAGTTGAGATGCAGGCAGCAGGTCAGATTGTTTAGAAAGTTTGTACGGAAAGCTATGAAGATAACTCTTGGCCTGTAGCTATGCAACTAGAAGATAGGCTCAAATCGATGACTGGATAAAGAAGCTTTGGTACATCTACACAATGGAATACTATGCAGCTGTTAGGAAAAAATTAAGTTATAAAATTTGCCTATAAATGAATTGTCATGGAGATTATGTTGAGTGAAATTAGCCAGAAGGAGAGAGACAGATACAGAATGACTGCATTTATTTGCATGACATAAATATATATATATATGTACATATTATGATACCAATATCCAAGGTCAAGTGAAACATGGATCAGGAGGTCTTGTCAAAGGTGGAAATTATCACAAACATGTGGGAGTCAGAGGCTAGGTAAGACAGAAAATGGAATAGTGTACTAACAATTGTCGAGGGTACTAATGCCAACCTAGAACTGAGCATTAAATAGAGGCAAAAAGATACACATGACAACCCTTTAATGTATGTTCTGTAATCCATAGTCTGGAGGGGAAGGAAAAGAGAAAGAGAGAGAAAGGGAAAGAAATAAAGAACCTGCCATGGAGGAGGGCTGGGGGAGGGGAGGGAACCGGGACATTGGTGGTGGGAGATGGGCACTGGTGGTGGGATGGGTGCTGGAACACTGTATGAACAAAACCCAAATATGAACTTTTTAATTGTATATCTTTGTAATTGTAAAAATTAAAAATTAAAAAAAAAAATAAATAAAAAGACAGGCTCGAAGTTTCCACCATTCAGCAGAGAATCTCCTGACCTTGAACACTTACTTAGTATATTTAGGGATTCAGTTCCTCTCATTAAAAATGGGAATGGTGCAACTGGAGCGATAGTACAGCAGGTAGGCCACTTGTCTTGTATGCAGTCAACCCAGGTTCAATCCCCGACACCCCGTATGGTCTCCTGAACCCTGCCAGGAATGATTCCTGAGCACTGCTGGTTGTGATCCCAAACCTCCCTCCTAAGAAAAAAATTATGAACGGAGATAGTAACTGTGCCTCAAGATGTTTAAGGATTGGCTGGACCCAAGGTCCGGCACTGAAGAGACGGGGACAACAGTGATGACATCTATGACGTTGGTGTTGGTGGGCATGATGGTCATGGCCATGCTGCTGTGTCTGATCGTGACAGCGGTGGTGATGGGGTAGGCAAAGATGATGGTGACGATGGTTGTGTTGGTGGCGGTGGTGGCGGTGGTGGCAGTGGCGATGACGCACCATAACACAGTGGTAATGGGGCTGATATGATGGCGATGGTGTGTTCATGCCCCGAGGAGCCCAGCTTGCCCGACTCGGGTCCACATTTTTACTCCTGCACTCTTGCTCCCATGGGCAGAGAAGCAGATGACACAAAGGAGCAGATAGAGAAGAAGTGCCAGGCCCCTCAGTGCGGCCGACCCTGGCTCGGACCTGTTCAGCGTGCAGGCGCTTCAGCGGCAGCATGAAGCCTTCGAGCGAGACTTGCAGCCCCCTGGGAGAGAAGGTGACAAATGTGCCTCTTGATTTGTCCTCGCACCACTGACCTCTTCTTTGCTTTTGTAATCTCAGTTCCTGTTCTTTATCTTACTCCATGCTTTCTTTTTTTAAGAAAAGGGCTTTTAATTGCTGTTTGTTTTGGGGGCTACACTCAGTAGTGCTCAGAGCTTGTTCCTGGCTCTGTGCTTAGGAATAATGCCCAGTGGTACTTGGGGGACCATTTGGGGTGCCCAAGATCAAATTTGGATTAGCCACATGCAGGGCAAGTGCCCTCCCTGCTGTGCTATCGCTCCAGACCTGCACTTTCTCTGAATACCTGTCCATAAGGTAAGTTCATGTCCCAGGACCACTACTATGGAGGGAAACTGTTAACATGAAAACTAGCTTCCCATCGTCCTGGTGCAGAAGTGGTGGGAAGCCACCAGCCTGAGGTGGACAGGGAGTGGTTCACTTAGCTGCAGGCCTAAGTCTGAACCTGGGACGGCGCTCCCTTAACAAGGAAGCAAGACCTGAACCTTAACTCCCACCCAGAGTGAACCAGGGGGCTAAAGCTAAAAGCGGGTAGGGTGCTTGCCTCCCACACTGCCTACATTACATCATCAGGGAGTGATCCCTGAATGCAGAGCTGGGAATAACCCCTGAACATTGCTAGGTGTGGCCCAAAACAAACAAACAGAAGGCAGGGGGCTTGCCTGGTGCTCTGTGGGCTAGACCAGATCTATGGTGCATTTGATGTCATCAAGCAGAGCAAAGAGAAGCACAGATGTTTCTTTGTCAGAAAACTTCCACATTGAAAATCGTGAACTAATAATTCTGTTGTTGCTGGCACCCTGGCCACTTAACCACGTGACCCACAGACTCCTTGTTTTGGAAGGAAGTGTGGGGATGCTATCTGATTCAGGGTGGTTCGTGTGTAGTCGAAGGTTGCATTTGCTTTATAATGGAGCGAGAGTTCTGGGGCTACCCTGGACAAGAAGAATGGAACCGGGGTCTGGATTCCTTGGCGAGAAGCCAGGTGTGGCTCCAGGCCGATTCCCAGAGCTCCCACATCTCCTCAGGTGACCATCCTGGGGAGACAGCAGAGAGGCTCATTGAGACCCACCCAGATGCCCTCGAGGACCTGCAGAGACAGCGGGTAGAGCTGAATGAGGCCTGGAGCGAACTGCTGAGGCGCACGGATGACCGCAAGGAGAACTTGAGTGAGGCCCAGAAGTTCTTCCTGTTCCTTAGCAAGGCCAGGTGAGGTTCTAGGTGAGGTGGGGGCATGACTCCCCCCCAACTCTGAGCATCTGGCATTGGGGTGGGCACAGATGCCTCTCTGCTGAGTTGGAGGGCACCTCAGCTCAGCCCCTCTCACTGTCTCTCACTCTATAAAGTGCAGAACTCTGAAAGACTGGGAGGTGTAGCCCAGGTATCTGGCAGTGCCTTGGGATTTGGAGGATTTGGGGGTTTCTGTTTGACAGGGAAGCCAAGAATATGTGTGCCCACAGCAGAGCCCAGTCCAGCCACAAAGATGAGTCCTGACAAGTGAGGAGACCATTCAAACACAGGCAGAGACAGTGGGGCTTGGCTAGGCCAAAGAAAGGCAGAAGGGAAACAGGAGAGTTGGGATCAGATCTCGAGGTCCTTGGGGGGTTCCTCCTGCTACAGGGCATGCTCTTTACATGGAAACTGTCCGTGTTCTGTACCAACACATCAACAGCCTATTCGGGGAATTTATGCCTGTTGAGGGTCCATTCCCAAAAGCAGATTCTCATACTGCTGCCCTTTCAGGGACAGTAGGAGGCTGATTTTGGTAAGTCGCCACACTTCCCTTGACATAGCTAGTTTTCAGTGCAAGGCTGTTCTCGTGAGATAAACAGTAAGAATAGACAAGGACTGGGGAAGAGAGAGACAGAGAGACAGAGATAGAGACAGAGACAGAGAGACAGAGAGGGGCAGAGAGGGAGACAGAGACAGAGAGAGGCAGAGAGAGAGAGCATGAATGTGTGTGAGCCTGGGAGAAGTTTCTGCAATGGGCCAGTCTAGGGCAGACAAACCTGGGCCAGGCTGCCCTCCTCCACTTCCCCAATACACCTGCTCCTCTAGGGACCTGGAGAACTGGATCAGTGGCATTGGGGGCATGGTGTCTTCTCAGGAGCTGGCTGACGACCTGACAGGCACAGAGATACTGATAGAGCGGCACCAGGTATGACCAGGAGCCTGCCCCCATGTTTTTTTATTATTATTATTTTTTGGGTCACACCCAGCAATGCTCAGGGGTTCCTCCTGGCTCTGCACTCAGGAATCACTCCTGGTGGTGCTCGGGGGACCATATGGGATGCTGGGGATCGAACCCGGGCTGGCAGGGGCCGGCCGCGTGCAAGGCAAATGCCCTACCCGCTGGGCTATCGCTCCAGCCCCATCCTGCCCCCATGTTTTGCAGTGGGGCATCCAGCCTTGCTCACCACCCCCTCCTTCCTGTACAGGATCATCATGCTGCTATGGAGGCAGAGGACCCCTCCTTTCAGGACTTAGAAGACTTTGGCGCAAAACTTATTGATAGTGGGCACAGGGCCAGCCCTGAAATTGAGGACAAGCTTCAGGCTGTCCAACTCGGGAGAGAAGGTTTGGAAGAAGCTTGGGGAAAACGCAAGAAGATGCTGGATCAGTGTCTGGAATTGCAGGTACAGGCGGCTGCCAACCCAGGCTGTGCCTTGGGCTGCTCTGTGCAGGTTCCAAGAGTCCAGCTTCTCTTCCCTGACCCCGGTTTGTCTGTCTATCAGCACCGTCGCTGCTCTGAAGTGCTCTCCTTAGACCAAGCGAGATAGGTGCAGCCCTGGGCAGGAAGAGGCGCTCCCAGAGTGACTGGTGGAGTGGGTGCCTCATTCTTACTGCATGCATGCTTATTGAAGTGCACCCCTTTCATTCAGCAGTAAATTCAGGATCATTCACAGCAGTAAGATGATCAATACAGAAAATGTCAGACGGTTTTGAGGCTAAGGCACAGGAGGAAGGGGTATGCATGTCACAGGTACCTTGGGCACAGCGCCTCAAGAACAGCAGCCACCCATGGAACAGGGTTTGAGGACGGTCTTAGAGGAATGTTTCTGGGGACACATCAAGGATCCCTGAAGTCACCTCCTGGGAAGAATAAACCCTCCCTCTGCCTCACGGAATCTGACCATCAATTCTACCTGCCTCACAGTTGTTCCAGGGGAACTGCGACCAGGCAGAGAGCTGGATGGTGGCTAGAGAGAATGCCCTAAGGGCAGAGGACAGGGGCTCGTTGGACAGCCTGGAGGCTCTGATGAAGAAACGTGATGATTTGGACAAAGCCATCGCTGCCCAGGTGAGCTGCCAGCAGGAGCTGCCCACAGAGCTGAGCCTTCTGTCTGCTGGACTTTCACCCCTCACTGCAGTCCCTGTGCCCCTGCCGGTGCCAAGGCTACCCTCTACTTCAGTGTAGCCTTTGTTTTGGCCACACCCAGTGGTGCTCAGGGCTTACTCCTGGCTCTGGAGCCTGGAGGACTCAGGGCCATCTGGGACGCCTGGTATCTAACCTGGTATCTAACCCAGCCTGGTATCTAACCCAGGCCAGCCGTGCAAGGCAAGTCTTACCTGCTGTCCTATGGCTTTGGCCCCTCAGCTACCCTTTGAACATGCTTGTCCAGCTCCTCCCAGGCAGGGCTACCTTTGCAACACACAGGGGCTCTGTTCTTCCAGCA
This sequence comes from Cryptotis parvus, assembly GCA_021461705.1. NCBI lineage: Eukaryota > Metazoa > Chordata > Mammalia > Eulipotyphla > Soricidae > Cryptotis > Cryptotis parvus. The sequence goes on from JAJIBD010030825.1 coordinate 59,252, forward strand.
CGCAAGGAGGGCCCTTCTAAAGGCACCCTCTCCTGTCAGCACTGACCTGTTTGCTACTGATCAGAAGCCCTGCTTTTGTGCCTGTGGTGAAGCCCTAAAGACCTCACGCTGCTGCTCCAGGAGGCGTGTGGGATTGCCCCGTCCCTCCTTCCCCAGCCTCACTCTGTCACCCGAGGCAAGAGTCTGGGGCCAGGACAGGCCATAAGCTCTGGCTGTTTTCTTCTTCTTGTCCAGGAAAAAAAGATCATGGAACTTGAGCGCTGTGGTGAGCAGCTTATCGCCGACAACCACTATGCCAAGGACGTGATTGCTGCCCGACTGCAGCGCTGCGGCTGGACAGGTGGGGCCTCACTGGTAGAGGTAGAGGAGATGGCACAGTGGTCTCTGAGGGAGTGGCTTGCTGAGTGCGCCCCTCACTGCTGGGTGTCCATGGCTGCCTCCACATGGAGGGCCACTCTGACTTGACCCACGGGTGAAAGACACAGCACCCAGTAATGAAAGATACAGCGCTACCTCAGAAGCCACCTTCTTCTGAGGCACTGTCCACACCACAGCCAAACAAGCATAGCTTCCTGTTGGGAACATCACCCGGTATCCACAGTATAGATGGGACTGAGCCATGCATGAGACCCAGTACTCACAGTGTAGAAGGCAACAGGTCATACATGAGACCCAATACCCACAGTGTAGACGGCAACAGGCCGTGCATGAGACCCAGTACCCACAGTATACATGGGACTGAGCCATGAATGAAACCCAGTACCCGCAGTGTAGGCAGAACTGGGCCATGCAATAAGACCCAGTACCATGGTGTATATGGAGCTGAGCTGTGTATGAGACCCAGTATCCACAGTGGAGACAGAACCAGGCTGTGCTTGAGACCTAGTACCATGGTGTATACAGGACTGAGCTGTGTATAAGACCAGTATCCACAGTGTAGACGGGACCAGCCTTGCACCCATGTCAGTGCCAAGCTTGTCTGTTACAAAGGCAGGCTGTGGTGTGGACAGTGCCAGGCTGTGGAGGCAGGAGAGTGATAGGACATCCCTTGCCTAGGTGGAGGGCTCTGAAGGCACAGCTGGCCTCCGAGCGCACAAACTGGGGGACTGTGCTGACCTGAAACAATTCTACCGGGACCTTGAGGAACTGAAGGAGTGGATCAGCGAGAAGCTACCCACGGCCTGTGATGAATCCTACAAAGACCCCACCAACATCCAGGCAAGCCCACCTGACAACCCAGAGCCCTGAGACACCCACTGGTGGGAGGTGGACGTGGGAGGTAGGAGGGGGGAGATGTGGACGATGGGTGTCAGAGAGCAGATTGGAGGTTGTCTCTGGGCTGGCTTAGGCTGTGCTCCCCTCCCTGAGACTGTGAGCCCCTTTGGGTTCTTGGCTTGGTTAGTCTGGAAAAGCCCTTTCCCTGCTGACACTGGGGCTATATGTCCCCCTGCAGAGGAAGTACCTGAAGCACCAGACCTTTGAGAATGAGGTCCACGGCCGGGCTGAGCAGGTGGAAGGGCTCCTCAACTTGGGCAACTCCCTGATTGAGCGGAAGGCATGTGACGGCCAGGAGCAGACTGTGCAGGTGGGTTCTGGGGTGGGTCGGGGAAGAGGGAGCAGGTGGGGGAGACCATGGAGATTGGTTCTGCATAGGACGGGGCTCCTAGAGCAGGAGGACTGTCCGCCCCTCCCTGTGTGCCATGTAGGACGGGTCTCTGGTCCTGAAGCTCATGGCTGAACCTCTTTGCATAGTTGATGGGGCCAGTGATGCTCAGAACCAGCGTCTCCCAGCACACCAGGGCCTAGAAATCAAGGCAGTGTCCCTGGTGCCCTGCTTGCACCAGCCCCACTGTCAAGAGTCTGGGGGATATCGACCCGACTGTCTCTCCTGACACCCCCTGTCAGCCTCCCAGAGAAACTCCACCTTTAAAACAAGAGGCCAAAATATATATGTACATATTATGATACCAATATCCAAGGTCAAGTGAAACATATATCAGGAGGTCTTGTCAAAGGTGGAAATTATCACAAACGTGTGGATTCAGAGGCTAGGTAAGACAGAAAATGGAACAGTGTGCTAACAATTGTCGAGGGTACTAATGCCAACCTAGAACTGAGCATTAAATAGAGGCAAAAGATACACATGACAACCCTTTAATGTATGTTCTGTAATCCATAGTCTGGAGGGGAAGGAAAAGAGAAAGAGAGAGAAAGGGAAAGAAATAAAGAACCTGCCATGGAGGAGGGCTGGGGGAGGGGGAGGGAACCGGGGACATTGGTGGTGGGAGATGGGCACTGGTGGCGGGATGGGTGCTGGAACACTGTATGACCAAAACCCAAATATGAACTTTTTAATTGTATATCTTTGTAATTGTAAAAACAAAAAATTTAAAAAAAAAAACAAGAGGCCTTCTAGTATGGGCAGTTCTGACCAGTTTGTGTATGCATCCCTCTTGAGTGGCCAAGAACTCTGTCCCTGCAGACCGCAGTGACTGTCAGTCTCTTGGATAGGGGCAGCTGGAGGAGCTGGAGAAAGAGTGGGACTACCTGCTGGAGAGAACCATCGATAAAGGGCAGAAGCTTAATGAGGCCAGCAGGCAGCAGCGGTTCAATACGGGCATCCGGGACTTCGAATTCTGGCTGTCAGAGGTGAGGGTCCTTGGGGAAGTGGGGAGACACAGGGCTGTACACATGTGGTCACTTGTAACCTAACCACCAGCACATTCTGAGATGTTCTGGAGTAGTTACCTTTGTGTGGGGAGAATAGTATTCTGTGGACCCTCCACTAGGGGTCCGACCCACTGTACCTCCATGCTGTATGTGGCCCAGTGGGACCATCACAGATACGTGCTCATCATCCATTTATGCCAACGTGGTGAGAGGCTGTTTGTACTGGAGGGAGATGCAGATTCATGCCTGATTCCTCTTAAAGAAGCGCCGCCCTCGGCTGCTTCTACTTTCACTCTCCTAAACAGGGTCCTATCTGTTGACCTGACTACCTCTCCTAACCACAGGCAGAGACCCTGCTGGCTATGAAGGACCAGGCCAGGGACTTGGCTTCGGCAGCTAACCTGCTCAAAAAGCATCAGCTCCTAGAGACGGAAATGCTGGCGCCGACAGGTAAGAGTAGGTCTGGGTAGCAGGGCTGTGCTTGGTCGCCCGCGCCTCTCAGGGGACCATGAGAAACCAACCACGTCCTCTGTCAATGGCGACTCTAACCAGGCTGAAGTCATGAGCTACCAGGTCCTAGATCTGTCCATCAGTGTCTATCAGACTTCAGACTCTTTGATAAGAAGTAAATCTACCAAGTCCTCTTTGCTTGCTTACTGAAAACTCATCTATGAATTCACCAAGTTCCAAAGCTGGGTGCAAGTTTACTTTAGAGAATTAGAAAAATGTTCAGAGGGGCTGTGTGAAAGGAGGTCAATGTATGCACTCTGAACTTTTGTGTAGAGAAGGTGGTCTGGACGGAAGCAGTATTAAGCTTGCAGAACTGGGATGTGATGGTTTTCTTTGCAGACATCCCCAGGACAGGATGGCAGAGCCCCTCCCAGCGGGGTCAGGACTGGAGGCTCTTCTCTGGGATATCTCTAGAGGGCGTAGTTAGATTGGACAGACCCAGGAGACCTCCTGTGTCCATCAGAGATCATGGCATCTTTAAGGGCTCTGTCTACAGGGGCCAGACACAGCATCTATGGGACATCCTGCCTGGCTAACAGAGCTCATCCACCAGCCCTGTTCCCTGATTGAGAAGGGAAGAGCAAGGACACAGGGAAGGGGACAAGGAGTGTGTGCAAGACACAGCTGCTGCCCAGGCTGCCCATACCCACCCTGTCTGCCTAGCAAACAGGGTGTGACGTCTAGTTCCTCTCGAGCTGTCCTACGGGCAGAGCCAAAGTCACTCTCTTGTCCATCCACTTTCCAGGATGCACTCAAGGACCTGAATGAGTTGGCGGCTGAGCTGCTGTCCAGCGGGACCTTCAACACTGAGCAGATTGTGGAGAAGAGAGACGCTGTGAACCAGCGGTTCCTGAATGTACAGGACCTGGCCTCCGCGCACCATGAGAAGCTGAAGGAGGCGCATGCCCTGTTCCAGTTCTTCCAGGACCTGGACGATGAGGAGTCTTGGATCGAGTATGTACGGCCACCTGGCGAGCACCTCAAGGAATATGGTCCCATTCGGGGTCTCTGGCTTTCCATGTTGGGCTGTGTTTCACTGATTCTCCCACGGAACTGACCTGCTGCTGCCATTTTATCCTAAGTGGCCTCTGTGCTGGAAGACATCACTGACGCGCTCATGAAGCTGTGTCCCACACCCTGTTGTGAGCCTCCCCTGGTCCTCCTGGTCACACACGGCCCTGTGTGTGAGGAGTACTTTCTCGAAAGAGAGACTAGAGAGTTCTTTCACTTAATTATTTAGTTAGTTAGTAGTTAGTTAGTTAGCTAGTTGGCTAGCTAGTTGGCTAGATAGTTAGCTAGATAGTTGTTAGTCAGTCAGTCAGTCAGTCAGGTAGTCAGTCAGTCAGTTAGTTAGTTAGCTAGTTTGTTTTAGCTTTTTGGGTCATACCTGGTAATGCTCAGGGGTTACTCCTGGCTCTGCACTCAGGAGAGTTACTCCTGGTGGTGCTCAGTGGACCCTATGGAACGCTGGGAATTACCCCCTGAGTGGGCTGTGTGCACTAGCACCCTCCCGCTGTGCTATCACTCCTGCGTGAGAGTGTGTTCTTGAGCAGAGGAGAGAGAGACCCGAGGGAGCAGGCAGAGGGGATTGTGGGAGGCGCCCAGAGCTGTGCCCTTCCCTAGTTTCACTTGAACCATCTACATCGTGTATTCTGCCTTAGCCACTGATTACATTTGTGGTCCTGACACCAGAGGGTCATGAGGTGTCACTGCAGACTTTTACAAAAGCCTCATTCCAAGACGACCTGTGATGTCTTAACTGTAAGTCACATTTCCTTCCTCTGTCTAGGGAGAAGCTGGTGCGTGTCGGCTCCCAGGACTTTGGCCGGGACTTGCAGGCTGTCCAGAACTTACTCAAGAAGCACCGGCGCCTGGAAGGGAACTAGTCGCCCATGAGCCTGCCATCCAGGTAGGACTCCCGAGACTCTAGCTGCTGTCCAGCTGCAGTACTCAGGCCCACATGCCCCTGACCACGTGGGGCTTGCCTGCTTCACACACAAGAAAGGTAGAGGAATGTCCCACCAGGAGACATAGATGAGAGGAACTTACCCAGTAAGCCTTAGCCACAGCTGTGTGGTGGTGTGGAGTTGCCGCGTTTCCCAGTAAGGGGGCACAGGAACCAACAGGCCACTGCTAGCAGTTTGGATACAGGACATGTAAGAACTAACCTGGGGCTGAGGCAAATGGCACCAAGGCCTTTCTGCGCGTTGAGTTGGGGGGCAGCAGGATGCCTGAGACCTCAGAACATTCTGGAAGTGGAACAAGCAGCTCAGGATCAGGGTGTCCCTCTCTGTCTGTCCCGTCTCCTGCTTCTTGGCCTCGTGAGCTCCTGAAGTCATGGCTGCTTAAGAATGAGAAGAGGCCAGACAGTTGCAGGGACAGCTGTAATGAGAGGCTGGGGTGTCCACCAGAATGTGCTGGACATGGCGGAGAGGCTGGGGGACAAGGCTGCCGTGGGCCGAGAACAGATCCAGGAGCGGCTGGCTCAGTTTGTCCGACACTGGGAGGATCTGCAAGCACTGGCCCAGGTTCGGTGAGTTGGGAAAAGCTGCTGGGCTTGGGCTTGCTGAGATGAGAGTGGCTGTGACGAGATGAGAGTGGCTGTGATGAGCAGATGCTGGGATTTGGGTCCTGACTACCGTCTCCTCTCCAAGTCTCTGCTTGAGTGCTCTCACCCCAGGCAGCAGAGCTGTGTTGGGAGTTTCCCTTGTGGGAGGGAGAACTTCCCTAGAAAAGAGCCCCAGTTCGGTGGGCTCCTAGGAAAGAAGGTCCAGCTGCATGGGGGCTGCTACATGCCGCTCGGAGGCTACCACCTTGCCAGGTGGCCCCCACACTTCTGTCTTGGCATGTAGGTCACTACCTGTGATGATCCAAACAGAGTGTTGGACCCAGGGTATTCGTAGGCTCCTGGGATGAGAGGCAGGGGCTGTACCGGGGAGGACTCATCACCCCCTCTCTTTCTGAGTACTGAGTACTCAGTACTCTCTGGGTACTCACATACTCTCTGAGTCACGACAGAGATGATGGGGTCTCCTAGAGTTATATCTGGGATCAGGGTCACCTCCTTTGAGGGGCCCGCTGCTAGGCCAGGATCGAAGGTACCCTAGAGGTCTGGCTCCCTCCTGGGCTTCCTGTCCCCTGCTCACTCACTCACATGCTATCCTGTCCCCACTGTGGCTGCCTTCCCTGAGCAGGGGACAGCGGCTATCCGAGTCCCTGGAGTTCCTGCAGTTCATGGAGAGTGCCGAGGAGGAGGAGGCCTGGCTCAGTGAGAAGGAGGCTACAGCGGGTCGAGGTGATTCGGGGACACGCTGGCTGCCACACAGGTGAGCGGGGTGGATGCTTCTTCCTGCAGGGAAACTTTCCTCCTGGGTCACTGAGAGTCAGTCTGGTGGTGGGAGACCAGAGTACAGCGTCAGTCTGGAATAGGGTGTGGTCACCCTGTGGGAGTGGGTGGCAAGGTGGAGCTGGAAACTCCAGACACACAGCCTGTCTCCATCCTATCAGCTCACAGACACCAGAGAGCATAAGGAACCATCTTGGGCTTGGGCATGACTCCGCCCCTGGACCACTTTGCACGTAGTAGCCCTGAGCTTTGTTCCTGGTGCTCGGGCTGCTGGTCCCTGCTGATGGGCCTTCAAAGGAAACAGGAGGTGGGGTTGGGGTGGCCAGCCAGGGAGTTCTCATTTGTACTGACCTTCTATACAGAGTTTACTGAAGAAGCTTGAAGCCTTGGAGAATGACTTTGCTGTCCATGAGACTCGTGTGCAGAGTGTGTGCGCCCAAGGAGAAGACATTCTGAGCAAGGTGGGCCCCTTCCAGGCTACAGGCTGCAGGCCCTAATCCACTCGAAAGGGGCTTGTCTGAGCCCAGGCCAGGAGCTGTGGTTTGCACAGCCACAACCATGTGGTTTCTGAAGATCTTTCGCTGTTCTCAGAAAATCATTATCTGTTCAGAGTTTCCCTGGCTTTTCTTTCTGTTGGTGCCTTTCGGCCTTCCTGGAGCCCTGGGTGATCCTCCATCTCCTACCTTATGGGAACACAGTGTTTATAAAGATCATGTCTCCGGCCTTGGCCATACAGTGCTATAGGACTCAGAAGAGATGTCTTAGGTTTCTAGTGAGGAGTGAGCAATCCTTGTTTGTAACTTGAGAATCATCCTTTTGTTTAAATGCCATTTCCTAAAGTCACCCTTGCCTAAGTGCTATGTGTAGATACAGAGACAGATATGATTCAAAGCCACACTCTGGGGAGCTGGAGAGATAGCCCAATGGGTATGGCAATTGCCTTGCATACGACAGACCCTGGTTCCATCCTCAGCATCCCATATGGTCCCCGAGCACCGCCAGGAGGAATTCCTGAGTGCAGAGCCAAGAGTAACTCTGAGCATTTCTAGGTGTGACCCAAAAGCAAAGAAAAAGAAAAAAAGCCACACTGGGTGACAAACATGAGCAGGCTGTCAAGGCATGGGAGGCGTGGCCAGCTGGGGTGTGGTACGGCATAGAGGAGGGAGGTGTGTTCGGGGAAGAGACAGCCGTTCCAATTCCCCCAAACACGCATCTCCTGGGTGCTCCCTGCCCCCTTACCACCCTCTGTCCTTGTGTTCCAGGGGGACCGTCAGCACCAGGACAAGATTTCTGCCAAGATGCAGGCTCTGAAAGCCAAGACTCCTGCTCTATCCCAAGCCATTGCAGCCTGGAAACTGCAGCTGGATGATGATTATGCCTTTCAGCACTTCAACTGGAAGGCAGACATGGTGGAGGCCTGGATCGGTAAGAGTGTCGGACCCTGACACCTCAGAAATGTTTAAACACCCCCATACACACACCCTCCACAGAACCTTGCTGGCTTTCTTGCTCCTTTCTTTCTTGGGAAAGGTGGTGTTTTCTCCCTCCACCTTCTTTTCCCTGAGACAGAATCGCAGCTACTCATTGACAAACATGTGACACATATGTGCACCCTGCACATGTGTATATATGTGTGTATAGCACACAGAGACGCATAGGCTCAGCAACACCATTTTGAGCACACAATCCTGGCAACTAGTGAGTGTTCATGTGACGGTCGAAAAGGGGTCATGGCAAATTTCCTGGAAAACGAGTAGCCTGTTAAGAATCCCCTTCTAACATGGAGAAGATTATGTTGAGTGAAATTAGCCAGAAGGAGAGAGACAGATACAGAATGACTGCATTTATTTGCATGACATAAATATATATGTACATATTATGATACCAATATCCAAGGTCAAGTGAAGCATGGATCAGGAGGTCTTGTCAAAGGTGGAAATTATCACAAACGTGTGGGAGTCAGGAGGCTAGGTAAGACAGAAAATGGAACAGCGTGCTAACAATTGTCGAGGGTACTAATGCCAACCTAGAACTGAGCATTAAATAGAGGCAAAAAAGATACACGTGACAACCCTTTAATGTATCCTTTAATGTATGTCTGTAATCCATAGTCTGGAAGGGAAGGAAAAGAGAAAGAGAGAGAAATGGAAAGAAATAAAGAACCTGCCATGGAGGAGGGCTGGGGAGGGGGGAGGGAACCAGGGACGTTGGTGGTGGGAGATGGGCACTGGTGGCGGGATGGATGCTGGAACACTGTATGACCAAAACCAAAATATGAACTTTTTAATTGTATATCTTTTAATTGTAATAAAAATAAACAAAAAAAATGATATAGGACATGAGGAAATGGAAAAAAAAAAGAAAAGAAAAATTCAGGAGCCGGTGCAGTTCCAAAAGGCTTAAAAAAAAAAAGAATCCCCTTCTAGTCCACAGTTCCCAGATTCCAGATTCACAGTCACCCAGATTCCAGATTACACAGCAGTAATAGCCTATCTTCAGTGTCATGGGCTTGTGGGAAGCAGCGTGCCTTCCCTGAGCAGAGCTATGGCTGCCTACCGCCTCTCCTGACACACTCTCACTGCTCCTCAGCCGAGAAGGAGGCCAGTCTTAAGACAGAGGGCAACGGCACAGACCTGGAGTCCTTCCTCACCCTCCTGGCAAAGCAGGTGAGCTCAGTGGCCTGCAGAGAGCTTAGAGGACGCACGATTCTTGCTGAGAGTATGAGCTATGGATCTCGGATTCTGAGCTGTTATTTGTGGGCTGCTAGGAGTCTCCTCTCCTGACAAAGATGGTTTCCTAGTTTCCTCTACCATCTCCCAGCTGCTCCCACCCATGTCCTGAGTACAGCAAGGAAAGTTCCCCAGAGCAGTTTATACTCAGCTCCTGGTTCTGCAGCTCTGTGACATGGGCCCAGTGAGCTCGGGACAGGGACCCAGAGCAGCTTGGGGATCTACTAGAACCTTGAAGAGTGGTGCAGGCAGAGGAGGGGTCCTGATTTTCTACCTATGCTCATGGCCCTAGTCATGCTTCTTGTTGCCCAGAGACAGCTTGTCTCTTTAGTGGTGGGGGAAGGGGGTGGGTGTCCACCTGCTCTTCAGAGCACCCCCTTACCTCTGGAGTTGTGACCCGCAGGTGACTCCCACATGTGCTTTCCAATCCCTCTTCACAGGGCTGTGCTTTGCACTTTTATCCAATGAAGAAAGTCATTCTCTGAGGGATAGTTGGTCCAATGCTGATTGCCCTATTGGCCTCTCCATGAGATTCTCCATGAGAGATTCTCCATGAGAATCTGAGCTCAGATTCTGTGCTCAGAACTGCACGAGTGCTGGTGGCCAGGAGCCTGGCTGGTGTGCACACCTCCGGACATCCAAGAGGTACTACCCAGCAAGAACTCAGGGCAGCATGTGGCATGCTCAGGCCAGCCCAGGACACAGGCAGAAAGTTGGATCTGGTTTCTCTAGAAACTGACTCCTTAGTACTTCTTTCCCAGGACACACTGGATGCCAGCCTGCAGAGCTTCCAGCAAGAAAGGCTGCCTGAGATAACGAACCTAAAGGACCAGCTGCTGGCTGCGCAGCACAATCAGGCCAAAGCCATTGAGGACCGCCACACTGGCCTGTTACAGCGCTGGGAGCGACTGCTGGTGGCCTCCGCCTCCCACAGACAGAAGCTATTGGAGAAGCAGCTTCCCCTGCAGAAGGTGAGACAGAAAGAGAATGGCGATGAGTCCTCACTGGGTCCAGTCCCTGCCTCTCAGCCCAGGGGCCCACAAATACCCTGGGTACAATACCCTGTTTGGATCATCACAGACAGCTGAGTGCCCTGAAATGGTTCAACAGGATAAGGAATGTGGGTGTCCCTCTTTAGTGGCCCATTTTACAATCACATATTGACCTTGATATTAACAAATCCCTGTTAATTGTCAATTTACAATACTATAAATATTATTAATAATGCAACATAATATAATTATTATCACTTGTATCACTTGTCTTCCTGTTGTTCATCGATTTGCTCGAGCTGGTGCCAGTAACATCTCCATTCGTTGGGAATGAGGTCCATTATTGTTACTGTTTTGGCATGTTGAATATGCCATGGGTAGCTTGCTAGGCTCTGTCATGGCTCTGGGTTCATCCCGGGGGACCCAGTCTTTTTCTATGTCAGACCATCAACCATCCAGGGCTCAAGGGGCAGAGCCCTGGGTGTAGACAAGCCTGTCTTCTGTCTGCCACTTGCTGATGCAGCCAGGCATTGCAGCCACACCTGCAACACCTCAAGGGGCAAGTGGCAGAATAATTATTATATACAATATTATATACATTGTATGTATACACATATAATATACATTATATATAATATATTATATACAATAATAAAATAATATGACATAATATAACAAGATTAATAGCATAATAATAACACAATAATATTGCTATTAATCATAACAGCAATATTAACTGCACTTGCCTGTGTTTGGGGCTGTGTTTGAGGAACACCAATTTAGAACAAGAAAGTGAAGGTACTGAAAGGGACCAGCGAGCTCTTAGAATGACCGCCCCAGCAGATCCCATCCACCGGTGCTTGTGTGGTTCCTGTGCTCCCCCCCACAATCCCCAAGTTCGCATTGGAAACCGAGACCTCAGGCCAGTTTGCTCCTGTGGGAGATGCTGTTGGATCAGTGGGGCCTCCTTTCTGCTCCGTAGGCTCAGGACCTATTCATGGAATTTGCGCACAAGGCCTCGGCTTTCAACAACTGGTGTGAGAATGCTGAGGAGGACCTGAGTGAGCCTGTGCACTGCATCTCCCTAAATGAGATCCGGCAGCTGCAGAAGGACCACGAGGCTTTCTTGGCCTCCCTGGCAGGGGCCCAGGCTGACTTCAACCACCTGCTAGAGCTGGACCAGCAGATCAAGGCCCTGGGGGTGCCCTCCAGCCCCTACACTTGGTTAACAGTGGAGGTGCTGGACAGGATCTGGAAACACCTGCCTGATATCATCAAGGTAACTTCAAGTCCCCATATGGCCTCACTCTTGTGAGTCAACTGCAGTGCTTTGGAGAAGAAATGGACAGCACCTGTCATCACACTGGTACAGCCGTCATGGACCAGAACAAAGGGAAATGGGAGCTGTGTTTGCCCTCATGTACAGGGAGGCTTGTGAGTCGGGATCAGATTAGAGGACGCTGACCCAAAGCACGAGACGTTTATTCCTTTGTTCACAGTCTGTACAACCCCTGCCACACTGTTCCTTTATAGTTTTGGCTTTTTGGGTCACACCCGATGCTCAGGGGTTACTCCTGTCTCTGTACTCAGGAATTACTCCTGGCAGTGCTTGGAGGGAACATATGGGATGCCCCCATATGAGGTTTGAACCCAGGTCAGCCACGTGCAAGACAAATGCCCTCCCTGCTGTACTATCACTCCAGCCCCTACACTATTCTGTTTTTTTTTTTAACAACACTTTCATTGTACTTCTTCATGAGCTTGTCATTAGTGTATTTTTCTCTTCTTTTTTGGTTCCCACCAGCAATGCTCAGGGGTTACTTCTGGCTCTGCACTCAGGAATTACTTCTGACAGGGGTTAGAGGACTTCATATGGATGCTGGGAATCAATCCTGAATCTAGCACATACAAGACAAACACCTTATGCACTGTATTATAGCTCCGGCCCTTCTATAATATTCTTGATCATTGACAGTGAAGGGAACAGCTAAACCAGGAGCTCATCATTTCATGAATGAGACTTTCCTGTGTACACCTTGTTTGCTTTCGCACTGTAGGAACGGGAGCAGGAGCTGCAAAAAGGAAGAGGCCAGGCAGGTGAAGAACTTTGAGATGTGCCAGGAGTTCGAACAGAGCGCTAGTGCATTCCTTCAGTGGGTCTTGGAGACCAGGTAGGACAAGCCCCAAACTCCTTCTCCCTGCACCAGTGTCCATCAGCTGAGGGTCTAACACACATGAGCAGGAGAGACCCCTGCAGTGCCAACAGGTGTGGATTCTCAGGTCTGGCTAGCTCTGTGCTAGGAAAGGGCTTTTTGTACCCACATCTGCTCACAGACAAGTATGTCCTCCTGTTCGTCCTTTGCCTGCAGCATCCACACCTTGCTGTATTAACTTCTTCCTGATGCCAATATCATCATAGTCTAATGATAATGCCGGACTTATGGTTCCAAGCACTTTGCTCTGCACAAGGAATTCTGTATCTTGGTCTGGGTAAAGAATGACCCAAGTGGGCTGGAGAGATAGCCCAGCAGGTAGGGGCGTTTGCCTTGCCACACGGCCGGCCCATGCCAGCCTGGGTTCGATCCCGGCATCCCATATGGTCCCCTGAGCACCTCCAGGGAGTAATTCCTGAGTGCAGAGCCAGGAGTAACCCCTGAATTGCCAGGTGTGACCCAAAAAATAAAAAAAAATTGAAAAAAAGAATGACCCAAGTGACTGGGAGCACTTACTTTGCATAATGGAGATTCAAGTATTATGCCCAGCACTATCTGGCCTCCTGAGAACAAAGCTGAGAGTAGTCATCAAGCACTGCTGGGTATGGCCCAGGAAAGTCAAACAAATATGTGTAAAAATCCTACATCTATTCCGTCTTACCTCCTGCATAGGCTCAGACAGTACAGAACAGCTTGGACTGCCTGAGACTGAGGTGTCACTGGTGTGCACAGGCCCAAGAGGTGCTTATCACTGGCAAAGGGGAGATAAACCTGGTGTGAACACCAGGGAGGAAGGTGTCAGTCACCGAGAGTGTCAAGAATCAAGGAGATAGTCTGTGGTTGTTACTGAATTAAATGCAAAATTTTGTTTTGTTTTGTTTATTTGGGTCACACCCAGCAATGCGCAGGGGTTACTCCTTACTATGCACTCAGGAAGTACTCCTGGCAGTGCTCAGGGGACCATATTGGTGCTGGGGATCGAATCCGGGTTGGCCATGAGCAAGGCAAATGCCCTACCTGCTGTACTTTTACTCTGGCCCCACGTGCAACGTGTTCTACAAGTCAGATGTCATGTAACCTGGAAATGTGCAGCTTTGGAAGGTGTCATGGGTTAGAAGAAACTGTCCAGTAGGTGAACAAACTACTGAAGTGTAATTTAGAGAGTGTGTGCAGGGTTTGGACTGTATGTGATCGACCAGCAGGTTTATCCCTGACAAGGACATGCTATTCTTAAGTCCAGAAATCCTGGGAGACAGAGAGGCCAGATGGGGCACAGCTCAGAAGCTCAGAAGTGCTGGGTTCCAGTGCCCAGCACTGTGCCCTAAGTCCTGACCCTGATTTATCTGTCCCAGATCCGGGGCTGAGCGACACTGAGCTTCTCAGGGAAGCCCCGGGTGGAGCAGGGTTTACCAACAAAGCATCTAAAAATGTCTTTGTACACCTGGAAAAGCAGTGTTGTGTGTCCTTATTAACCCACATTTCCCCTTTCTCTCCTTGGACTCCTGCTGGAATCACCATTCCCAGGGCCTACTTCCTGGACGGGTTAGTATTCTGTTCTCATGTTTGCAGTGCTGTGTTACCTGGGAACTTTATGCTAAGGCTGCCTAACTGGATAAGCTCAGGTACAATCATGGACTGAGACCAAGAGCCAAGCTCTCGCCTAGTCCCTGTACCCAGCCAGGTTGGGGGGAGGGGGGGACACTGCTCGTGGATGTTTCCTGCCAGGCAGAGCAAACGGCCCCTTCATGGGGCTCTCTCTAGGAGTGTGGGTGGGACCAAAGCAGAGAGTCTAGGCTGGCTCTCGAAGGAGTCTCTTGGCAAGCTGGGGCTATGACAAGGGCAGGAGGCTGTGAGGTCTGGGAGCTGTGTCCTCTTAGGGCACTGCGTGTTTCTGTCCAAAATGCTGGCTTCTGAGAATCATGCTGTCCTCTCTTCTGAAATAGGTCTTTGCTCAAAGAAACAGGGACTCTGGAATCTCAGCTGGAAGCAAATAAAGTAAGTGGTGTGTGTTCAAGAGATGAGGAGATTACACAAGGGTAAAGAGGCCACTTCAGTGGCCCTATGATACATTATATTTTTAAGCAGTTCCACATCCTGAGGGCCTCCTCATCTTGAGGGTCTCCCTGTCCTGAGGGGATCTCTCTCTGTCCTGAGGGTCTCCCTTTCCTAAGTGTCTCTCTGTCCTGGAGGCCTCCTGTTCCCGAGGTTTCCCTGTGTTGAGATGCTCCCTGTCCTGAGGGCCTTCTTGACCTGGCTCCAGACTCTGAAGCCTAAGGGTTTACACTGGCCTTTCCCTCAGCCCCATATTCTCTGCCTCCTTGCTCAGAGCACTGGAAGAATGCAATTAGGTGACCCCAGCTCACCCGTTCTTTTACTTCTCTGCAGGGGAACCAGTTTGGGGCTGGTTCCCAATCTCTCGTGGTCTTTTCCAGAGAAAGCAGAAGGAGATCCAGGCAATGAAGCGGCAGTTGACCAAGATCGAGGACCTGGGGGACAGCCTGGAAGAGGCTCTGGTCCTGGACCTCAAGTACAGCACCATTGGCCTGGCCCAGCAGTGGGACCAGCTGCACCAGCTGGGTGCGAATGCAGCACAACCTAGAGCAACAGATCCAGGCCAAGTAGGAGGGCGTGGGGTGTGATGCCGAGTGCCTGGAGGAAGGAGGGTGGGGGAGGGTGGGGGAGAGGTGATGCTGAGTATGCATGGGGGGGTGGGAGAGTATTTTGAGTGGGGGGGGGGTGGAAGGGTGTGCCATGCCAAGTGTGGGGGGCATGGGGGTGGAAGGGTGTGTGATGCCAAGAGTCTGGGGAAGGGGTACAGGGGGCTAATTCTGTGGAGAGGGTTGATGAGGCCTCACTCACGGGAAAGTGGTGCTGGGCAGGAAGAGATGCTCAGAGGTTGCCAGAAGCAGCTTCTTCCTCTTCTCTGACCACAAGGACAATTCTCTTATGAGAGTCTATTCTAGACGCTGGGATGATAGTCAGCTGTCCGCTCCTCCTTAGCCCCTCTTGTGACCTCCCCACCAAATGACAAAGTTCTGTGTGTGAAATTCCTCTCATACACAGTGTGGAGATCCAAGGGGTGGTCGCAGCGGGTCACAGCAGAATCCATTCCTTTCTCAGTAAGTTCAGATCAAAGCAACTCAGTTCTCCGCAGCTATCGCAGAACCAACTAGTGGCAAACTTCTCCTAGCATCTGGCTTTGAGGATGCCATGAGGCATTGTGGCCCAGCAGAGACCAGCTCTGTTGTGTGGGAGTTAGGAGCTGTGCACAGATCCTGGGTTCGAGGGTAGTTCCTTAGGGACACTCTGATCCCTAAGCTTCTTGTCCTTTGGGTATGATGAAAGGTTCTTGAGCGGTTTTGTTCAACTCTGCAAAATTGTGACATCATTTGTAAGAACCTCTTATCCAGGGGCACGCAACCTCTTAGCTGAATGTTGGGCTCACATATCCGTCTTCTCTCAGGGATACCATCGGTGTGAGCGAGGAGACCCTGAAGGAATTCAGCACCACCTACAAGTGAGCACTTCTTCCACGGCTGGCCTGCCCCTGCTAGATCTTCCTCATAAATGTCAAAACCACCCGGCTCCCCCACAGTGGTCTGTGGGATCTCAAACCAATTTCCAGACATACTGGCTGCAGCCCGGCTTTCGGGCAGTTAGCTTTGGAGTCTAATTTCCATTTTGTTTGCCTTCATGCCTTCCCCCATCCTCATGCATCTGTTCTCCCTGTCCCCATGCATCTGTCCTCCTTGTCCCCATTCTTCTGTCCTCCCTGTCCCCATTCTGCTGTCCTCCCCATCCCCATGCAGCTGTCCTCCCCCTCCCCTTGCGGCTGTCCTCCCCATCCCCATGCAGCTGTCCCTCCCCTCCCCTTGCGGCTGTCCTCCCCCATCCCCATGCGGCTGTCCTCCCCACCCCATGCAGCTGTCCTCCCCATTCCCATGCGGCTGTCCTCCCCATCCCCATGTGGCTGTCCTCCCCACCCCATGCAGCTGTCCTCCCCATTCCCATGCGGCTGTCCTCCCCATCCCCATGCGGCTGTCCTCCCCCTCCCCTTGCGGCTGTCCTCCCCATCCCCATGCATCTGTCCTCCCACCCCATGCAGCTGTCCTCCCCATTCCCATGCAGCTGTCCTCCCCACCCCATGCGGCTGTCCTCCCCACCCCATGCAGCTGTCCTCCCCATCCCATGCGGCTGTCCTCCCCACCCCATGCAGCTGTCCTCCCCATCCCCATGTGGCTGTCCTCCCCCATCCCCATGCGGCTGTCCTCCCCATCCCCATGTGACTGTCCTCCCCATCTCCATGCGGCTGTCCTCCCCATCCCCATGCGGCTGTCCTCCCCACCCCATGCAGCTGTCCTCCCCATTCCCATGCGGCTGTCCTCCCCATCCCCATGCAGCTGTCCTCCCTGTCCGGATGAGCCTGTGCATCAACCCTAAGAATGTGCTTCTCCCTAGACACTTTGATGACAATCTGACGGGGCGTCTGACACACAAGGATTTCCGCTCCTGCCTGAGAGGCCTCAACTACTACTTGCCCATGGTGGAGGAGGGTGAGCCTGAGCCCAAGTTTGAGAAGTTCCTGGATGCCGTGGACCCAGGGAGGTAGGAGGGACCTGTGCACGGCAGCGGGGATGCAGGGATGGGCAGATGGAGAGTGACCACAGAGCCCTGGAAAGGAGAGTGAAGCTGAGGTCTGGGGGAAGGAGGTGGGGACGGCAGCAGCTGGAGACTAAGAGGAATGGCAACTCTCTGGGGAGCCAAGGGCACGCTGACCGACCCACTGTCCACAGGAAGGGTTACATCTCTCTGGAGGACTACACCTCCTTCCTCATCGACAAGGAGTCAGAAAACATCAAGAGCAGTGATGAGATTGAGAGTGGGTTCCAAGCCTTGGCAGAGGGCAAAGCCTACATCACAAAGGAGGACATGAAGCAGGTGAGGTGCCCACTCTGACGTGCTTCACCCTGTCTGCCCACCCCTGCGTCCCTCACCTCATGACTGTCCCTTCTCCTTCTCCCCCTACCCTGTCTGCCCACCCCAGGGTCCTCACCCCAGGATTGTGCACTGTATCCCACTTCCAGCTTAGATAGGTTTATGTGGGAACCTATTTGCTATGCTCAACACTTTGATTTGACTTGAGCAGGCTCAAATCTGAAGACATGTTTTTTTGTTATTTTTTTAAACTTCTTATTCCCAACTGGTGGTGCTCAGCCAGGTTACTCCTGGCTCTGCACATAGGAATTTATCCTGGTGGTGCATTGGCGGACCATATGGGATGCCGGGGATTGAACCTGGCTCAGTTACATGCAAATGCCCTCCCTGCTGTGCTATCTATTGCTCCATACCCTCAGATATGAAGATTTGGACTCAAACCCAAACTTGCACTGGGCTTGAAGGTTCTTTCTGATCCAATGTATTTAAGACATGCAAGGAAGCGGGAGTGTGGCCCTGCTAAAGCCGTAGGTTATGAGAGGGTGCTAAAGGAACAGGTTGGCCTCTTCTTGAACCATCTTGCTCCTCCACTTCAGGGTGTGTCAGAACTGTAGCGCATGACTGTGTTTTCTCTCTCGGTTCCAGGCTCTGACTCCTGAGCAGGTGGCGTTCTGTGCCTCGCACATGCAGCAGTATGTGGATCCTCGGGGGTCGAGGCCACGCGGCCGGCTACGACTATGTTGGATTCACCAATTCCTACTTTGGCAATTGAGAACAGCTCTTTTTTTTTTAACTGGGCATGGGCAGTCTGGGGGTGGTAGGGATTGAAGATGATGGAGGATCAAGTGTGGAGAGTGGCAGAAGTTCCTGTGGGGGTTCTTCATTTACCTTGGGGGCGATAACCGAAGCCCATGCTCAGGGTTGAGGGTCCGGTGTGATGGAGTAGAGGAGGGTCTACCTCTTGCGTCTGGCTTTACCTGCTTGTTCTACATGTCTTTATTATCTTGATTTGACTATAGAGAGGCTTTTTGATCGTTTTCTTTAAAACATTATTTGGGTTTCTTGGGAAGAGCTCATGAGCTATAGCGCATGCTTTGCATGCAGGAAACTGATGTGATCTAGATGTGTTCTGTAGTATTTCATGGTAACCTGAGCACTGCCAGCTGTGTCCCTAGTAAAAACCCAAATAATAAGCTAAACAGCACTTGGAGGAATTTCTCTTTGGGGAATTTGGAATCTGGATTGGGGTCTGAGTGGCTGAGAGCTTGGTAAGTAAGGCCCAGGGCCAGCAGACATATGGCCCTCGATACTTGGTCACACACAGTTCCTCTTGGGCTCTCTTGAATGGGCCAGGGACTCACCCATCCCTCTGGGGAGCCCCAGTACACTCAGTCTGGAGGGGGACAAAAGCACCTCTGCCCTTTGTCACTTGTCACTTGTCTTCCCTTTGTTCATTGATTTGCTGGAGCAGGCACCAGTAACATCTCCATATGTCCTGTCTGTCACTTGATAGTGTAACCCAAGGGCATCTGCTCACCAAGAGCCTCAAACCATTCCATCAGGTCTTGGGAATGAGGACTATAATTGTTACTGGTATTTGGCATATCATATACGACACAGGTAGCTTGCCAGGCTCTGCCATGCAGGTGGGATACTCTTATAGTCACCTCTCATCTCACATACAACCCCCACACCACGGGGGCTGCCATTTTCCACATCCGGACTCCCCAACTGGTCAGAGTCCACCCAGCAGAAGCAATCACAAGCCCGGTTCATCAATAAATGCGCAAGATGAGAGGTGACTCTGCCCTTTACTTTGTGTTTTAACTGGAAGTTTTATTATCCTTCTCTGGGACCAGAATTTCGAATTTTACACAAATGCATGTTGCTGACATGAAGCATGTTTTTTTCTCTCCACCTTTACAATTAGTGTGACAGATTGTCCTTAGAAAGAGAGGGGTTACTTTGCATAGGAGTAAAATCTTGAGCAATGACCTATAACTTCAGATAAAGTTAGATTAGAGCAGGGTGGCTTTTTCCAGGTAGTATTTAGTCATTGTTTGCAACTACAGGCCTCAGGCTAATCTGTTTTGTTTATGTAATCCCTGAGGGTCCCTTTAGGTCATGGAGATAAAAGCACCAATTTCTTCTGGCTGCTTCTTTAAGATATCACCTTTATGGAAATTATCACAAATGTGTGGGAGTCAGAGGCTAGGTAAGACAGAAAATGGAACAGTGTGCTAACAATTGTCGAAAGTACTAATACCAACCTAGAACTGAGCATTAAATACAAGCAAAAAATATACATGACAACCCTTTAATGTATGTTCTGTAATCCACAATCTGAAAGGGAAGGAAAAGAGAAAGAGATAGAAAGGGAAAGAAATAAAGAACCTGCCATGGAGGCGGGCTGGGGTAGGGGGAGGGACCGGGGACGTTGGAGGTGGGAGATGGGCACTGGTGGAGGGATGGGTGCTGGAACACTGTATGACCAAAACCCAAATATGAACATCTTTGTAATTGTATATCTCACGGTGGTGTAATAAAATACTTAAAAAAAAAAAAAAGATATCACCTTTATACCAAGCTGCCTTTTGAGCCCTGGAGCTCTCCCATGTTGTAGCTAAAAGGGCACCAAGTCTGTGCCTGGTCTATGTGAGGCCCTAGGCAGGACCCACATTTTTGGGATGCTAGGAATTAAAGCCTTAGAGTCATCTCTGTGTGCAGAGCCAGAGCCCAGAGCACCATTGGGCATAGCCCCAAAACAAGACAAAACAAACAAAAATTCTAGTCCAAACAATGGGTAATCACTTCCCATTGAAACACAGAATGAAATCGGATAGACCCTTTCAGAACAGGCAAAGGCTTAGGGCCTAGGTTCTTATGCATCCCTGAAGTTCTGTTGTTACCTTGTACATCAACAATGGTCTTATAGAAAAAAGATCCCTTCTGATCTCACTAGCATCTCCCTCACTCTTAAAGAACACACTGTCTCCTGGTGTCCCTTTGGAGGTCACGTGGCTCATTTTGTTAGGTTCGGCCATTACAGAATACAGACTCTCCAGAAATAAAGGATACAGAGCAGCAGGAATAGGGAATAGGTGGAGATTTAGGGATGGGCAACTCTCTGATGCTCGCCTAGCTGGACCTCTTGTGGGATCTTAAGATGTCCTTGGCATTGGGCCACACTTATAATCCCCATGCCTGGTTGCCTCAGAGGCAAGCACCCATGAGCCATAACAGACTTCACGGAACTGCAGGTTAGAGCCCAAGCCGTGGGGCCTTATTCACTCATTCACACGTTTAATGCACATTCACACACAAGCAGAGAAGTGGAGAGCTACACTAGTTATCCCGGCCTGACCTGAGTTCACTGACACCAGAGACTGCAAACGGAGGTCAAATCTCGGTGGGGCCTCCAAATGTTAGGGTCGGGACGCCGATCTACCCACCAAGGAGGACTCCAAGAGACTGGCTTATGCAAAAGCAAGGGGTTTATTGAGATGAGCATGCACGGGTTCACAGCATAACCTCAAACAGACTAGAGGCTGAGAGCTCCGAACTGGGGTACAGCACAGTTTTTATAGCACTCTGAGACAAAAGAAACTTTTACAGTACAGCAAGCTTGCAGTTTTTCCAGGTTCAGGGTGCACACCATATCAGGATGTTACTCAAGGTTATAGTTAGGTTTCCTCCCTTGACATCTGGTTGGGAGGCCTTCGGCTTTATCTGGTCTACTTGTAGAGCCCAGCCACTATTTTAGTGTGCTCCTATTTTTCTTTTTCTCCTGTTAACTCTTTGCGATCTGGTCTCGGGGTCTCAGTGTTTCCCCTTTCAATTTATTACCCACATTTTACTGTTTTAATTTCTGATCTTTAGCCCACATCTCTTTAAATGTGTCCCTGGTGTCTGAAAATCCTTCATGAGAAGTGGGGCTGTAGCCCAGAATGGGCATCCACACAGCCTGAGCAGAGGGAGGGTCCTCAGCAAACCCTTTTTTTGTATGTAGCTCCTTCTCCAATTCATAGCTAACCACTGCAAGAGGGAAATGCATAGATGATTTCATTGCACATGGTACCCTGAGTGGTTGGAGGTCCCTGCTACAAAGGGTGGGGGTACCACCTCTGTCCTGTCTGGGAAGCCTGGTGAACCAGCCCACGAAATGCTCCCGGGCTGTCTGCTGTGACCCAGAGACACAGACACACGGGGCAGAGCTGCTACCTGCTCTTCCTGTGATGTGCAGCCGCTTTGTGGCCGTGCAGTACATCAAACTAGTAGAAACCACCACATTCTAGAAATTCAGATGGTCAATGCAAGAACAGAACTAGACCAGATTAGCCCATAACAAACCAGAAAAAAAGCTATGACTTTATCAATACCATTGACAAATATGGGCTGACATATATGGGTCAATATAATTGGTGCCATCTGAGGGAGCAGGCACGGGGATGGGGGCAACAGGAAATGAGTGTCTTTGGTGGTGGGAACACACTGGTGGTGGGATTTGTGTTGGATGATGAAATATTAAATAAAAAACTAAATTAAAAAAAATTTTTAAATATTTTTTTAAAAAAGGGTATGCAGGGACAGGAGGGGGAAAAGCATGGTGACAATAGAAAGAATAACCACATATGAAAATTCTTTTTTAAAAACAATTTTATTAATTAATTTTTTGGGGGTCACACCCAGTGATGCTCAGGGGTTTACTCCTGGCTCATGAATTACTCCTGGTGGTGCTCAGGTACCATATGGGATGCCGAGGATCAAACCTGGGTCAGCTGTGTGCAATGCAAACACCCTACCAGCTGTGCTATTGTTATGGCCCTGATGAAAATTCTTAAAAGATATACTCAGAATTTGTACCTAGAAGATAGAGTAGGTTAGCCTAGACATCATAGGTGGTACCACCATCAGAGGTGGTACCCCACCCTTTGTAGCAGGAACCTCCAACCAGTCAGGGGACCATGTGCAATGAAATCATTGTGCATTAGATTTGTGCATAGAATAGCTCACCACTCTTGTGGTGAGCTTCCAAAACACCTTTCTCTTACCTTCAAGCTGGTGTAAGACCAATGCAACGTGCCCACCCATCCCCTAGTAAAAAGAAAAGAAAACAGAAAAGTTTCCAAGTTTCCCAGGTTCTCACTTAAGCATGATACCCTATTCACTAGCTTCCCGAGCACTTCCAGGAGTGATTCCTGAGTGCAGAGCCAGGAGTAACCCCTGAGCGTCGCGGGTGTGACCCAAAAAACAAAAAAACAAAACAAAACAAAAAAAAAAAATCCTTACCCTTCCCTTACTTAAATAAAAATGTTGTTGCCAGAAGATTGGGGAGAAGATTGGGGAGAAGATTGGGAGAAGCTCACACATATTGGTAAAAGCATGCCGAAAGGAAGGACGAAAACTCCCTGGAAAATTGGCACTACGGGAAGCTCCTTTGGAAATGTCTTTTCTTGCTTTGATGGAGACTGTCCACCCTGCCACCCAGGACAGCATAGAAAGAGTGCTGTCCTTTCACTGTTCCTCAATTCAGTAGATAAATTTGAGGATTTGTCAGGGAGTCGTTTAGATGCTGAGACCAAGACACAGGATAAAGTCTAGGCAGAAACAACTCAGGTAGGTGGAGTCTAGAAATGATATACTCAAGGCTCCCTGGTAGTCAGCAGGTCAGAGACTTTGTCACACCCAGCAATGCTCAGGGGTTACTCCTGGCTCTGCACTCAGGAATTACTCCTGGTGGTGCTCAGGGACCATGTGGGATGCCGAGGATTGAACCCAGGTTGGCCGGGTGCAAGGCAAACGCCCTTCCCACTGTGCTGTCTCTCCTGCCCCCAGAGAGACTTTCTATCCCTGTCACGGCACAGATCTTCGCAGAGCCACAGCTTTGGAACCTCAGCTGTGCAACCCAAGGGCATATGGAAAAGCGCCGTTTGGTGATTCTCGTGAAACTCCCGAGGTTTCCATTGTGAGAGAGCTGATGAGCCCCCCTCCCCCAGGGTACCTCACAGGGATTGATTTGGGCAGGTTGAAGGGAGGCAATAGCTAGTAGAACATGTACAGGATATATGGGAGAGCCATTCCTGGGAATACAGTCAGAAAGAACCAAGGTTCCTTTGGGAGAAGCACACATGGCTGACCAGAGAAAAGACTATTACGAGTACCGTGCTCCAGGACTATCCTCACACTACAGGCTGCTGCTGCTGCTGCTGCTGCCATGGCTAGAAAGGATAGGGATTTAGAGAAAGCTGGACTTCTGTTGTACTTTCTTAAGGCTCTGAGTCCACCTCTAAATAAAGCTACTGAGATAGAATCACTCGTATCACTTGTCTTCCAGTTGTTCATTGATTTGCTCAAGCCGGCACCAGTAAGCTGGCACCAGTCTCCATTGTGCCTGTCTCCATTCATTCCCTGGGTGCTAGTATAGCCCAAGGGCATCTGCTTGCTCCAGGAACATGAGGAGCCTCAAACCATTCATTCAGGTAATGGGAATGAGGTCTATTATTCTTTCTATTTTTGGCATATCAAATATTACACGGGTAGCTTGCCAGGCTCAGAAATCACTTGATCACTTGAATCCCGTTATTCATCGATTTGCTCGGCGGGCGCCAGTAACATTTCCATTGGATCCTAACACATGCCAATGTAGCCCAATGGCATCTGGTCGATTCAGGAATATGAAGAGCCTCAAACCGTTCCTTCAGGGTCTTGACAAGGAAGTCAGACCATCTTGTAGGTGGGCGGCCACATGATCTTTTGACATCCCATGGGATTCAGTCAGTAACGGCTCTAGTCCAGCGGTTGTCTCCAAATCGCAGGCTCAGAAATAGATAGAATAAAGCAAGATAAAATCAATCCTTTAAAGTATAAGTCTAGGGGTCAGAGAGATAAGCTGACCATATTTGAGCCTCAGCAACCCAAATGTTCCCTGAGTATCACCTGGAGTAATTCCTGAGTGCAGAGCTAGGAGTAATCCCTGAGCATCAACAGGTGTGACTCTCCCTTCCCCCAACACCCCCAAAAAAAAAAAAAGATTGGGTGACCAGTCTTTTTTGGGGAAAATGGGAAAATTGGGAAAATTGGAAAAATTCTCAATTTGTCTATACCAACTTTGTGTTTTACAAAAAGTGAATTTTGAAGGGCACAGCCTGTGTTTAATCCCATCGTCCTATTTGTGCGAGAGTAACTGCTTCTGTGTTTCTAACTTCAGTGGCCCTGGAAAGGCTTCTCTGGTTAGACTCTAATTCTAAGGAAAATTGTCTTATTGTAAAATAATCTAAGCTGGATACACCTGTGCTGAATCCTTCCTATAAAAGAAGTTCTTTCCTGGCAGAAAAACTAGAGGGAAAGCAAGGGCTTTCAACGTAAGAGTAACTGGGACACAGAAATGTTCACTCACATTATCTACTGTATATGCTCTACAAATTTTGACTAGGCTTTGACTTATTTCAGCCATATGCAAAACTTGGTTTGCCTTAGCTAGGTTGGATATTTTAGTTTGGGGGCCACACCTGGGTCTAGGCTCAGAGATCGATCATGGTAGGTGGTGCTTGGGGCTGCCTGGAGTCGAACTCAGGTCAGGCACCTGTAAGTCAAACCTAGCACTCGCTGCTGTCTCTCCAGGTTTACACCACATTTCTTTGGGAACTATATACCACCACACTTGGAAAAGCTACCCTAAAGGGAATAAAAGCAAAACTGTGGCCTTTCTCCCTACTGGGCACCCTTGCTGGGTTTTGAAACACTGCAGAGCAACTTTGCAGGCCGGCATGAACCCCAGAAGAAGATTTTTCTTCTCTGAATACATGCAAGAAATTTTAGGGAGCAGCTCAGGCAGCCCATAGCCATGTCCTATGGAAATGAAGCCCTAAGAAATCCACTGACCTGAAAAGGGCAGGTCCAGATGAAAGTTCTAAATCAATAGGCCCAGGAATGGCAGTCATGCAGTGAAGAGAAAAGAACATAACAGGGAGGACTGGTCAGGGAGGCCGGAGACACACAGAGGAAGCACAGACAGCTCTGAGTGACCAGTGACCAGGCAGCTCTGGAGACACTCTTGCCTCACTGGCTTGAGGATACCCAGCGAGCTGACCACTCCTGGCTCCCTGGTCTTACCTCTTAGGCCCTACATCTCCCACCTATCTCAATGGCTCCCAATGGAAACTTCTGCACTGTGTCCTTGGTGGAACCAAGACCAGGAACCAAGAAAAGGATTGACCACAGCCCAGCACAGACCCCATTCCTGCACAGAGCATGGGCATCGCTGGGATACTTCTGGCAACTCTCCACAACAATGACCCTGGAGGTGTGCAGACGGCTGCACTGCACACGTTGTCAAGAAGAACACCACAATCAAGGACAATTCCATCAGGGCTGGGCATATCCCACCCCACCCTGTCCGCTGGCCCTGTGACTTCTCTCAGTTCACTTGTACAAGAGCTTTGAGTGGGCAGGAATCAAAACAGCCTGGCCGTGGAGGTAGGGAAACTTAAGTGCTGTTGATAGAATAGAAGCATAATTAAGGGCCGGGGAGACAACTCAGTGGGCTCTAGCTCCTCTTTCCTTGGGCAGCTCTGCCTGGGGTAGGGGCCCACAGTACTGCTCTCTCACCGCACCACTGAGCTGGGATGAGCTTCCAGGCACTGCAGTGTGTAACTCAAGCCCGCCTCCATCTGAAAAAAGAAAAGAATATCACCTAGTCACAGTGAAAACAAGGAAGCATTGGTGAAGGTTACAAAATGGAGGAACTTTGAATCTTCCTAACGAGATATACAGGAAAGACCAGAGGAGGGTTGTTGACTTTTATCTCCAAAGCTGAACCATAATTTTTTTTTTGCATTTTGGGTTACATCCAGCAATGCTCAGGATTTACACCTGACTCTGCACTAAGGAATTACTGGTAGTGCTCGGGAACCATAAGGGATGCCAGGAAAATCAAACCCGGGTCAGTTGCATGCAAGGCAAACTCCCTACCCGCTCTACTATCACTCTGGCCTGGAGCAACAGCACAGCAGGGAGGGTGTTTGCCTTGCACACGGTCAACCCGGGCTCGATCCCTGGCATCCCGTATGGTCCCCCAAGCACCACCAGGAGTAACCCCTGAGCATCACCGAGTGTGAACCAAAAAAAGAACAGAGCTAAACCTTCAGGAGACTTTCTGTCACCAGAAGGTGGCGATCTAAGACACCATTAGATGTCTCTCCCCATGCTGGTTTCACTGAGGCAGGGCATTTTTCACAGGTCTTTTGGTCATCTCCATGTCTTCTTTGAGCAGGTGTCTGTTCATTTCTTCTCCCCATTTTGTGATTCCCCCTACCCCGTACAGTTCTACTAGTGATTTAAATATCTTGGACATAAGCCCTTTATCTGATAAAAGGATAGGCAAATATTCTCTCCTGTTTGTGGGATATCTTTTTATTCTGGTCAGCATTTCTTTTGCTATGCAGAAGCTTCTTAGTTTGATATAGCCCCCATCTCTTTTATTTATTTCTGTTTGCTCGGACAATGGTATTGACCCATCAAGATCTTTCTAGCTTCAATAGCATGAAGAGTTCTATCTGTTTTCCTAAAGTAATTTATGGATTCAGAGCTGATATCAACAGCTTTAATCCAATTTGAGTTGCCTAAAAATTAAACTAAATTTTAAATGGAAAAGAAACAGAAAAGAACAGTTGGTGACAGCATGGGTGTGACACTTCCGCAGCCTTGTGGGGTCCCAGCTGGGGCATGTCCCTAAGATGCAGTGGGCGTCCATTCTCTCTCCTTCCAGCAATGGGCCAAATAAAGCTGGCTTAAGGATGTCTTATGGATGTCTTAAGGATGTCTGATGGGTTGCAAATCAATAAACTCAGGATCCATTTTGCTCCCGTAACTCATACCAGAGACCTGACCCTATACCTGGCCTTGGCCTGTTTCTATCTATTGCATTAAATCTAACATTTACCTTCAACCTTACTTTCACTTCCTACTGCTACAATAGCCTAATCCCAACCCAACCCTATCCATAACCCCAATGTTAATCCTAACTCTCTCCTTACCTTGTCTTAATCCTACCAATTACCATAAACTGACATTCTCTCTCATTCTTTTATCTCAACACCTACCATGAGCAAACACTAACCGTACTCTTGAAACTTATCCCCAAGTCAGTGCAAATGCAATATGAAAAATAAAAAGTTGTGGATAAATCTTAATCATGAATGTAGATGAAAATACGTTATTAAATATTCTCTCTTTCCCCCTCCGAAAATACCCCAGCTATGTCGTCCCAGGAATCTATGCTATAGAGGCTATAGGTTTGGATTCGGGTAGCACACATGGCTGTGCTTTTATGCTTATTCATTTTCTCTTATTTGACAATGAGCAAACTTAAGGCAGCTATGATGAGTAACTTGCCTAAGCTCAGGGATATACAGGGTGTGAAAACAGTGCTTCTCAGTGTCACACATTGGTTCAACAAGATCGGGGCACATTCAGGGGTGGTATGACCATACGACTCGCATATTCTTTCAGTTCTTCCTGGGTGAGCTGCCAACTCTCCCAAGGACGTGCCTGAAACCCAAGCCATGTAGTGTTGCAGGACACCTAAAAGCCTAGGCCTCTGCATCTGCCCTGGATTGCCTCCCTGCTGGTCACTTCATAGATAGGGGGTGTTGCAGGACTCCTAAGGGCCGCTGCATCTGCTCTGGATTGCCTCCGCAAAATCACTCTGTAGATAAGGGGGTAGTCTAAATGTGGCAGTTTATCCGACCATGTATGCTGTACTAGCTGGTATAAATATTCTCCCATGCTATCACAATCATCGTGGGACTAGCTAGATCTTACCAGCATATTAGCCTGGCCACGTAGGACACGTAAGTAATTAGACCAGAGAGAAATGCTGTTTGCTTCCAAACAAACAAGCATGGCTCCCCTGATAAAATATAAAACTACAATGAAGTAGAGGAGACTTGTGAAGGCTTGGAGAAATATTTAACTGGCATTGGTGTTGATCTTTGGTACAGTGACATGCCATCTCAGAAACCCCCTTCTCTACATTTCAAAGGCATTCCTGGCTCAAAACATTAGCACAGTCAAGGCCCTAGGTGAGATGCAGGGAGGGATTACCTGAGGGCATTGGACCCTCCCTGCTTTCCATAACAATGGGAGGAAGGTCTGAGTTGGGGGGGGGGTGTATAAACTAGCCGGTTCCGCTCTCCCTGGTTTCTTCCCGGTGGGATCTCGCCTTGTGAGCGTTTGTTCCCCTTGGAAGTTTTACACGTGGTGGTCGCCATCTTGGCCTACACGTGGCTGGGGTTCTAGCCTGGAATCCTAAGCATCGGGTTTTCCTTTTGCTGATTTGTATGCCTGAACCTGTTATAAGTAAAGCCTTTTGAAACTGTATCGGATTCCTGAGTGTTCATCCATTCCTCGCCGGCTCGGAGGTAGAAGGGAACTTGCTTCCCGGCACTGTCGGGGACCCCGGCGGAGTGCCCCGACAGGGGGTAGTCTGAATGTGGCAGTCTTATCTGACCATGTATTCTGTACTGGCTGGTATAAATATTCTCTCATGCTACCACAAGCATCGTGGGACTAGCTAGATCCTACCAGCATATTTGCCTGGCCACATTGGATCTCTAAGTAATTAGACCAGAGAGAAATGCTGTTTGCCTCCAAGCAAGCAAGCATGGCTCCCTGATAACTCAAAGGCAACTAAAATACAAAACTACAGTGAAGTATACGAGACTCTTGTGAAGGCTTGGAGAAATATTTAATTGGCATTAGTATTAGTCTTTGGTACAGAGACATGCCATCTCAGAAACCCCCCTTCTCTACCCTATAAAGGCAATTCCAGGCAGATCTTGGCTTAAGGTATTACGTGAGGTGCTGGGAGAAATTACCTGAGGGCATTTGATCCTTCCTGCCAGGGGAAGTTACATTTAGCTTGTAGCTTCTCCCAGCTCTGCTAGGAGGCTTTTAATTAGCTCTGGGTCCTTGTAAACAACCAGATAGTCTCCTGAAGTTGCTACATTCTATGGAGCTGTCTTCCTGTTTTCATCTCTAGACAGCCCAGCCCAGAATGGGTTGGGCTGGGGAGTTTGGGCGGATTTCTAGCTATAAAATAAGCTGCAAGAAAGAAGCTCTCTCTTCTTTTTTCCCCCTTTTGCCATTTCGGCTTCCCTTAGTGTTTTGCTTCTCCATCCTGTCCATTCTCTGTTGGGCCTCAACACGTGGTGGCAGCCATCTTGGCCTACACCTGGCTGGGGCCTAGCTGGGAACCCAGTGTCTGGAGGTTTTCCCCTGCTCTTGAATTGTATATTGGAACCTGTGATAGTAAAGCTCTTTTAAAACTGCATCGGATTCCTGAGTCTTCATCCATTCCCGCCAGCTCCGGAGGTAGAAGGGAACTCACTTCCCGGCACTGTCGGGGACTCCGGCGGTGCTCCCGACAATGTAGCAGGTGTGTTTCAGCTCTAAGAGGGTGCTCAGCCCTGAGTAGTAAGGCCTTGCTTGAGCATTCAGGACTAAGTAGAGACTGTCCTAACTGTACTGGAGGAAGCGGAGGTCAGCTGGGGCTGAAATCTCAGCCCTGTCTTTGGAGAGCTTGTAAAAGTCTTCTATGTCATTGACTGCTGTAGCCGAGACCCTTGGACCTCAGCCTCACAGATTTGCTATCCTTGGAGTCAGTTCTTCTCACACTGCAATCATTTTCCGACTTCTCTGAGAACATCACCATGTTCTTCTTTCTTCTTGTATCAAACCTCCTAAACTTAGAAACCCATGGCCTAGAGAAATCCTACTTTGGTGACAGCAGAGCTTTAAAACCAAGGCCCTCAGACCCCAGTCAGCAGCCCCTTGGCTTTTCACAACACTGACCAGTTAGTGTTGGGGGGACTCACCTCACGTTGGAGTGCCTGGACATGAAGAGACTCAAGGCTTTAAGCCTGAGGTTTTATTGATCTCAGCGGTAGCGCTATAGGAACTAGGAACTGATTCAGATCATATCTCCAGCTGAATCTTTCTACCCACCGCCCAGAAGTCACCCAGGCAGGACAGAGTGCAGCCTGGCTGAGGTACTAGGGTCCAGCAGAGCCCTACGCAGCCGCCCTGGAGCTGCCTCTGTGCTTGCTTGGGAGATGACCGTGGGCACAAAAGAAGTTACTCTGTGCCTGGCAGGCGAATCTGTGCTGCAGTTGGTCCTGTACAGATGGGAGGAGCAAGTGAATGGGAGGTGGCTGCAGTTTTTCTACCCGGTCCTGAACCAGAGTGAAGGAACTTGAGCCCCAGGAAGACGCTGTGCTGGGCTCTGGGCACTCCCTAAGTCAGAGGCACCAACAAGGGCAGTTTCTTAAAGCATGCCATCTCTGCCTCACCCTCCGTGCCACTTTCACAGAGCAGCCAGGGTGAGCTGTCAACAGAACTTTCCCCTTCCCGTTCCCCCAACCCAAGTCCAAATGCCTCAGTGTAGCCAGCGAGCCAGGGTAGCCACCCTGGAACAGTCCTGTGATGCTCACAGAGCTGAGCAGGTTTCGGAAAGGTCTCTTCTTTTCTTCATTTCTGAGCCCTCCCTGCGCAAGCCGCCTCGCCAAACAGAGGCTCCCTGGTCATTTTCCTACAGTACAACAGCCATTTGCTTCTCTCAGTGGGTTCTGAAGGAAGGCGGAAGAGGAACACAGAATGGAGTCGGGGGGAGCCCCATGGGGTCGGAGGCAGGTTTGCCCATGCGTCACATGTGCCCTCAGGTGCCTAGGTCAGTGGGCGCGCCTGTGGCCATGATCAGGGCGCAGGTCTCCAGAGCTGAGGAGGGATAAGGGTGAGCTTTCACTGCTCAAGAGCCCACGGCAGAAACAGAGCAGGTGCTAAGCAAATACCCACTCACCAGACAAACACTCTTTCTGATAAAGTTAAATCGCACATGCACACCTGAGAAAAGGCACTTCCTGAATCCCATGGCGAGTAAGCGCCAACGCCCACAGCCCCGCTGCAGGTCCCATGGGCTCTGCCGGCCCAGAGATAGGAAGGTGGCCATTTCTGCCATGCACCTCAGAGGCAGGGAAAGCTGACCATGTAGCGGTGACTTCACGACCAAGAAATGGTGACGTCCATGCATAACACTAGAAATCAGAGAAGGGGGAGAGCTCAGCAAGGCGAAGAGAACCTCTGACGCGATAGAGAAGAGGCTGAAGGGGGAGAGAGAAACAGGGAGAGAGAGCAACAAAGTGGCAGCGAGGGGAGGAGCAGTGAGGCAGGCACAGGCCAGGGGCAAGGCTTCTACCTGTGGATGAGAAGCTGGGCCTGGCAAGGCCAGTCACCGAGCCCCTTCTCCTCAGGGAGCAGCTGAGTGTGAGGGGTGGGGAAGAGCAGTTGGGAAATCTGTGCTCTGTGAACTATGGGGAAAGGGAAAAGAAAGAGTGAGGGAGCAGGGAAGAGGGCTGACAGGAAAAGGAGGTGAGGGGAGAAGGGAAAGGAGGGGCTGGGAAAGGTGGAGTCTCCCTCAGGAATCGCCTCCTTCATTCCTGACCCACCTGGGTTTTACCCTCACTTACAGATAAAGGAGCTGGAGTGGGAAGAGGCGAAATAGTTTTCCCAGACAGGAAGCAGAGCTCACGCCAGGTGCTCTGCCTCCAAGAAGCCTTCCCTCGACACCTCAGGAGTCTCTGATTTTTCATGTCAGAAGGGAAGGTGACTTTGGAGACAAAGTTCCTTTTCTCAAAAAAGAATGTTCCTCTGGAGTGCCACTTCAGAAGCTTTAGTGGGGCTCATGCCGAGTGGGATTTGGTGTGAGCAAGTCAAGCCGTGAGTCTGAAGGGGCAGGAGGTCAGACCTGGGGGCACGTCCTTTGCCCAACATAGGGAGGTGAGTCCAAAGCAAATGTTTGCAGAGCCCCGTGCGGCCAGCCTGCCCGTTGGGCAGCTGAGCTCTGATGCAACACTGACATTCTGGGACAGTCACCACCTAGTGAATATCTTTTTTTGAAATTTTTTTTATTATACCACCGTGAGACATACAGTTACAAAGGTGTTCATAATTGGTTCTTGGTAATACAGTATTCCAGCACCCATCCCTCCACCAGTGCCCCATTTCCACCACCCACCCCCTCCCGCCCACCCCAGGCTGCCTCAATAGAGGTGCCCATGTTTCCCTCTCTTTCTCTGTCTCTCTCTCTGTCTCTGCATCTCTCTCCCTCTTCTTTTTACACATTGTGACTAGCCCTGCAGATATTTAGAGTTTATCACTTAAGTCTCTTTGTGTATATTCAATGGTGAGTTTTAGTCTGCCATTACCATTTCCCACACTAAGTAAAACACTGGCATCTATTTATATCCTATTAACGAATGCAGTCATTCTATATCTGTCCTTTTCCTTCTGACTAATTTCACTCAGCATGATAGTCTCCAAGTCCATCCATTTGCAGGTAAATGTCATAATTTCATCTTTTCTGACAGCTGCATAGTATTCCATAGTGTAGATGTACCACAGTTTCTTTAGCCAGTCCTCTGAATATCTTTGAGCCCCAGATACCTGAGCTGGGGAATCAACTTAAAATCTCCACTTTGTCATCTGTGCTCTGAGACCCAAGTGAGGGCTGCAATGGGGCGCCAGTTCAATTTGCTGAGAACCCTGGGCTGAGGAGAGCTGAGGAAACTGAGAACGCCCTCCAGGCCTGAGGGAGGATGGTGATGAGAGTTTTCCACCTTCGGGAAACCTCATCCCTCAAACCTGGCCCCACAAACTGGGCACCCTGCAGCCTGCCCCTCCCACCCTCCTGGAAATTAAAGGGACAAGCGGTGCCCATCGTGGTTCTTGCCAGGAGCTCACCCAAGATGGAGCCACAGCCCCCACTCCCCGTCACACACGGCTGTCTCAGCCTTGCCTGGGGAGAGCCAGAGCCTTGCAGAGTCAGAGCTGCCAGTGACACAGGGCTCTTGTCATCTTGAGTGACCGCTGAGCTCTGACCCTACAATCTGACTTGGTCCCACACTGTGGCCGGAGATGGTTCCAAATCCTAGGGACAGTCCTCAGCTCTGATGACTGTGCCTCTGACTGACCTTATCCCTGAGATGCTGTCAAGACACACTCGCCTCGGAGTTAGTGAATTTGCAAGAGCAGCCCAGAGTCTCCGTCTTCTCCACACACCACACGCTCAAATATCCACTAGAGCCCCCTCTGCCAGGGAGCCCTCCGAAGGCCTGTTCTCCACTCTTATAGAAGCTTCATTAAATGACCAGACCTGATTAAAGTAAAAGGCTGTGGCGACTGAGTCCTCTTCCCAGAAGACTACTTAGGACTTAGACCGCTGACAGTGGTGGAGCTCATTGATTGAGCTGTGCTGAACCCCAAGTCACACATTAGCATAGCAAAAGACATGTTTCTTACTCTGTGCACTTAGGAGATGGCAAGGGTATGGGAAAATGGCCAGGAATGGAGAGGACCGCAGAAATATTCCTCCTGAGCACCCTCCACCCCCCTCCCTTCCCTTCTCCTCTCCTCTCCCTCCCTTCCCTCCCCTCTTCTCTCCTCTCCTCTCCCCTCCCTCCCCTCTCTCCTCCTCTCCCCTCCTCTCCTCTCCTCTCCTCTCTCCCCTCCCTCCCCTCCCTCCTCCCCTCCTCTCCTCTCCTCTTCTCTGTCCTCTCCTCTCCTCTCCCCTCCCCTCTCCCCCCTCCCTCCCCTCCCCTCTTCTGTCTCCTCTCCTCTCCTCTCCTCTCCCCCCTCCCTCCCTCCTCTCCTCTCCTCTCCTCTCCTCTCTCCTCTTTTCTCTCTCCTCTCCCTTCCCTCCCCTCTCCCCTCCCCTCCCCACTTCCCCTCCCCCCTCCCCTCCCCTCTTCTGTCTCCTCTCCTCTCCCCTCCCCTCCCCTCCCCTCCCCTCCTCTTCCCTCTCCTCTCCTCTCTCCTCTTTTCTCTCCTCTCCCTCCTCTCCCCTCCCCTCCCTCCTCTCCTCTCTCCTCTTTTCTCTCCCTCCCCTCCCTCCCCTCCCTCCCTCTCCCCTCCCTCCCCTCCTCTCCTCCCCTCCCTCCCTCCCTCTCCTCTCCTCTCCTCTCTCTCTCTCCTCTCCTCTCCTCTCCTCTCCTCTCTTCTCCTCTCCTACTGAAGCTGCTTCTTGCAACTGTGCAGACTAAGATGTCTCTAGGGCATTTCTGTCAATTTTCTGTGCTGCAGCTCATAAATTTAATCCCCAGCATCCTATTGGGTTCTCTGAGCCCTACCAGAGGTCATCCCTGAGCTCAGAGCCAGGAGTAATCCCTGAGCACTGCCAGATGTGACCTCAAACCAAAAACATAAAGTTCTTTCTGTACTTATCATTTGTCTCACCACAGAGGAACCGATTCCCTCAAGTGGAAGTGGAACAAACCTTGAAGAGAAACTTGCACCCAGTTCCCAACCCAGCCACCTTGTCCAGACTTGCCTCTCCTAACAGTCCCTACCTGATTCACGTTAGTGTTCCCCTTCCTGCTTCCCTGGACAGGACAGGTCCCCTCCACCCCCAGCGGCAAAGTCCCTACTGAAGACCAGTCCTCATGTTCTCATGTTCTTTGTTCCTATTGCTCTGGGGCAGTAGTTGTTCCCCCTACTGTGATTCTCATATCTGGTATAGGAGAGAGAGTCTGTGTCTGTTCTTCTTTCTTAGGCAAACTTCATTCAGCACAATACTCTTAAGATCCATTCACAAAGTCACAACTGTGCTTTTGAAATATATATTTATTTGCTCTTACCCTCAGGCCAAGCATAAATTCCGAAGTCAGGAATTTTTAAACATTTTGTTTAAGAATTGGAACATGGGAAATAGGGGAGAGAGACAGAGAGACACAGAGAGAGAGAGGTGGAGATATGGGGGACAGAAAGGAGAGAGAGAGAGGAAGGGGAAAGGAGAGTGGGGAAGAGTGAGAAGAAGGGAAGAGAGGAAATGGAGGGGATGATGGAAGAGGGAAGGGATGGGGAAGAGGGGAGAAGGAGGGAAAGAGGGAGGGAGAGAAGAGGGAAAGGGGAGGGAAGAAAGGGGAAGCGAATTGGGGGGGAGGTGAGAGAGAGGGAGGAAAAGGAGGAGGGAACATGGGAAAGGGAGAAGGAAGAAAAGGGAAAGGAATGAGGAGGGAGAAAGGGAAGGAGAGAGAGAGAGAAAGGGAAGGAGGTGAAGGGAGTGAGGAGAGGGAGAGAGAAAGATGTTGAAAGCTAAACGAAAGTAAAGGTTCCAGATGCAGCTGTGGCAGGGATGGAGCCTGTACAGCTCAGGTAGAAAGCCAGGACAGGGGCTGAAATACTGGTTCTGGCAGAAGTGAAACGACTCACTGGGGGTGAGGCAGGACACTGGGACACTGCAGCCCGCTCAGCAGAGTTCTCAGGAAAGGAGCGAGGTGCAGTCACTGGAGGAGTTCACTCATCCCACAGTTCCAGAGCACCTCCACCATGTCAACTGCTGCCATCGGCTCACTCACCTTCCCTAGCCTCTCCGGCGTCCATAGCTGCTGAGGGTCAGAGTTGGAGAACATGCCCAAAGGAGCCACAGGCTAGTCTCAGAGCAACAACAAGGGAAGGGAGGGGGAGGGAGAGGGAGAGGGAAAGGGAGTGGAGGGGAGGGAGTCCACCCTCAGGCATGGACTCTGACTGCCATCAGTGTCCTCCTAGACTCTGGACAGAGGCAATTTCCAATTGGAGAAAGGGGTGAAAAGAATGCTGAGAGAACACTCAGCTTGGTAACAAGGAGAGAGCGTGGGGTATTGGGGGCCCGAAGGAACAAAGCAGACAGGGGCATCCACTGGGGATCCAGCTGAGGTCCTTCTAGGAGGTATTTGTGTTAAACTCTGGCAGTATGATACAGACAGGAGACAATTTTCCCGCTAAATTGTTCACTCCCCATTAACAGGGGTTGGGGTATCAGGTATAGAGCATATGATTCTTGATTTAAAACTCACTCAGTTACTCAGCGAGTGTCTAAGGCCTGTGGAGTCTAAGTGATGCATTTTGAGTCACTAATGCTAGTCAGGGCGGTGATACACAGAAGGTGTGAGTTGAACTCTATGAAGCACCACATGGCAGGTCTAGTCCTAGAAGGAGAGAGAGAGAAAGGTCTGGCCACACACTGCTGGGGCCAAGTGACCAGCTGGTGGGTCAGGCATTTCCCTACAGATGTGCTATATCCAGGCTCTGACTGAAAGGAAGGCACACAGCACAAGCCTTGGATTCTGCCAAGATTTCCACATGGCGACACCACGGAACCTCTGATGGTAGATACAGTGCCCAGGACAGGATGGTAGTTGCTGAGCCAGGGTGTGGCAGAAGCTGGCCGAAGGGAGCACGCAGAAAACAATGCCAGAATCATTTCTGAAAGAGGACGGGGCTTCGCCTGAGAAGGCAGGGACACATCTTTAAAGATGACATGGCCCTAAGTGGAGGAAGGGGAAGACGACCTGGCATTCTGGATGGAGCAACTGTCCCAAGTACTCTCTGAGAGAGTGTGGCCATTCTTCCTCGTTCTCAGGGTCCCAAGGGTCTCCACTGCTGCAAGGGACCGGGCAGGAGGAAGCAAGCGAGTGTTTTGCTCCAGAGACAGAAAGACCTTTGATGGGTCTCAGGGTTGCAGATTCTTTCCTCTGTGAACACACCCACATTCCTGTGGAGGGTAGGCAGAAAAGCAGGTTTGGGAGGACACTTTGTCCTTTCGGACTCTTTGGCATGGGGTGCCATTTCTACCCTGGCATGCTACCAAGCTTGTGTCGATGCCTTCTGATAAGGCCTTCTTCACACCCAGGAATTCATTCCTGTCTGAAGGAGATGGGGTTGGGGCCAGGCGCTGTGTTGAGCAGGTGGCACCTGAAGAGAGAACAGGACAGGTGAGCCACTGTGCCTGCGTCTCTGCAGTCCAGGGTTGGCCTTTGCAGAGGCCTGTGCTCTTCTGCTAAGTGCCAGGTGCAGGGTGACTTTCAGTGAACTCAGCCCAGCCTTTCTGCAATTGGAAATTGCCTCTGTCCAGAGTCTACGAGGGCAGTCAGAGTCCATGCCTGAGGGGTGGACTCCCTCCCTCCACTCCCTTTCCCCTTCTCTCCCTCTCCCTCCCCTCCCTTCCCTTGTTGTTGCTCTGAGACTAGCCTGTGGCTCCTTTGGGCATGTTCTCCAACTCTGACCCTCAGCAGCTATGGACTTGGGCGCTAGGGAATGTGGGTGAGCCGATGGCAGCAGTTGACATGGTGGAGGTGCTCTGGAACTGTGGGATGAGTGAACTCCTCCAGTGACTGTGCCTCGCCCCTTTCCTGAGAAATCTGCTGAGCGGGGTGCAGTGTCCCAGTGTCCTGCCTTACCCCAGTGAGTCGTTTCGCTTCTGCCAGGACCCCTTCTCTTCACTCTTCCCCACTCTCCTTCTCTCCTCTCCCTTTCTCTCTCTCCTTTTTGCCCCCCATATCTCCTCCCCCCTCTCTCTTTCTCTCCTGTTTCCCATGTTCCAGGAATTCTTTTTTTAAAGTATTTTATTATACCACCGTGAAATATACAAATAAAAGATATACAATTAAAAAGTTCATGTTTGGGTTTTGGTGGAATTCTTAAACAAAATGTTTAAAAATCCCTGACTTCAGAATTTATGCTTGGCCTGAGGGTAAGAGCAAGTAAATATATATTTCAAAAGCACAGTTTGTGACTTTGTAAATGGATCTTGAGAGTATCGTGCTGAGTGAAGTTTGCCTAAGGGAGAGGAGCAGACACAGACTCTCTCTCCTATACCAGATATGAGGAACACAGTAGGGGAACAACTACTGCCCCAGAGCAATAGGAACAAAGAACATGAGAACATGAGGACTGGTCTTCAGTAGGGACTTTGCCGCTGGGGGTGGAGGGGACCTGTCCTTTCCAGGGAAGCAGGAAAGGGAACACTATCGTGATATGCATGATACCCTATCATTAACTGTTTTTTTAAACCAAAATCTAGGAAAAAAAGAGAGAAAAGAGCCAGCCACAGAAGAGGGCAGGGAGATGGGAGGAATCTTGGACATTGATGGATGTATGTGGGTACTGGCAATGTTGGAACAGTGTATGTCTGAGACTCAATCATAAATTACTTTGTCACTCACAATGACTCAATAATAAATTAAGTAAATTAAAAGGAACTACCAGACAGTGGTGAAAACTTTGCAGAAGTGTGAACCTGTGAGAGGAAAACCTGGGTTTCTTGTTGTGGGTAAAAGCATCTCTGGAGGTGGAATGCCTGAGGCTTGAAGGCAGGAAGGACAGAGAGGACAACCTTGAGCAGCATCACAGACCCAAAGCTGGGCCAGCCCTGGGTAAAAAGGGCAGAGGGAGGAGGGAGGCACCAAGGGCACTAGAGAACTGGAGGCAGGAGAAAGAAGCCGGAAGAGGCAGGCTTCAAAGAGAGCGGGAGAAAGGAAGTCTCCAGTGCACCTCCTCCATAGGGAAACAGAGCAAAGGGAAGCAGGACCCTTGCATCGGTCCCCTGGGCTTCTGCTGACCAAAGACAGGTTATCTGAAGAGGGAGCAGGGCTAAGAGAAGGGAGAACAAAACCCAGGATCACTCCCAGAACTGTGAAGTCCGTACGGACAAAACATCATGCGGCTGTTTAAAACTGTTCAATTCTGGGGCAGGAGAGATAGTCCAGCGGGTAGGGTGTTTGGCTCGCATGCAGCTGACCTGGGTTCGATTCCCAGCATCCCCTACGGTTCCCCAGCAAAGCCAGTAATAGCCCTTGAGTATCACTGGGTGTGACTCAAAAAGGAAAAAAAACCCTCTTCAATTTTGTTCACTGTATCGCTGTCTTCCGTTCATCATCGATTTGCTTGAGCGGGTACCAGTAACATCTCCATATGACCTGTCTCATGCAAGTAAAGCCCAAGGGCACCTGCTTACTCCAGGAACATAAAGAGCCTCAAACCATTCCATCAGGTCATGGGAATCAGGTCTATACTTGTTACTGGTATCTGGCATATCAAATACGACACAGGTAGCTTGCCAGGCTCTACCGTGCGGGTAGCATACTCTTGTAGTCATCTCAAAATCCAGCATTTATTGATGAACCCGGGCTGTTATAGGCTGGTCTGTTGGGTGGAGTTCTGATAAAATTCGAAATTCAGTTCTTCTGCCATGACAGCCACCAAGTCACAGTAGCTCTGCGGAATGGACCTGATGCAGGGCACAGAACTCAGCTCACCAGGCCCTAGGTTGGAGCCTTTCCCAGCCCTTCTCCAGGGTTGCAGGAAAATGCAGAGAGCAAAGAGGACCCACACGTGCCATGAGACGGTGGCAGCAGGGCTTTGTGAGAGGAATCACAAGTGTGTGTGGAAAGGAAGCCATAGAGACGTTGTTCCCCAAACGAGGGCCCTAGTCTGGCACTGCCGCTGGCTCTCTCCTTTCTCTGACGTGAGTGTGGGAAAGGAGCAGGACAGAGTGAGGGACAGGCTGTCTGATCCCTACGCAGCCCACCCTATGTCTAGCCGGCCCCTGCTCCCGCTCTCCTTTCACCCACCATTTAGTCAACAGAATGGGTGGGCGGAGGGGGTGCTCCAGAGCCTGTGACCCATGCAGAGGCCCATCCTGATGACGCAGGGCACTACAGCATGGAAGCGCATGAGTGGTCTTACTCCGCATGCAACTTGGGAGAAGTCTCCCTACCTCCATGTTGCTTTGGCTTCCTCTTCTTCAGAATGGTAGTGATACTTGGGGCACTTTAAGGGCACACTTGGATAGTGTGGAAAGGGAACCCCTGGGTCTGGGACCCACAAATATAACCTCATTGCACTTCTCTAAGAAGTGACTGAGAAGCTGGCTTCAGACACAGGCATGTGACCCTAAGACAGGATTGTGGGATGCAGCTGACCAGCCTATGTGGTCAATGGTCAGCCCAGCACTCCCTCAAGTCTCACTTCATGGTTCTCTTGGCGCCCCCACTGACCTAAGCAGTTAAGAAAAGCAAGAAACCATGTCTCCACTTGTTCCTTAAAACATTCACATGAACTTTCCTATCAAAAGACACAGACTGGGGATCTGAGTGATAGTACAGCAGGTAGGGCATTTGCCATGCATGCGGCTGACCCAGGTTTGATTCTTGGAATCACCATATAGTCCCCTGAGCACATCTAGGACTAATTCCTGAGTATATAGCCAGGAATAACCCCTGATCATTGTCAAATGTGACCCCCTCCCCGAAAAAAAGACACAGTGGTAGGTTGGATCAGAAAACAAAATTCATCCATTAGCTATTACAGGAATCATCTAAAATCTACTACTGAGAGTATAACACCTGCGCAGCAGAGCCTGGAAAGCTACCCGTGTCGTATCTGATATGCTAAAAACCAGTAACAATTATAGACCTCATTCCCATGAACTGAAAGAATGGTCTGAGGCTCTTCGTGTCCCTGGAGCAAGAAGATGCCCTTGGACTACACTAGCATGAGACAGGATGTATGGAGATGTTACTGGAGCCCACTCGAGCAAATCAATGAACAACGGAAGACAAGTGATACAAGTGATATCTAAAACTATAGGAGAAATATAGGTTCAGAGTAAATAGATGGAAAGAATTACACAGCCCAATGGAAAGCAAATAAAAAGTTGGGGCAGTCATACTTATATCAGACCAAATTGCATACAACTAAAGAAAGTAATTAGAGACAGAGCTGATCACTACTCGGTCACCGAAAAAATAGACCAAAAAACTATCAGCACTAGAGGCATCAAATATTAGCTCAACAGTCAGGAAAGCTTTTGCTCACCAACCTAGAGATGCACATTTCAACACCCCACTGTCACCACTGGATAGATCTACTTGACAGGTTATCAGTAAAGACACAATAGCCCTCACTGAGAAATTAGAAGATCTGGGACTAATGCGTTAGTAGAAAGTCTTTTATCCTCAAAAGTTGAACATGCGTTCTTCTTGATTGCACACAAAACGTTCTTCAGAATAGATCACACTTTTTAGGACTTAAGGTTAACTTACATAAATTCACAAGTAAGAATCCTAGTAAGCATCCTATCAGATCACAATGTCAGAGTGATAGAAATGAACAATTAAAAGAATAGGAGAAACTGTAACACTAGTAGAATGAACAATATGCTGCTATAAAACAACTGGATCAAAGAGGAAATCAAGAAAGAAATAAAAAGTTTCCTTGATACCAATACTAATGAAGAAATAAGTACCAAGATCTATGGGACACAGGAAAAAGCAGAACTTATGGGAAACTCATAGTAATATAGGCTCACAGAGGAAAGGAGAAAAGGATAAAGTTCAGCAACACATCAGAAAAATCATATACCCACGATCAAGGTGGATTTATCCCAGAATTGCAAGGATGATTCAATCTATGCAAATCAATTAACATAATATACCACATCAGTAAAAAGGAAAGATAAAAATCCTATGATTGCGGGGCTGGAGCAATAGAACAGTGGGTAGGGTATTTGTCTTGCATGTGGACGACCCAGGTTTCATCCCTGGTATCCCAAATGGTTCCCTCGAGCACTGCCAGATGTAACTCCTGAGTGCAGAGCCATGAGTAATCCCTGAGATGCTAAGTGTGACCCAAAAAGGGCAAAAAAAAAAAAACCCGCAGGTAATGGGGCCAGAGCTATAGGACAGCGTGTAGGGTGTTTTCCTTGCACGTGGCTTGACCTGGGTTCAATCCCTGGCATTCCCGAGCACCGCCAGGGGTCATTTCCTGAGTACAGAGTCAGGAGTAACCCTTGAGCATTGCCAGGTGTGCCCCCCAAAAAAAAAATAAGAGAAAAAAAAATCCTATGGTCATGTCAATTGATGCAGAGAAAGCTTCCAGACAAGGTCCAGCACCCATTTATGATAAAAAAAAACCTCAATAAAATAAGAACTATACGTGATAACCCTTCAATGTCTTGTATGCAAAATACAATGCACAAAAGGAGAGAGAAAGTGAAAGAGACAAAGAGAATTGCCTGCCATAGAAGCAGGTTGTGGGGGAGGAGGTGGGAGGGAAATGGGGCAT
Organism: Cryptotis parvus; assembly: GCA_021461705.1. Taxonomy (NCBI): domain Eukaryota; kingdom Metazoa; phylum Chordata; class Mammalia; order Eulipotyphla; family Soricidae; genus Cryptotis; species Cryptotis parvus. The sequence goes on from JAJIBD010030825.1 coordinate 101,580, forward strand.
ATTGGTGTTGGGAAATGTGCACTGGTGGAGGGATAGGTGTTGGAACATTGAATAACTGAAACCCAATCATGAACAGCTTTGTGATGCTATTACATGGTGATTATATATATGTATGTATGTATATATATGTATATATATATATATATATAGAGAGAGAGAGAGAGAGAGAGAGTTCTGTTTTTTTTTTTTTTTTTTTTGCTTTTTGGGTCACACCCGGCAATGCTCAGGGGTTACTCCTGGCTCTGCACTCAGGAATTACTCCTGGCGGTGCTCGGGGACCATATGGGATGCTGGTGATCAAACCCGGGTCAGTCACATACTAAGCAAATGCCCTATCTGCTGTGCTGTCACTTCAGCCCCCATGGTGATTCAATATTAAGAGAGAGAGAGAGAGAGAGAAGAAGAGAGAGAGAGAGAGAGAAAGAGAGAGGAAGAGCTATGTACTTTGAAAAAAGTTTGGGTGGTAGAAACCTTCCTCAAGTTAGTACAGCTATCTATATATATTTTTAAAAAATACAAAGTTAGAGTCTAGCGGTATTACAGAGGGGGAGGGCATTTGCCTTGCATGTGGCCAACAGGGAGTTCGATCCGCAGCATCCCATATGGTCCCCTGAGCACCATCAGGATTAATTCCTGAGTGCAGAGTCAGGAGTAACTCCTGAGCATAACTGGGTTAGTGTGACCCAGAAACTAAAAATAAAAAATCGGGGCCGGAGCGATAGCCCAGCGGATAGGGCGTTTGCCTTGCATGCAGCCGGCCCGTGCTGGCCAGGGTTTGATCCCGGCATCCCATATGGTCCCCGAGCACCACCAGGAGTAATTCCTGAGTGCAGAGCCAGGAGGAACCCCTGAGCATCGCGGGTGTGACCCAAAAAGCAAAAAAATAAATCAATCAATCAATCATCATCACTTCATCACTTGTCTTCCTGTTGTTCATTGATTTACTCAAGCGGGCACCAGTAACATCTCCTATGTTAGTGTAGCCCAAGGGCATCTGCTCACTCCAGGAACATGATCACTTGATCACTTGAATCCCGTTATTCATCGGTTTGCTCGAGCGGGCACCAGTAACATTTCCATTGACCCTATCACGTGCCAGTGTAGCTCAATGGCATCTGGTTGATTCAGGAATATGAAAAAACCTCAATAAATAAATAAATAAAGTTCTATAAAAATAAGAGGAAATGAACAGACACTTCTATGAGGACGACTAAGAGATCGCCAATAGGCACATGAAAAAAATGTTCATCATCAATTATTATTAGAGAAACACAAATCAAGATGGCAATGAAAAATCCTCTTACACCAGTGAGAAGGGAATATATCAAAGGCACTGGAAACAATCTCTGTGGGCAGGGATGTGGTGAAAAAGAAACTCTCATCCACTGCTGATGAGAATGTTGTCTGGCCCGATCCCTATGGAAAACAGTATGGAGGGTCTGCAGTAAACTCAGAATTGAGCTCCCATATGATCCAGCAAGTCCACTTTTGGGCATCTACCCCTAGGACAGAAAAACATTCATTCAAAAGAATATACATGCACCATGATTCATTGCAGCACTCAGTACACTAGCCAAGATTTGGAGTCAAGCTAGATGTCCAATAACAGATAAGTGGGTCGTGAAGATGTGGTATATATACACAATGGAATACTACACAGCTGTAAGGAATAATGGAGTGATGCAATTTGCGACAACATGGTTGGAACCTGAGGCATCGTGTTAAATGAAGTAAGCCAGAAGAATGATAAATACTGGATGATCTCACCATATGTGGTATTTAGAGTATCCGGGTTAGGGAATGCAATATTTTAAACGGGGGGATGCATAGATCAACCTTGGCCCCAGTGTATAGGGAAGAAAGGGAAAGAAAGAGTGGAGGGAAGAGGGAGAAAGGACAGATGAGAGACAATGGGGGGCTAGGGCAGGGGGAGTTAGACACAAAGGTGGTGTCAAGGAGTAATAAAGCCAAATATCTGAACCATAGAGTCAACAACACTGAAATCAAGCGACTCACTTTAACAACCAAACTTAGAAAAGTACCTGTCAAAATGGCAGCCCGAGGCGTGAGGGTGGGCGGGACTATGAGAGGGAATCTGGGAACATTGGTTGACAGTGGTGGCGGGTCGGTGCTGCAATACTGTATGCCTAAGAATCAACTATGAATAACTTTGTAAATCACAGTGCTTTTGAATTTTTTTAATGTGTGGGAAAATACAAGGTAATTCTTTTTTTTTTAATTTATTATTATTATTATTATTATTATTATTATTATTTGCTTTTTGGATCACACCCGCGATGCTCAGGGGGTTACTCCTGGCTCTGCACTCAGAAATTACTCCTGGCCATGCTCGGGGACCATATGGGATGCCGGGATTTGAACCCGGGCCGGCACAGGCCGACCCGCGTGCAAGGCAAACGCCCTACCTGCTGGGCTATAGCTCCGGCCCCGATACAAAGTAATTCTTGTCCAAAACAAACAAACCCAAACATTCACATGAATCAGCTAAGCGAATTATCCCTGTCTAGGAAGTCCTAGGTGGGGGTGGGGGGCATGGGGGGGCTTCTCACTTAGGGAGTCTGTGATGAGGCAGGGCCTGGCCCCGTGGTGTCCCTGTCACCTCTCAGCTGTGACACACAGGTCCTGACCTGGGGTGGGGGTGAGAGTACACACAGAAACAGTCACACCCACATACCACATGCCACAGTGGGGTGGAGCCCTTGTGTCCCTCCCCCAGCTCTCTCATCACGGCCAACACAGTGTTTTGTCAGCTCTGGCCCCTGAGGATAAGGCCCAGAAAGAATCAACAGGATGAGACAGCCCCCTCCCAGTGTGGCTCCCTCACCTGTGGGCTCCTGGGCCTCAACCAGGGCCCAGCGTGAATCACACTTTTCCAGGGCATTCAGGACCTGCATGCAGTCTTGTCCCCACAAACCTTTTGAGCAGTTTATTACATGGCCTGACTTGCTCAGGGGATGGGGGTAACTGCTGCTTTCCAAAGATAGAATCAGGCACATACCGAACAAGTGCGTGTTCAGAGCAAGGTCCTGCCCTGTCCTGCACTGTGACGGCGGCACAGAGGGGACTCCCTGTGCACATGAAATTAGCATGAAGGGGCCCACTTGGTCACCAACCTGCAGTGTCCGGGGAGTCAACAACTCTTCAGACAGTGCCCACAGACAGTCAGATCCTCCTCAGACAGTGTCCATGGACGCTCTCTCCCTCCTCAGACAGCGTCCATGAAGAGTCCTCCTTTTTTCAGACAGTGTCCATGTACAATCATTTCCTCCTCAGACAGTGCCCATAGACAGTTGTTCCCTCCTCAGACAGTGCCCATAGACAGTTGTTCCCTCCTCAGACAGTGCCCATAGACAGTTGCCCCTCCTCAGACAGTGCCCATAGACAGTTGCCCCTCCTCAGACAGTGCCCATAGACAGTTGTTCCCTCCTCAGACAGTGCCATAGACAGTTGTCCCCTCCTCAGACAGTGCCCATAGACAGTTGTTCCCCCCTCAGAGAGTGCCCATAGACAGTTGTTCCCTCCTCAGACAGTGCCCATAGACAGTTGTTCCCTCCTCAGACAGTGCCCATAGACAGTTGTTCCCTCCTCAGACAGTGCCCATAGACAGTTGCCCCTCCTCAGACAGTGCCCATAGACAGTTGCCCCTCCTCAGACAGTGCCCATAGACAGTTGTTCCCTCCTCAGACAGTGCCATAGACAGTTGTCCCCTCCTCAGACAGTGCCCATAGACAGTTGTTCCCCCTCAGAGAGTGCCCATAGACAGTTGTTCCCTCCTCAGACAGTGCCCATAGACAGTTGTTCCCTCCTCAGACAGTGCCATAGACAGTTGCTCCCTCCTCAGACAGTGCCCATAGACAGTTGCCCCTCCTCAGACAGTGCCCATAGACAGTTGTTCCCTCCTCAGACAGTGCCCATAGACAGTTGTTCCCTCCTCAGACAGTGCCATAGACAGTTGTCCCCTCCTCAGACAGTGCCCATAGACAGTTGTTCACTCCTCAGACAGTGCCCATAGACAGTTGTTCTCTCCTCAGACAGTGCCCATAGACAGTTGTTCCCTCCTCAGACAGTGCCCATAGACAGTTGTTCCCTCCTCAGACAGTGCCCATAGACAGTTGTCCCCTCCTCAGACAGTGCCCATAGACAGTTGTCCCCTCCTCAGAGAGTGCCCGTAGACAGCTGCCCCCTCCTCAGAGAGTGCCCGTAGACAGCTGCCCCCTCCTGAGACAGTGTCCAAGTGTCCTGAGACACTCCTCCTCAGGCAATGTCTATGGACAGCCATCTTTTCCTCGGACAGTGCCCACAGTCAGTCACCGTCCCTAACAAACTGGTTGAGTGTAGCCTAGGCACCTCCAACTGAGAGGCCATAGTGAGTGGCAGACTGGGGGGTTACATAGCTCTGCCAGTGAGAGACTGAGGGGTGAAGACTCTATACAACAGCAATAAGGTCTACACAGGTCTCAAGGTTTGGACTCCAGCTCCCTTCATGAGAGGGATTGGCCCCACATGGGTGGCAATGTGCCAGTTAATTGAGGAGCAGGAAGAACAGAAGCAAGAAATGAGACTCAACACGTTTAATAGTAGAATTGTTGATTTTGTGCACAGGACCATCCCCAGAGATGTGCCCTGAGGTCACTCATGCCACCGTGAACACACAGGGCTCTTATACTCTCTGCCAGCTGAGAGTCTGAATTACAGGATAGGCCCTGCCCCTTGGCACTGGAGACAGAAGGCACCGGCCTCGGACACATTCCCCCATAGGCTCTTGGTCCAGAAGGCCTGGCCTACGGAAGGATCCCGCAAGGACCGAGTCCATCCCATTTAGAACAGGGATCCTGGGACCCATGTCCAACAATGGTGAATTCTGTCCATTGCAATGGTATCTCCAACAAAGCAGACCTCTGAGCACTATCTCCTGTGCTTTAGAAACAACGTTAGGAACCAATACAGCTCTCACACCCAGAACTCACAAATGCACTCGACGCACACAACCCTATGGCCATGCATTCACCTACCTCACGCACATTCACCAAAACACTCACCCATACCCACATGGACACACACTCCCCCAACATGTTTGCACCCACAGTCATCACACTGACACACAATCACTCACTCTCATACTCTAGCACTTGCATATACTCATACACACGATCACCCACTCTCACATTTGCACACACTCACCACACACACAAACACTCTTGCACTTGCACATACTCACCACAGTCACACAGAAACTCACCCATCTTCACTCTCACACACTTACACTCAGTCTCACGCACACTTGAGCACACTCGCACCCGTCCCTGTGGAAGTCACCTTCAGGATGTGGATCGTGTAGGTACGGCCACTCAGCATTCATGTGTGTGGGCTCGTCTCTTCCCAGCACTGCCGAGGGCAACTCGTGTAAGTGTGGGGTCCTCTGGCCCTGCTGGTCAGTTGCTACTCCTTCAATAGACCCAGCTTCCTCAGCGCCTCCCTTCTGTGTTCATCGGGGACCCCTTTGGGGAGATCTTGACACTAACACAGGGAGGGCGAGGCAGCTTGTCGCGGCTCTGTCCTGGGTAGACCAGGCGCTTGGAGCTCTGCTCTTGCTCCAGCTCGGCCAGCTTGCCCACCTGGATGCTTGAAAAGTCCTTGCTAGTGCCCAGGGAGGCAGGGGCGGGGACGACAGTGACGCTGGGCACCGGGAGAGGTCTTGTCTAGGAAGGAGGCTTTCCCAGAGAGCTGCTGGTTTTGGGGTCAGGATCCTTCTCTGCAGAGAGGTAGCTGCTCAGGCCCACGCCTGAACAACGCCTCCAGAGTGTTGGACTTGAAGCTCGTCTGCCTCAGGCCCGGGATGCTGCTCTCCTGCAGGGTCAGCTCCCCACCGAGTTTCTGTGGGCCTGGAAGACTCCGGGCTCCCAGAGACTTTGGAATAGGAACAGGCAAGGATGTGGCCACTGGAGCCTTCCCTGCAATGGGATTCTGGGCAGGAGTCCAGACCTTGCCTCGAGCAGACCCCTGGGTAGAAGCCTTCCCTGGAAGAGGCCCCTGGGGGCAGCAGGGGGCAGCACAGAGGCTGTGGGCTGAGCGGGTGCTGCAGGCAGGGCTGGGCTTGGAGCACGGGAATCCCTGAGTCTGCCAGGCTTGCTTAAGTGGGCACCGGGCTCCTGCTGGTCTTGCGGTAGCCCCAGCTTTTCCAGAGCTTCGCGGCGTGCCTTCCTCTGCTCCTGCAGGGATGATGGGGCCAGGCCAGAGTCCCCAGGGGCAGTTTCAGAAGGTCGGGGTAGCCAGGTATGTGGGTCCCCACGAAGGCTGCCACGGCTGCTCTTGAGAACAATGTTTGGAGGCAGTTTCCGGGGCTTGGGGGGGGTGGTGACGGGGGCCGGCTGGATCTCTGGATTGCCCCCTGAAGTGGCTACAGCCTCCCGGACGCTATCCTGGGAGGACGCTGGCAAAGGAGGCCGGGCACCTCCTGCCTCACTGGCGCTCTGGGCCATGGTCTCTGCCGGGGTTTCCCTTCTCTGTTGCCCTGGTCCTGAGAGCAGTTGGGGCTCTGAGCTCAGTTCTGGCTGGGTGTCCCGGAACCCCTCTGGTGGAGGGATAAGAACTGCACCCAACACCGCCTCCCGGCTGGGACCTGGGCACTCTGCTCCTGGTTAGGTACCCGGACAAGCCCCTCAGAAGTCCCTGGGGGGTGGCTAGCAGTCTGGGGGGCGCTGCCCCTCTGGGAATGGTGTCTGTTGATGTGGATGTTTCTGGGGAGGCTGTGAAAACCGGTGTGGAGGGCTGGACCCTGCAGGGAATCAGGCTGGCTCACACCAGGGGGCTCGGGCCCATCCCGCTTCTCCGGGATCAGCGGTGGGGCCTCCTCTTCTGGAGAGCCTGTGGGGTGAGGAGAGCAGAGTGAGGGACCCTGCAGTGAAGGGCTGGTGAGTGGGGCCTTGCTCCTGTCGGAAACCCTTTGGGCCTAAGTGAGCATCACCAACAGGCCCTCACACACAGCGGCAGGCCATGAGTGGCTGAGACAGAGCTGCCAGTGCCCCCCCACCTCCCAGCCTTCCTGGGGCTCCGGGTCATGAGGCAGCACAGTGCTGATCAGCGCCGGATGGCAGGTGACACAGCTCGACTGGACCAGGCTCCCTTTCTTCCATGTTCACCTTCTAGAAGCACCTGAGGGGTTGGTTCTGCATGTCACACTGTCCCTGCCCAAATGATATGGGTTCATGGACTCTCTTCCCAGAGGACGAGTGCCGGGACACCCTGACCGTAGTCACCGGCTTGCTCAGTGAGCACACCAGTGAGCAGCCCTGCTTCCCGGAGGGCCTGTCCCCGGGCCCATGCTCAGGGCCACACCAGGGCTGTGCACCCTCAGTGCATCTTTAGTGCACTGGCTCTGGCACTGGGGACGGGCGTGTGTGCGTGCGCCGCATGCATGTGTGCATATGTGTGCGTGTGTGTGCGTGTGTGTGTGTGTGTGTGTGTATAGTGTGGCGGGGGTTGTGGGCAGCTCTTCTTATCTCTTGCAGCTGCTCCTCTGGGCACTCCAGATTACCCCACACTGACTCAGTCTCCCCAGGAACACCCAGGCAGTCATCCCCACTGACCACCCCTGTGGCCATTATCTCCCTCAGCATTTCTCCACAGGAGGGCGGAGTCGGTTACACCCAGCAAGTCCCCGGCTCTAGAGACAAGCAGGAGACTGCCTGACTGGGTCCTCTCCCCCAGGGACGAGGCCTCCTTGTAGCCAGGAGCACACCAGAGTGTGGTCCCAGATCAGAGGAGCCAGAAGGACCATTCTTGGGGTTTGGTGGACTGTCCACTGCCCAGAACAGTTCTTACCCTGAGAGGTGGGCTGTGTGGTGGACAGAGCTGTGGGAGATCCAGGGGTTGTGGCCTGTTCAGACTCGTCCGTGGACAGTCCACTGTCAGCCTCAGTGTCCAGGGGAGCCGATGGTCTCCTCCAGGAAGAGCAGACATGCCTTCTCCTCAGCAGACAGGAAGTCGTAGCTGCTGTCACTCTGGAGGGGAGGGAGAGGCAGCTACAGAAACTGTGGCCGAGAACTGCCTGAGTGAGGAAGGAATGTTGAAAGGCTGGAAACTTTCCACAGGCCACTCTGCCCGCCTGCTGGCATGGCTGACTGAAACTGCTACCCGGGAAGACAGACAGGTGGCAGCTGCCCCCTCCCTCAAGCACAGTCTTTCGGGCTGGCTGGACAGATAGGAAGGTAGCTGTGCCCTTTCAAGCTCAGACCTGGTGATCAGTGACCTCCCTTGACTCGGTTCTGGGTGGGATGCCGGGAACCCTAGAGCAGAGGCAGCCCCAGGTTCTTGTTTGAATCTTCACGGTGCCTGAAGCAAGAATGGAACTTACTACATCTTCGATCTAGCCTAACTTTCATGAGAAATGACAACTGACCTTAAACTTGAATGGAGTTACTTTTCAGGGTGTTTCTGCTTACTGGATCTGGTGCGTCAAGGACAGTTTGAAGACAAACTGGAAATGCAACCAAGCAGAGGCCTGTCAGTCAGTGAGGACAGCAAGATGTCCAGCCACAGATGAGTCCCCTTATAGGTGACTTTGAAATGCATTCCACACAGGATCTCTCCCTGGGTGTGCTTACTTTTTTGACGGCATTTGGTTCTGGCTAACATTCAAATAAGTGTGTACTTCTCAAGCAAATATTAACTTCAGGGGAGGGTAGAAAAGCTGGTCTGGGGAGAGGTGACAAAGCACACAGTCCGCAGCAGGAAGGTGGCAGAAACAAGGTCTGCCGTTCCGGGGTCACGCAGAGTGTGTGGGAAAACACACTATGGTCACTTCAGATGGCTCCTGGCCCTCTGACATGGTCAAGAAGTGCCACAGAGTCCCGCCCTCACAGGAAAGGTCAGAGAGAAACCAAAAGGGCAGAGAAAGGTATGTGGCCGCATCCCTTCCTGGTATGGCCACCCTTGTTCTGTGACTGGGGCACTTCTGAAGACTCACTTGGGGGAGCCACGTGATTTGAGGGGAGGCTTGGGTGAGGGGCGAGCTGGTGGGAACTATTTCTGACGCCCTTTGCTCCCTCTAAGGACTGATAGACCCACATGACCAGGGAAACCCACTTCAGTCCTTGGGGCCCTGCGCCAACCAGGACTTCTCTGAATAGAGCTGCTCTTTACTGCTCTCACCCTCCTAGCAGGCTTGCCAAGAAAACCCAGCTCTGAATTTCTGCTCTGGGGGTGATTCACTCGGAAACCTTCCATACCTTACCTGTTATAGGCAGCTAGGAATAATTCAGTCAGTCTCAACCTCACAGAACCAGGAGAATGTCTGTGTCCCAGTCATTAAGGGTTCGAAACAAACTACCCAGATTCCCTCCAACCCAAACCCAGGGCCTCTCTCCCAGTCCCTGACATTCTCCGTACCCTCGCTAGCCTTGACATATGCATTAGCTCTCTAAGTTTGGTTAAAGTAGTGCAGCCTGCCTTTCCATGGCTGGCGCTGTGTGGGACCATGGAGGGCACGGGGACCCCACCTGAACCCTGCAGTCACCTATTATCATGGATGGCACCTGTTTCGTGCATGTGGGTAAGCCCAGGAGAAGGTCTTTATTCTAGGCCTCTGGCAGAAGGAGATGCATGGACCGGAGGCCCTCAAAACCCAACACACCCTGCCATTTCTTCTCTACCCAGAGCTGTGTGCCAAGTGCCTTACAGGTCTCTGGCTTACTGCCTCTGAGAACCTTATAAATTCAATGGTAATATTTCCTCCATCTGAAAACAGAAGCGCCTAAATTTAGAGAAATGAAGTCCAAGATCCAACAAATTCTTGACCAAGCACTGGGTCTGTGGGGCTCCAGAGATCTTGCTGCCCATCACAAAGAATTGAGGGGCCCTGTGATTCTGTTGCTCACACAGCTTCAGACCACTGGCCTGCTCTCTCTCCTGGACCCAGACCATGGAAACAGAAACCTCGGCCATCTTCCCACTCCCCAGTCCCTGCCTGTTCTCTCCAGAGCCAGGGCTGACTCACGGTCTGACAGGAAGATGAAAGGGCAAGAGCAGTGAGCAAGGGTGGAGTTGTGCGGGGGCAGGGCAGGTCGGGGCAGGGCAAGCTGCAGAGCTGAGGTACGTACAGATCCAGAGCGGGTGGAGGTGGAGCCCGTCATGCTGTCACAGCTGCCGTCGAGGGTCCCCGGTGCTGAGCCAGGCCCTGCTGGCCACAGCTCCTTCTCAGGCATTGCCCGAAGCAAGGTGCAGGGGCAGCTAAAGCGCCCCCAGAGGGGAAGCCAAGGGAAGCGGAGAAGGTCCCCAACTGGCCTGAAAGAGAAGAATCAAAGCTATGTGTGAGCCCAGGGCCTGGGCAGCATGTGGCAGGGGCACCAAGCAGGCGGTGAGCAGGAAGGGCCACAGACAGCAACACCCGCAAAGACCCCCACACGGATCCCCACAGGCGCAGAAGCTGCAGGAAGGGGGGTAGGAAGGTTCAGGCGCGAGAAGCCTCACTCCTTCGGGCTCCTGACTCCCAGCCCCACTTTTCTATGAGGAGTCTGCTCAAATATTGCTTCTGTTGTCTGCAGGTGTCCACCGGAGATGGCCTGGTGGGGCCCTGACTCTCAGCCAGTGGAGACTCGGGGCACTCCCTCTGAATCCCGGGTGATCACGGCCCGTGGAGCTGCAGTGTCGGGTGCCAAGCCCTCTCCCCTTGGTAGTTCCCAAGCAGGCTCCCTGCTGTGTGTTGACAGCACTGGCTGTGGGGTGGGGGTGAGGGTGTCCTGGCTCCCATGCCCAGGGCCACAGGGCTTCTCCTTTACTGTTGCAAGGGCTCCCATTGTCTGTTTATAAGGGACTCTTCTCCCCACCCCGCAAAGACCAGGGGACTCTTCAAGGCTGAAATAAACTTCTAAAAGAACCTGGTTTAAAATACAGTTCTGAGGTCAAACAGAAAGGAGAGAGCGTGAGAATAAGAAGACCACTGGCTTGATGCTAAGCCTCAAGAATCCCCACACTAGGCCATATTGCACACCATCTTCCCTGTCCACAATTCTAGGTAAGCTGTTCTAGAAAAATCTGTTCTACTGAGATCTTGGGATGCAGGACTCAAATTCCAGGGCAAGGGTCCTCTAGGGTTCTGCCAATAAGTACCTCTTGGGCCAACTCTAGGCCCAACTTACTTTACTGAGTGAGTTGTTCTGCCAATCCTATAGAACAGGCCCCTCTGTCTGGGAAGAGGCCCTCAAAGGGCCAGGGAGAGAAAAATTGGCCCCTGAGGAGAAAGATTGGGTCCCTGAGAATCAGACACATGTGGCTCAGAAGGACCTGGAGCATCCGGGAGTCTGAAAGGGAGCAGGGGCCAGAGATACTGCTGAGAAATGAACACCAGGTCTGAGTTCTTACAGAAGCCCAGAGATACAGAGACAGGACAAGGCCTGTTGCTGGGAGGGACATTTCAGCTATGTGCTCCATGAAGGATGGCCTGGTGCACGGAGCACTTCCATGCACACCCTGCACCTGAGCCCTGGAGGTGTGAGAGCGTTGTAGCAAAGAGCACCTACTCACTGATCCGGTCACACAGAGACGCCCAGGAAACACTGGGTTAGTAAGCCTGCTGATGTGGGCTGCCAGAAAGTAGATTCCTTTCTCTCTGCATCTATCTTATTTAATTAATTAACTTACTTGGGGTCTCCCAGAGGCCCGGGGATGACTGGGAACCCCCAGATGGGACCCGGACAGGCAACAGGGACTCCATGCAAGAAACTGAGGATACAGTGTTGATCCTGCCTTGAAATGCTGGGGGCTACCTGGACCTCCCCAGTGGGACCTGGGGCCTCCAGGGCTGTTCGTGATGATGCCTGGGGAACTATGTGATACTGGGAACTGCACTGGGATTGGCCACAAGGAAGGTGTGGGTCTTAGCGCATGAGCATGGATCTGTACTAGGTGCCGAGCCCCTCCGTCTGCTTCTATAATCTTTCTTAAGTATTTTACTTCCCAGAGAATTATGGCTCGCTCAATGAAATGTGGGAAAAGCTTTCAGTACTTGTGAACATTAAATAGGTATGGGGACTGCAAAACTGCAAAATAAAGGCATCGTTTGAGGAAACAGCATGGATCCAAGTGTCCAGTTTCCAGCTTATTTTCTTATCTGAAAAATCAGTCAGGCAATATTAAAGGTGACTCACTACAATGAACCTAATAATCTCTGCGAGCAGGTGAGCAAGGGCCACATCTCCCTTTCAGAGGAAGTGTCTGTCCTTGCTCTGCCCAGGCCACTCCCCACTGCCTGGTGGACTCTCCTTCCTCCAGAGCACAGCAGCTGGAAGAGACAGCGAGCATTGTGGCAGCGTCACCAAACTCACCCTGGTGTGGCTGTGCTCTGCTGCGAGGGCCGGTTGGCAGGTGGAGACAGTGCTTTCTGCTCTAGCCAGGGAGGTGTCTCTTTCTGCTCTCCTGTCTAGGGCAAGCGGGTCAGAGTCTGGCTCTTTGCAGGCGGTCATACAGAGGGCTGCCTGGATTCTGGCTCAATGCAAGAGGAAAGCCCTGTGCCTGAGAAGGCTTGCAGGCACCCTTACTTCCCACTCTGAACATCCCAGTCCAAGATCACTTTTCCTCTTTTCACTGCACACATGAGTCTGCTGTTCTGGTCCCACATGGTTCCCGTGGCAGCTATGTCTGGAGGCAAGAGAGCTTCAGAGAAACTGACATGGTTTCTGGGCCATGGACTTAAGCTGGCAATCACCCTGAAGAAGACCCAATACTTGCTGCACCATCTGGCACCATGGCGTGCCTGTGTTTCTACAGAGTCTCATGTGTGGTGAATCTCTCTATCCACCCCTCTGGCTAGCTTCACCTGGCCTGGAAATTTCGTTTTGCCAACTTTACAACTAAGAAATTTGGGGTGTATTTCAGGGCAGCCATCAAGGCCTGCAGTGTTCCTGCCTGGTGAGACTCTAAGAACAAACACTCAAGGGGAGAGTCTGGTAGCTCTTAACCCTTGACCTCCTTGGAAATGAGGGAACGGACTGGGAGCTCGCAGTCCAAGCCAGGCTACCTGCGCAGACATTAAACATTAACACTGTGCTCGCACTGAGCCTGGAGAGAGCAAACATGCAGAGGCATGTGCAGCTGGGTGATCCAGGGGAGAGACAGCGCAGCCTCCAGACTCCCGGCTGCCTTCTCAGAAGACCCGAGACCCTGTTGCTCTCCTCCTGGCAGTCTACACCCCTTAAGCTGAGGGTTGCTAGGCCTTCTCTTAGACAAGGTATGCCCGCAGTTCCTGGAGTCCCTGGAACACTAGGAGAAGGTGCCCGGGATACTAGGAGCTGCCATGCCCAGCCTCCTGGGAGCACATAGCACTGTTAGGGCCTCCTGTTTGCCAGTGGTCTCAGGGAAAGGAAGTTGGGCACCCTTGGCAGTGTAGCCTACTGGGCAGCAGGCCAGTTTCACTGCTGACACGCCCAGTTGATATAAAAGGTCTAGGGTGCTGGGCCTGGGAGCCCCAGAGGCTCACTAGTACTTTGTGCCAGGCCCTAGGAATCAGCATGCTGCTTATCCCATTCTCCTCCCTGTTGTAGTGGGGAGACACAAGGGACAAGAGCACCCTCCCCAGGTGGGTCCTAGGGCTGACTGTTGCTCTGGTAACTTCTGTTTGGGGGCACACCCAGTGGTGCTCAGGAGTCATTGCTGGCCATACTCAGGGGGGCATCTAGTGCTGGGCACAGAATCCAGGCCTCCCCTATGCAAAGGAAGGGTTCTGCACTCTGAGTGATCTCTGTGGGGGCTTACTTTGGCGACTTCTCCATGTGCCTCCTTGTGAAGGTAACCCTGACGCACTCACTGCCCACAGACACACCTGGAGAAACAGTAGAACCATTTTGCTGGCCTGGTTCCTGCCTGTGGGCTTGGCTATGGTCAGGAGCAAAGCCTCCGAATGTTGAGTGCCCCTACCCAGGTGTGGGCACAGCACGGCCAAGGAGCTTTCCGTCTGCCAGTTTCTGTGCCTAGGACCGGCAGTGCTGGAAAATCAGTTTAACCCCATAAATTAGACTCTGCAATGACATCGGTTATCATAGGAACTGGTTACCTGAGTGGGTATTTTCTCAATGAGCCCTTCCCAACCCCTTGCGGAACAGCCTCGTGTATTGTTAAGAGCTTGGGTGCCAGCATACTAGCCTCATGGGACCCCAAGGCAAGGTTTACCAGAGACGGACAGTTGACAGAACCTTAAGACTTTTCTACAGGCCCCTCAGAGGGACCAGGGACCTCTGTCTCCTCACCAGCCCTATGGTCACTGCCTCTACCCTCTGTTCTCGTCATAAACCACCACCTAACTCTAGCTGCTCAACACAAACCCCTTTTCTTCTCTGCTGCTCATTCAATCGAAATAACAGATGGATAAAAGCTGTACCTAACTCTGGTCTCCACAAAACACTCGATGAAATTTCCCACCTGCTCTGACCCCAGGCTAGACAGGGAGGAAGAAACAGACAGAAAACCCCGGGGTGTAGAGTTCCCAGGATGCCCTCCTTCCCCCCCCCACACACACCCCCACACACACAGCAACACTGCTGCAGGGTAAGCAATGGTGGGTTAGTGATTAACTCACCTCTCTGGGTGGGGGGGCAGGAGGGAGGAAAAGGAGCCCTTCCTGACTGCTGGCTTCTCCTGTCTTCTTCTCCTGACCTCCTCCTGACTTACCTGTCAGGTAAAATGCTTCCCTGTGACTCCGCCCCCCAGCCAAACCCTGCCTCATTCCAGCTGTTGATCCCGGTGGGCGGGGCTGGGTCTGGCAAAGCCAATCCCCTGTGCCACTCCAACTGGCGGAGCCAATTAGAATTTCTTAGGGAAAAGGAGGTCTCCAGAGGAGGGACTGTTCCAGTGACTGGAAGGAAGGGAGTTGGCCAGGAGGAGCAGGCAAAGGTGATTATTTTAGAATCTTCTTATAAGAGACAGTCCTCGGGCAGCTGCCTTTCCTGTGTGTGAAGCCTGGTGTGCTGCCGAGAGCTGCCTTCTCCGCCAGAGCGCCTGAATTCTGAAGCTCCAGGTGCCCAGTTTTGCTACTACTCTCTTTTCCAGCCATTCCCAATCTCTTCCATCTTCAAGGCCTTTCCTGACAGCTCAGAATCTTAATAAATGGACTTAGCACTCTGAGAGCAGCGTTGAGGATAAGAGGAGCTTTAGGCGGAAGTGCGCTTGATTGAACATTTTGGGAAAGGAAACTGTCCCCCATTTCAAAGATCCCTGTCCTGAAAGGTGGCTTGGATGTTCTGGAAGGAAGGAGCAGAGAGAGCAGCACTACTGAGCCCTCCGGTTCACTAAAGTGCCAATGGACTTTAAGACATAAAAGCTAATGATGGAAATGCAAATTGGCATGGCACATGGAAAACTGTATGGACACTCTTTTGGGGGGCAAGGTAGGTTTTATTGAAACTTAGTTAGAAAGATGTGACGGGAAGGAGGGGGAAGAAGTACATGCTTGAGAACACAGGCTTCTCCAGAGTAGAAAAATGCAAGCAAAGAAACAGAGACAAGTTGGGGCTGGAGCGATAGCACAACAGGGAGGGTGTTTGCCTTGCACACAGCAGACCTGGACTTGATGCCAACATCCCATATGGTTCCCCCAAGCACCACCAGGAGTAATTCCTGAGTGCAGAGCCAAGTGGAAACCCTGAGCATTGCCAGGTGTGACCCTCCCACCCCCATAAAGAAAAAAAGAAAGGAAAAGAAATAGAGACAATCACGTGAGATATGTGTTCAAGGTAGAGAGCACGGGCTTGAAGAGCTCTATGGATCCTTTTTTCTAAAAAGCTAAGAATGGGGACCGGAATGATAGCCCAGCGGGTAGGGCGTTTGCCTTGCATTGGGGCCGGCCTATGCCGGCCTGGGTTTGATCCCGGCATCCCATATGGTCCCCTGAGCACCGCCAGGAGTAAATCCTGAGTGCAGAGCCAGGAGTAATCCCTAGCATCGCGGGTGTGACCCAAAAAGCAAAAAAAAAAAAAAAAGGGGGAACCAGAGCAACAGTACAGCAGGAAGGGCACTTGCCTTGCACACCGCTGACTGGGTTTGATCCCTGGCATCCCATATAGTCCCCTGAGCATCACCAGGAGTAATTCCTGAGTACAGAGTCAGGAGTAAACCCCGAGTATTGCCGCCAGCTGTGGCCCTAAAACAAAAAACAAAACAACAAAGAAAGCCAGGACTGACTGGGCAGGGAGGTAGCTTCATGGACTGAAATGTGTGTGCAGGTTTGTTTCTGAGCACTTTTAGGAGCCACCTGAGCCCAGAGCTGAGAGTGGCACCCAAGCAGCTCTGGGTGTGGCCCCAAAACAACAACAAAAAATCAAAAATGAAAAATGAAAATTCCATGTGAACCAGAGACCACCATTTCTGAACAGTTATTGAGAGTATAAAGATAATAAATGGAATGGACATGTGTGTTCCCATCTTCACAGCAGCATGAAAACACTCTGGTCATTTAATCAGTGACTTGAATCAACATCTCCCCATCACCAGAAAACACAACCAACCCAAATGTGCACCAATAGTCCTGGAGCCGACCTACACCATGGGAGACTGCTCAGCTCCTGAAAGATGCAACCACCTGTGGAATGAATGGGTGCCCTGCAGAGACTGTGCACAGTGAAGCAGGTAGGTCAGGTTCTACTCATAGGCGGGATGTGAATGACTAAAGCACATGACCTGGCCAAATGCACCCTGCAAGACTGAGACTTGATGAGAACTAGGGTGGTTACTAGAGGGAAAGAACAGTGGGGAAGGACAGGCCAAGGCACTGGGCATTAGAGCACTGGGACCTTAGAGGTCCCAGTGCCATGCTATGCTCAGATATGCTAGGGACAGGTGAGGCCCAGATCCTGAACTCACAGGTTGTGGACTCAAGGTCCATCAGCAATGCTGTATTTATAAAGCAAGCTGCCAGCCAGCTGAGTGATTCCTTGCTCCATTATCACTGGTGCCTGTACCTTCAGGTAAAGCCTCCTGAAGTGAGAAGGGGGAAGGAGCTGCTTTTCAGGGGAGAATCCCCAGGCCTGGAGTCGCTGTGATGAGATTAAACTTTGGCCTGGAAGCTGAGATATAGGTTGTCATTTGAACAAAATTACAGAAGAAAACTGGATATCAGTGCCCATCATAGTTGATCCCATTAAGCTTCTTGCCCTGTGCCAGGTTGTGCTGGGCTAAGTGTTTAAGTGTATCACGCCATGTAGTCTCTATTTCAGCATCAAGGGCACAGCTCTCACAGGGAGATTGACTAACTCCTGCAGATCCCGTAAGAGCGAGTAGCACAGATCATGGTGAGAGCGAGTATAATCATGGTGAGAGCGAGTAAGATCACGGTGAGAGCAAGTATAATCATGGTAAGAGTGAGTATAATCACGGTGAGAGTGAGTATATCACAGTGAGAGCGAGTATGATCACAGTGAGAACGAGTATGATCATGGTGAAGTGAATAGCACTGATCACAGTGAGAGCGAGTAGCACTGATCATAGTGAGAGTATGATCACAGTGAGAGTGAGTATGATCACGGTGAGAGCGAGTAGCACTAATCACAGTGAGAGCGAGTATAATCATGGTGAGAGCGAGTAAGATCAGTGAGAGCAAGTATAATCATGGTGAGAGCAAGTATGATCACAGTGAGGTGAGTATGATCACAGTGAGAATGAGTATGATCACGGTGAGAGCGAGTATAACCATGATGAAGTGAGTAGCACTGATCATAGCGAGAGCGAGTATGATCACAGTGAGCAAGCATGATCATGGTGAGAGTGAGTATGATCACGCTGAGAGTGAGTAGCACTGATAACAGTGAGAACGAGTATGATCATGGTGAGCGAGTATGATCACGGTGAGAGCGAGTAGCACTGATCATGCTGAGAGCGAGTATGATCACAGTGAGAGCGAGTATGTTCACGTTGAGAGTGAGTATGATCATGGTGAGAGCGAGTATGATCATGGTGAGAGTGAGTAGCACTAATCACGGTGAGAGCGAGTATGATCACGGTAAAAGGGATATGATCATGGTGAGAGTGAGTATGATCACGGTGAGAGCGAGTATGATCACGGTGAGAGCGAGTATGATCACGGTGAGAGCAAGTATGATCACGGTGAGAGCGAGTAGCACTGATCACGGTGAGAGCAAGAAGCACTGATCACGGTGAGAGCGAGTAGCACTGATCATGCTGAGAGTGAGTATGATCACGGTGAGAGCGAGTAGCACTGATCATGCTGAGAGCGAGTATGATCATGGTGAGAGCGAGTAGCACTGATCACGGTGAGAGCGAGTAGCACTGATCATGCTGAGAGCGAGTATGATCATGGTGAGAGCGAGTAGCACTGATCATGCTGAGAGCGAGTATGATCATGGTGAGAGCGAGTAGCACTGATCATGCTGAGAGCGAGTAGCACTGATCATGCTGAGAGCGAGTATGATCACGGTGAGAGCGAGTATGATCATGGTGAGAGCGAGTAGCACTGATCATGCTGAGAGTGAGTATGATCATGGTGAGAGCGAGTAGCACTGATCACGGTGAGAGCGAGTAGCACTGATCATGCTGAGAGCGAGTATGATCACGGTGAGAGCGAGTATGATCATGGTGAGAGCGAGTCTGATCACGGTGAGAGTGAGTATGATCACGGTGAGAGCGAGTAGCACTGATCACAGTGAGAGTGAGTAGCACTGATCATGGTGAGAGCAAGTATGATCATGGTGAGACAGAGTAGCACTGATCATGGTGAGAGCGAGTATGATCACGGTGAGAGTGAGTATGATCACGGTGAGAGCGAGTAGCACTGATCACGGTGAGAGCGAGTAGTAGCTGAGTTTAAGTCTGGAGGCAGATGTCAGTCAGCCTATGAAGAAAAGTCAACAGGGGCCAGAGCCATAGTACAGTGGATAGGGAGTTTGCCTTGCATGCGGCCGACGAGGGTTCGATCCCCAGCATCCCATATGGTCTCCTGAGCACCACCAGGGGTGATTCCTGAGTGCAGAGCCAGGACCAGGTGTGACCCCCCCCCCCCAAAAAGAAAAGAAAAAAAAGAAAGAAAAAAGAAAAACCAACAAAGGCAACTTTGTTGCCCACAGACTCTGAAAGAACTTGAACAGCCAGAGGTTCCCTTTCCCCTATTTGGGAACTGTAGCCTCTCAAATCTTTGATGCCAGGAACACACATGAACAAAACATGGTGTCCCATGTTTTCTCTGCTTGGGGCTATGGAGGTTTGAGAAGCACCTCGTGCCCTGCCAGCAGCACATAAACACCATTAGCTCACAACACATCAGGTGGACACGCAAACATGGGTGAGGTCATAATGCCCAGGGAGTAGGAAGGGCAGCAGGAATCCCACCCATGTGGGGCATCACTGAAGTCCTTGGCTTTAGACTGTGCCTCTTGTACACTTGCTAAAACACTGAATTCACTTCTAAGGTTAACCCAGTGGTGACCGAGAAGTCTCTGTACACACTACCAGTTCTAGTAAGAATTTAAGGGCTGGCGCATTAGTACAGCTAGCAGGCACTTGCCGTGTACACGGCTGGCCCAGATTCAATTCCTGACACCCCCATATGGTTCCTCAAGCCTGCCTGGAGAGATCTTTGAACACAAAACCAGGAGTTAAGTCCTGAGCACTGGGTGAGGCCCCCCAAACAAAAAGCAATGTATGGGAATTCAGAAGGGTCTCTTATTTTCTCAGGGAGGAGGAAGACAGACAAAATGTTGTTGTTCATGTCTTTCCCCAGACATCATATTTCTGGTAGAAAATATTTCAGACACCCAAATATGACAAACAACACAGTCCATTTGAGAGACAGAACCTGACATTCTAGTAGTACAGCCCTCAAGTGCGGAGAAACCATGCAGAATTTGGTGTTTTCCATCCTTCAGGGCTTTCCCTAGAATGCTATTGTTTTCTTCTATCTCCCTCTTGTCCTCTTCCCTGTCATCCTCTCGTGTCCCCGCCATCTGTTGTCTCATGTCTTCACATCCATCCTCTCTTCTGTCCCAACATCCGTCCTCTTGCCTCTGTCCTGGCACCTGTCACATCCGCACACTCACTGACACTCCCATGTCCAGAGACAAGACCTCATCTCTGTCCCTAGATCTCCATACTTTGTTCTGTACAAGACCTCATTGTTCAGGGGGCTGGGGGTAGGCATTGCAGAGAAGGGGCTACAGACATTCTTTTCACAGTCCACTCCCATCTGCACATGATCTTACATACTCTGATGTGTGTTTAGTTTTTAGGGTGAAGTCAGTTTCCTTCTAGAGCTGCCACCCCCTGCCTCTTTGCTATTTCCTCATCCGCCTTCTGTACGAGTCCTGTTCTCTATGTCCTTGCAGTTTACGTCACGCTCCTGTTGTGCTGCCCTGTACCAGGGGCCACCCTCATGCTCTCCTGGCTTAGTCCTACCCGCTTGTTTCCACTGACACAGCCTTCTTCAGGCACAACAGCCAACCACTGCCCAAAGGCCCAGCCTGACTACTCACCTGCCTTCTGAAAATATTGATGCTTGTGTGAGCAGTATTTGATGTGCCATTGATGCTTGTGTGAGCAGTATTTGATGTGCCATTTTCCGCTCCCCTGCTCTTTCCTCAAAAAGCATAGTAAAATTTCTATTAAGTTCTTGAATCTTGCACCAATGTGTGTATATATAATGCAATCTATTTTAAATTGGGGATGTGACCCTTCTTCCACACTCTGGGTGTGGCCAAAAAAGAAAAAAATGGTCCCTTTCTTGAAGTATTTAATAATATTTGTGAACTGATACACTCAAATAGTTGCTGAATAAACTAAAAGAAGACGGGTTTTAGGTTCTTAATACTTATATTACTTTGTGACTTTGGAAAAGGCAAGTCTAGAATATACTGCATACTCACCCAAATGATAGTAAAGTCATAAATTCACGTGGAAATGTTATCCATGTGTTTGTGTTTTAGAGCCCAATACAGTTCACATGAGACATGCCAGAGCCATAGCCCAGCAGGTAGGGCGTTTGCTTTGCATGCAGCTGACCCAGGCTTTATCCCGGCATCCCATACGGTCCCCGAACATGGCCAGGAGTAATTCCTGAGTGCAGAGTCAGGAGTAACCCCTGAGCATTGCCAGGTGTGACTCAAAACTCACACTGACACAAAGAGACAGTCCCTCACGAGACTGTCTCACCTGAGACTGCTGAGTTTACCGCTGCCTCTGACAAGGATTCACTCGTGGCAGCTCAGAGGCTCTTATGTGGTGCTGGGTTTTGAATCTGGGTCAGCTGTGTGCAAGGCAAAAACTATCCAGAGAACCATATGGTGTCAGGGATTAAGCCACATGCAAGGCAAGTGTCTTAGTCAACTCTTATACTACCACTCTGACTCAAATTCAACTCACATCAAGTCTAAACTATGATCAATTCAAAAAACTTGGTATTGTGAAAATATCTGAACACTGATACTGTCAAAAGCTCACTATCCTATTCATTGTAAATAAAAGCATTTCTGTCCTTTCATTTTGACAGTTTGTCAAACAGACACAGTTCAGTAGCTGAATACACACCAGAGAACGGGAGTCAAAAATGAGAAATTTGAAAAGCACTCTGGTGTTTAAGTTATATCAGAATTCCACCTAGTGTGAGGTTCAGCAGATGGTATACAAGTTGGAGCAGTGATCTTAATTTTGGGGGATGTACTGAGTGGAGTAGGTGTTGCGTGGTCTTCACCACAAAACATGCTCAGATAACATTTTTACTTCATTTATTCCTTCAAGTCACTTCATACAGCATTTCAATTCTTAAACAACATATGTATATATATCTATATATATTTATCTATATATTTCATAAATAAAACCAACAAGTCTTAGTGACAATGGCAAAAGCACATCGGAGTTGTACAAAAAAAAAAATTCAGGTATCTCCCAGGGAAGAGCAGTGCATAAACTTTGAAAATCGCTGACAAAAGACCATTTATACAAGAGTATACTTTGTCTTCGGCAATAAGTTATTTTTGCTTATACCAAGTAAAAGAGAACTTTTTTTTTATTGTTGTTCCCTATTTTTTTTTCAAGTCATGTCCTAGAGGTCTAAACCTTCTAGTCTTGTGGTTTCCTTCTTGCTTCAGGAAGCTTCAGTTCTACTGCATGAACATGGCAAATAAAGAAATAATGTCTTTCTCCAGCTCTATGACAAGCTACACAGTCACTGTGTGCTTTAAGCTGAATTCAATACCTCTTTAAGAGGAAGAAGTTACTCTCTGCTAAGAAAATCCTATCTCCTGTAAACAGTAAGTCCTGAATGGCACATGGATGCTAGGGGAAACCCACGGGAATGAGGTGCACTGTTCCGGAACAGCTACGTGCAGGCAACTAGACTAAACACCCTGGACAGCCACTCATAAAGTCAGGCTCATGTAATCAGTAGAAATTCTAAACTGTTCTTAAGCAAACCCTTCTGTTGACCTACAACTTAGTCAAATAGAGCTTTATAATTATCAGCTCCTAAATGCAGGACTTTGTTTTTAAAAAACGGGTATAAAAAGTCACCGGCATTATAAGCAAAATGCTTATATTCATGGTTTTATACTTTAATAGCAAGCTTCTCACAGTTCTGATATATTGTGCCAAGAAATACGGGAGGTGAATAATAGCAAAGGCATTGCTTGGGAAATGTTCCAGAGAGCAACAGTCTCGAGGAGGAACACGTCCAGGCGAAGAGCCTCTCTTTCTGCAGTACAATAAAGTACCACTTGGTTCTCTCCCTTTCTAGTAAAATAGTGTGGCCAAGCAATCTCTTGAGTCCACATGCACCAAGGCCTATATCAGTATATTCAGCACCAATGTAACCACTCCTTCAAAATCAAATATGTCAGCTAGTTTCTGAAGATGAAAAACAAAACAAAAAAACAAAACCCAAACTCTTTGTTCACAATCAGGGGAATTCTTTTTGAAGCTGGATGAAATATGCTAATACATTCTAATTCTTAGTGGAAAACAATTAAGCTAGTTTAATAAACTTGTATATTCACATCAATTAGACCTAAAATGCTGCTTATAAATGACAGCCTTAAAGTCTGACTCAATTTCATCTCCCCTACAGTTTACCAAGAAGCAAATCAGAGAGAGGATTAAGACTCTCAGCTTAATATTTAACATTCAGAGTGTTATAGTCATTTTGGGGCTACAAAGAAAAAATATGAATACTGCATTGTATGAACACTAAAAACAATCACATTACAGGAACAAGTAACATTTTGAACATCAAGAGCAGAGTGTTAATAGTCACTGAAGCCAAACTCTTATCAAAACCTAAGAACACTGTGCCACTGGATACAATACACACTGATGAGGCAACTGATCAAGAACACATCATTAGTGGCTCAAGGAATTTCATTTTATATATTTTAAGTCTGCAACAAGATCCTTGGAGAGGGCATACATGTAAACTTTCACCTCATTTAAAAGTGCTGCAAATAATAACTGTGTTCAACACGTGATGTAACATGTTTCTAGTATGTTAAAATCTAGGAAGGCATCCTGATTTAGTAAAAATACCACTGTGTTGTACTCTCCATTCTGAAGTCCTCACAAAAGACATAGTAAAACCAGGTTGACCTAGGGCAAGTTACAATTAATCATATGTCTTCATGCCCACACAGAATAGCTATAAATTCAATAAGCATCTCAGGTGTGGGCACTCAGGGTACAGAAAGATACTTATTCGTTCCCGAGCATGGTTTTCTTGGGTCTAGACCTTTGGGAATAACCCAATGGCTTGACTTAACTTCTGCCAACAATCTTTCATCGACAATCTTTCAAGGGAACCACTTTATGGGGCCCTTTTATTGCTCACAAGAAACAGAAATCAACCTGTTGGCAGATGACGCAGTACCCCAGTCACTAAGTTACAAAATTCCCGGGACACTGATCTTAACTTCTGAAAGCCTCTTCTAGAAAGCCCTCCAGGGGGCCGGAGCGATAGTCCAGCGGGTAGGGCATTTGCCTTGCACGCGGCCGGCCTGTGCCGGCCTGGGTTCGATCCCCGGCATCCCATATGGTCCCCTGAGCACTGCCAGGAGTGATTCCTGAGTGCAGAGCCAGCCAGGAGTAACCCCTGAGCATTGCCAGGTATGACCCTAAAAAGCAAAAAAAAAAGAAAGCCCTCCCTCCAGCTTGTCTGTAAATCCACAAAGGAAGGGGAAGGAGGAGGGAAGGGAAAAGCACAACCTGCACTGAAACTAATTTCCTGCGTGGTCAACACTGCACAGAACTGTTGCGTTTTGTTCTGTTCAAGAGCAAACCTAAATTTTCCTTTTATTCCTACTGCAAGTCCTAAACCCACAGGTTCTCAAAACTCTTAAAAAACTGACATGGGTTCAAAAGACATTAAAAAAAAGTCCTTATATTTTCTGTGCCTATAAGCTTGACTTTAGGATGAGCACAAACTCAGATTTTTAATCCCTTATTAAATCAAATGGTCTGCAAATAGCTTCCTCACTTTTCCATGATCAGAACATGATTTAAAGAATTAATCCTGAATCTCAGTAGTTGATCAATTAAAAAAAAATCATTACAGTGATTTGAATGTATTGGTGACCATCTGGTATATGGACAGCTAAGGTAATAGGGAATACAGAACAAAAGAACCCATGAGTAAATACTTCACATTTGCTGTAACAGTATAATCTTAAGTGTGCCAACAAAAAAATTAAAATGACAGAATCTTGTTCTAGTTCTGTTTTGTTAGAATTATTCGAATATATACTCACAGCTTATGCTGGGAAACAAATCAATACATGCCTGGTACATTATAAATGATTCAATACATGCTGCATAAATAAGACTTTTCCAAAATTTCAGGAAGCAAATAGCAGGTTCATAAAGCTACCTAAAAAAAGGCATTTTTATGAATACGCTGCCCAAACTCAAATCATCAGATGTTACCCAGTGGTACGGTTCCTAACGCACGATTCTAAATGTAATACTTGCTGGGGAAACAGATGCAGAAGCCACTTAAAGTAGACATCATATACATACAAAGAGACTTTCCCAATCATATCCATTTGTACATGATTGCCAAACATTTGAGTATTGCCGACTCACAAGGGCTACTTTTAAGGCTCAGGACATAGAAAAGAATCCAACACTTTCAAGTTATACCCATAACACTCAGAAAATCTAAAGCAGCTAGGCACACTAACGTCATCTAACATTTTCAAGCACACTTCATGAACTGTTCATTACAGGTATTTTTCCCCCTAAATTGTTTACATGTTCTTTGATGTTATAGGACTGCCTTCAAGAAGACAAAGTATCAAAAGCAAATATCCATTTCCAAATACCTGCCAAGACAAGCTGAAAGTATGCCACTGGTTTTCTAAGTGAGACCTTTAAACAAAACGAGATCATGAGACTTCACATTACGCCTCTTCACATGATGAAATGATATGTGACAAATTACAAAGCTAACATCCCTGGTCTTCGGAAGAATTAAGAGGTAGAAAACTTCTCTCTGGAAGGTCTCCTGGTGAAGTGACTCTCAAGAGGCGTGCCCATGGCATAGCCCACCCAGCAAATGGCTAAGCATCTACTTATCAGGAAGAAGCCAAACTCTGAGAACGCTCCATAAGGCAAGGATTAAAGAACTCCGATCTTGAAAACTGAGCTAACTGATTCACTCAACTCTATTACTCTATGACTGCAAGAGAAAAGATAAAAGACCATGGCTAAGCAAAGTGCTGATCTGCAGAAGAGCGTGAGCTACAGGGTACTGTGAAAATGAACCTTTTAGCTAAGCAAAAGATCTTGCAGAAACCAAACCAAAGCAAGACACTACTGCTTTAGATGAAGACTTTTTTAGGAGTTACAAGTGCTCTCAACAAAAAGCTGAAAAATTAAAATCCATCCATGCAAATCTTTACATTAAAAAGCAAAAATCAAGCACTCAAGCTTCAGGGAACGTCAATTTAGAAAAAAATTTCTTCTCAGAATTTCATCCCGATATGACAAGTGTTGCATTCATACATGAGGCCACCATTCTTTTAAAGCTTCAGTCAGCGGCTCAGGCACATTTTCCCTCATGTATTCTACTCCTGTACATGAGAAACCCTAAATCAGGCACTACGAGCTCCTGTTTTTAGGTAATTCCTTTTCCAAGGAATAGGCTCATCCCTGTAAAATTGCTTCACGTGTACTTAAAATCAAAGTACACATTTACAAAGTCTACCAAGTGGCAATACAAAATCTGATTTGACGATTCTGAGTATCTTCATTGGAAGAATCAATTCATAATTTCAAAACTATTAATCAAGAGTTTTTTTTTAAAGGACCCAATGACAGCAGACATGGCCTTTTACGTCCAGTGGCCTCACACGAGGCGGTCCACATTACCCACACTGTAAAGCTGTTTCTTCTACAAGTGAACGCTGCCAGCTGCTAGTCTATAACACTAACATGCAATCTTGGGGCAGTGTAGTAGGTAGCACGGATCACCTATCCTGACACCCCAGCAGAAAGCGGGCATGTATCACCACTGTAGACACATCTGTAAACTTGCACACTAAATTTTAATTATTAACAAGGAATGTCAGTGTCTTAGTGGCCTGAAGTTATAAAGTTGGTTCAAGCATCCTGTCCTTTGTTCTTTAGGAATACAAGTAGCTTATTGAGAACCCAGAGCCTCTGGGTGTGAGGTAGCAGGCTTCAACCCTCAGAAGGCAGAGGTCACACTTCCCCAAAACTGGTGTGGCCTGTCTCCTTGGCATGCTCCCTGGCTTCGGCTTGGCCAGTCAATCCCTTCTGACACACCATGCATCTCAGGGTGAAGCGGTTCACATCAGTAAACTGTCTCTTTCTTCGAGCTTCATCTGCCAACTCCAGTGCTTGTACAAGAACAATATCGTCATTCGAGGAGAAAATGGTCAGAGGAGGGGTGTCTGGGTCAGGGAAGTTGCGCTGCAGCGGGTCATAGTGGATGCCATCGTAAATGAGCAGGACTCTCTTGGAATAGCCCGCATCTTCCCCAAAGCGATCAATTCTGACCGTCTGTGTGTCCACTACACATATTTCACATTGGTAAAACTTAGACAAAATGGATATCTCAATAGCTCCTCCCCAAGTATCATCCCTTCTGATCCAGTCACAGTATTCTTGGTTTGTTTTCCCCAGAATTGCCTCGCTGTAGAAGTCTGGATCACTCGCTACGATCTGCGCTATGAGGCGACGCATCTCAGGAGCACAAGCTGGATTCAAGACGCCTCCTTCCACGACATAGTACACACTGGTGAAGAGGCAGGAGTTGTCCGCGGGAACTGAGGTCCTGGCAAGCACAGGCAGGGCATCCCTGATGTGGCTAGGAGCACCATGTTTTGCAAAGGTGGGTGAAGTTTGGGGCCCAGTTTGGTCTTCTTCAACGATCAGCATGTCACCTGTTAAAAAATAAAACAAATCCAGAGTTGCAAGATGAAACCAGGCTTATTCACTAGCCTTGTCTGTAAATTACAAACAGGAGAATTAAAAGATAAACAGGGGTACTTAAAAGGTTCTGAAAAAAAAAAAAGGCCAAGGACCAAAGTTACTCTGGAAGACATTAACACTTAATTGCTTTAGGAAATCTTCACGAGATGGGAACATTAACTTCAGGTTGCCACCCTAGTAAAGCAAAGGGGCGAGGGTTATTACACAGCTTGTCCACTCACTACCCCGCTGTCCTTATTCTTGCCACTACGAGGTTCTCCTAAGGAGACAGGTCCACCTAGCACATAGGTCACAGCAGCCGTGAAGCAACATAGGGGTGCTGGAGGCTCAATCTGCTGCTCCTAACACTCACTCTTCACTTCCCGCGGGTGTTAAAGCAGCAAGACACAAGCGCTGTTTTAAAGCAACAAACGGTGCAAGTCCAGTCGGAGGGCCCAAGAGAAGGCTGGTCTCTCGGGCCACTTTCATGTTATCTCTCAGCACCTGGGCTCACAGGTCTGGAGGGGCGGTAAAGCATAGGGAAGGGAGGGGACTCCGGTTTGGGGGTTGGCTCCCAACTAGGGGGCAGGGGCAGGTATCATGAGGACCTCCACGGGCTTTCCCGCAAGGTGGGACCCCGCCCCCTTGCCCATCACCGCACAAATCACCCAAACCCGGTCACCGCGCAGGTCTCCCCGGATCACCCAAACCCCCAGGGGTGTCCCGGGGGGCCCTCACCCGACTGCAAGGGCAGGTCCCCCAGCGTGGTGTTCCCGTCGCTGAGGTCCAGGCACTCGGGCGGGTACCCCGCGAGGATTCGCTGGCCGCCAGGAGCAATCCCGGTGACGGCGGCGATTTGGCCCTGGAGTTCTCGCACCGGGGTCCGGCTGGACAGCCCTGCAGGACATGGGTCCCATCCTTGGCCTTGCACCGCAGCCGCCACATGGTGCCGGCCGGGCCGCCCCAGGGCGCGACCCCGCGGTGCCGCCCTTGGTCCCCGCGGCTGGAAGCGCAGCGCCGCCGGGGAAACCGGCAGCCGCGCCGACTCCAAGATGGCCGCCCTTGGCTGGGCCAAACATCGCGAGAACTCGCGAAGCCCGCAGGTCTCGCGTCACTGCAGCAGCGCCCGCCTCTCGCTCCCGAGCTCGGAAGTCTCTTAAAGGGGCGGCTTGGCCTCGCGGGACGCTCTCTGTGCCTTTGGGTCGGATCCGGGCTCGGTGGGCAGCATATATGCTCCCGGGAAGAGGCGGGTGCCCGAATGACGGCACTGGCATGTGATCGTGCACGTAGGAAGGTCGGGAATGAGTAAACTGCTGCTTGCAAACAGCCCGTGTCAGGTCCGGCTGGATGCCTAGGATGCCTGAGTCAAAGGCAATCGAGGCAGCGGCCACGCACCAGAGGCTCGCGCTGCCCCAGCGCTGACTCACGGGCTCACCTGGTGCGGCTCAGTGACTAGTCCGCCCGCCACAACAGAAGGCTAGTGAGGTTAGCGTGGGCGAGCCACGCTAGAGCTCCGCAGGGGGCCCACGGGGGGGGACAAAGCCCTGCACTCGCGCTGGGCATGCCGGGGCGGGGTGGTGTCGGCTCCCTGGCCGCGTGGCGGGAGCGTCGTGGTGCTCGGCACACACCAGGGCGCCCGGGCTGCTGCTTTGCGGGAGTTTGTGGCCAGCAGAGAACCAGGACACCGTGAAGCCGCTTCTCCTCCGAGGACCCTCAGTCACTGCCCAGAGCAGCGAGTCCTCGCTTAGATGATGTTTCCTGGCGAACTCTGGCGCCGGGCAGCCCGGGCTCGGACGAGGCAAGCCTGAAAAGGCGGAGTGGGGCTAACCCAGCCGGGTGGACGCCTAGAGAAAGAAGGGCAGGGGGCACAGTCCGGCCTGTGCCATGGGAGGCACAGGCGGCCGAGCTGCTGTCCCGATGAGACTGGGTTACTTGTGTTTGGGCGGTGCCAGGGCTCAAACCCGAGCGCGCTTCCGCCGAGCCACCCCCTGGCTCAAGGGAGGAAAACTTGAGACAGCTGGCATTTCCCGGTATTAGGAAAGTGGCACCCTTAAAGCAAGACCGCCACTAGTGTCCACTCTCGCGAGACTATGTAAAGGACCTTTATAGCCCCGCCCCC
The DNA here is from genome assembly GCA_021461705.1 of Cryptotis parvus. Taxonomy (NCBI): domain Eukaryota; kingdom Metazoa; phylum Chordata; class Mammalia; order Eulipotyphla; family Soricidae; genus Cryptotis; species Cryptotis parvus. Next base: position 131,125 of record JAJIBD010030825.1, read on the forward strand.
AGCCGTTGCCCGGCAACACTCCGCCACGCCCACGGTGAGAGCGCGGACTCGCGAGCTTTGCCTCTGGGCCCCGCCTCCCCGCCCTGAGCCCCGCCCCCGCGAGCCCACGGCCGCGATTGGCTGCCGCTTCCGTCCAGGTGAGCTGGGCAGCCGCCACGGTGACTCGGCGGCCGCGTCGGCGGGTCTCTGAAGCTCGGGCGCGGCCGCGGGAGGGTCCGGCGGGCTCGCGGTGAGCGCGGTGCGGGCCGCGGGGTGGGTGTCCGGGTCCGGGGTGCGGCCGTGGGCTCGGCCCAGGACCCGCCGCGTACGCAGCAGTTTAGGGGGTGAGCTCGGAGCTGCAGCCAGCCCCGCAGGTGACCTTGGGGCAGTCGTTTCCTCGGTCCCCAGCGTTGGGCCGGGCAAGGGCGTGACCTGGGGAAGCACCTGCTGGGCGCCGTCCCAGGCGGCACCCTAGGTGGACAGGGCTCCCAGATGGCCCCCCGCAGTGCTGGAGTGCCAGGATTTTCTTGGAGATGAGCTCGATCATTTCTCCACCTCCCCCTACCCCCACCCCGCACACACCCTCTGCTGCCGCTGCATCTAGAGCCTGAGGTCAGGAGGGAGTTTAGGTAATGCCCTTAATCCCACTGAGTGCGCTTCTTCCACCTGTAACGCCGAGAAGCGATAATGCAGCAAAGTCGGCTTCATCACGGGATTCTCAAAAGCACTGAAGGAGAGTTTGTGTGAGGGTTGATTCCCTAAACTGGCAAGTTCTGCAAGTGTGTTGGTGGGAGAGGAAACGGCGCCCAGCTCCGAGATTTAGCCAAGGGCATGGCTGTTGATGGGGCCGGAGGCTGGACAGGACCCAGGGTTCTGAGACATGGCCCTGCTCCTCTTCCCCAAGTACAGGACTTCTTTCCTTGCGTTTCTCTTGTTCTTTCTAGACGTCTCCGGGAGAACTGCCATGTCTGGGAATCCAGCACCCTCCCCAGAACAGAACAACAACAGCTATGAACCCAAACCCTCCAGCCTCCGCATGTCAGAGAAGAAATGTTGTGAGTTCTGGCAAGGCGGAGGGACAGTGTCCCCCCAAGGGAGCTGTTGCAGCCCTGGACTTTGCTGTGTGATGGACATGAGAAGCAGTTCTTTGACATGGGAATCTGAGAGTCGGTTTGGTAAACTTCCTGTCTGAGACTAGTGATCACTGGAAGGTCGCCCCAGCCCAGCAGTCTCTTCCCGTTTTCTTAAACTGAATCTGGGTCACCTGGTGGATCTGGGTCCCGGAACCCTATGGAGCAAGAGAGCTGAGATGACACTTGTGTTGGGTGTGCAGGGTAGATCCTGGTACTCGATCCCTGTCCCTGCTAGGCTGTTTTGTGTGTGTGTGGGGGGGCGGGGTGCTGCGGAAATTACAGGCTGAATCTGGCTCGTTCCTGTAGCCCTGGGGCACCCCTGGGACTTGGCTGTCACGTTTCTCCCTGGTTTAGTCTCTATACTTTTTTTTTTTTTGCTTAGTTTTTTGAACCACACCTGATGGTGCTGGGGGCTACTGGTGGCACATTGCTCAGGAGTCACTCCTGAGGGTGCTTAGAGGACCCTGTTGCACCAGGAACTAAACCCGTGCCACAGCCTTACACGTGCAAAGCAAATGTTCCGTTGCTGAGCAGCGTTCCCAGCCTTTCAAGGTATTTCCCCTGCAGGGCCTTTCGTCTGGGAGCAGCTTCCTACGGGCATTTCCATGCCAGTCTTCAGGCAACAGGTGGCTTAGCAGAAAGGGGAAGAAGTATTTTCTGTTCCCAAAATCTGCCTTCTGGGCATTGTTGCAGCCTGCGAGGACTCCCAGATGTCTGGGTTGCTGGTCCCCTGAAGTTTGGGAAGCTCAGGGACTCCAGCCTTGCCCTGCTCCAGGATCACAGCGCTCTTGAGCACTGTCCTTCAGTTCTTCTCACTTCAGTGGCTATAAATACTGGCAGGCGGGAACAGCTGACCGCATGACCTGGAATCACCTCCCCACCCCCATCCAAAGCTCCCCAGAGTCTTGCCTTGATAGCACTCTGTCGCCAGTGTCATGATTACTCATGGTCTCCTCTGCACCTTGCACCAGTGATGACTGCCGTGAGGCTTCAGGAGAGAAAGCAGGACAGTGGGCGTTCGCCTGCTGCTTGCTCTGAGTCCTGGCTTCGCTGCCTTCTTGCTGTGTGCACCTGGTCAACCTGTGTCTTCTGTCCCTGAGCTCACTCCTTTATACAGCGGGATGGGTCTACCCAGAGGGATGTGTATAGCACGTGGAGGGAAACACTTATGTGTCAGGTCCCTAGTTAACGTGTGTTATTTCTCATGTATGACACTGTGTGCATGTCTAGTTAATCAGAATTGTACTTGGAATGCTATGCTGAGCGCTCACTGCTTTAAAGGACTGTGCGAGGAACCGTGTGTTCTCTGTTTTGACAGTCTTGCAGAAACAGGTTTTCGTCTAGGAATTGAGCAGAGGGCCCCTGGGTGGGAGTGAGGGTGGGAGTAGGGGTCACTGGCCTGGCACAGCCGCCCATCTTGCTTCCAGCTCTCTCAGCCTCATTGGAGTCACCCACCTACTTCTTTCTCTCTCACGGTTTTTTCTCTCTTTGAGGCTTTGGTTGATTAAGGAAACCGCAATTCCAGGTCATCTTTCTGCTCTCTTGACTCTCTCTCTGGTTCTGGGTGCTGATCTCATCCTCCCAGGTGCTTCCTTCCTCTCTGCCTGAGGGACTTGGCTCCTGCAGTGGCGGCTCTCACTAACCCGTCCTCTGCTCAGTGCTTGGAACAGAGACCAAGTAGCCATAGTCCGAGGAGAAGCGCTTAGGGCCATGTTCTTTTCCGGCCTCTTGGGTGAGACTCTGCTCCCTGGTGCTCGCACGGCAGGTGTGTCTGATTGCGCAGCCCTGCCCTCTTGCTGCTAACCACACCGTGTTGGCTCGCTTAGCTCTGGGAAGGGCCATAGAGCTGAAGTGTGGCTTTAGGGAGCTGAAACTTCAGAGCAGCCTTGGGGTGGGGATGGACCCCTAGGTACCTCGGGGTAGATGACAGGCACTAGGAAACGGGAAATGAGGGTACAGTTCCCATTATTTCCTCCTTGTTCCTTTCATTCTTCGATACCTTGGGTAGGTGTGAAACAGATTAAAAAAAAATAAACCAAACCGCACAGGAAGCAAGTGAGAAGAAAGACAGCTCCCAGTCTCCCAGCTGCTGTTGACCAGAGTTGGCCTCTTCTTGCTGTGGGCTTTGGGAATGGCGTGGCCTCGCCAACCACACACTATACGCGGTGTGCAGTGTTCCATGTGCGGTGGCCAGGTTTGCTGTGTCCTGGTAGCATTGCCCTGGGGAGCTATGCAGGCCCCGGGGTGCTTGAGGGATTTGCAGCTTGTAGCCTCACAGACAGTGCCTTGGGAACAGCCTGGCACACACCTTGGCTAGTGTCCACTCAAATAACAGGGAAAAGCGGCTGTGCTGTGAGTGTTGCTCAGAAGTATTCATTTGCTCTTAGTAAAACTTGTGGATAAATAGCCACTTCTGATCATCAGACATACTGATCGGAGATGGGGGGTTGTTCACTAGCGCTCACTGGTACGAACGTTAATTTCCTCGGTATTTGCAGCACTAACGACATCTCCTGGTGTCAGCTACTAGGAGGCAGTCGGCACTTCCATGGCATCCGATGAACCGGAGCAAGAGATTTTTTTTTTTTAATGAGACCCACTGTAGTGAGCACTGTCCTTCAGAGCGTTGGGCCTGTTCGGAATGAGCAGTGGAACGCCCGGAACCAGTGTCCTTCCTGACCACTTTCAGGGTCAGCACTGTTCCCTTAGCAGGTGCTGGCAGAGCTGGTGGCGGGACCCAGCGGGCAGCTGTGGAGAGCCCTGGGCGGAGCCCTGGCCTTGACTTCAGCTGTGGGAATGTGGACAAGCTCCTCTTCCCTGAGCTGTTAGTCTGCAGGAGGAAAGTTATCAAGCCCGTCTTCCTCCAGAGTTCACGAAGGACACGTAGGCTTAAGATTGAGAAAGTGAGCTTAGTAAGTGTAAGGACAGTGGAAGAGAATTCCATCGCTGAAAGGACTTTCATTTTTATATTGCGGGGGTGAGTTGCATTTGCCTGCATCTGGTCAGCCTGAATATCCACAGAGGCTTTGCCTGCATCTGGTCAGCCTGAGTATCTACAGAGGCTTTGCCTGCAGCGGTCAGCCTGAGTATCTACAGAGGCTTTGCCTGCAGCTGGTCAGCCTGAGTATCTACAGAGGCTTTGCCTATAGATGGTCAGCCTGAGTATCTACAGAGGCTTTGCCTGCATCTGGTCAGCCTGAGTATCTACAGAGGCTTTGCCTATAGATGGTCAGCCTGAGTATCTACAGAGGCTTTGCCTGCAGCTGGTCAGCCTGAGTATCTACAGAGGCTTTGCCTATAGATGGTCAGCCTGAGTATCTACAGAGGCTTTGCTTTGCAGCTGGTCAGCCTGAGTATCTAGAGTCTTTGCCTGTGGCTGGTCAGCTTGAGTATCTAAGAGGCATTGCCTGCCCTGCAGCTGGTCAGCTTGAGTTGTCCACAGAGCCACACTGGGGGCCTGGGGTCACGTGTGTGATGCCCTCGGCTGGAGCTGCAGCATGGTTCCAGGGAGCCTGTGGAGGGCAGTGTCTGCAGGGCGCTCTATCCTGGGAGCAGGCCCCAAGCTCCCACACCCTCACTCTTCCCGAGAAGAGTCCCCTGGCAGGCAGGAAAGGCCTGGGAGCTGGGGCCTGAGAAAAGCTGCCAGAGCAGATCTGGGTCCTAGTGCCAACAGCTCTTCCCAGGACTCCCATGGGGTAGGCTGCTGACCTCTGACTTCTGGTTTTGCCCTGGGGGTGTGGGATCAGATGCCGGACTTGTGCTGATCCTCGTGAACTGTCGGCCTCTGATGCCTGGTGCCTTGCCATGGAGGCCATGAGGCTCCCCAGTGCTCAGAACTCCAGCCTTGTGGGTGCCGCTGGGGCACAGCTGGGATGTCTCTTTCCGCAAGTGGCTGTTCTTGCCACAGCACTGAGGGCCGATGGGGGCTTAGAATACTGTTCACCCTGGGCCTGCGCCCGTGGCGTCAGTAGCATGGGGCCTGCACCTTCTCCCTGTGCCTTGGGAGGGCAGCCGGTGCTGGGCTGTGGCCCTGGCTGGCCTCGTCACTGTCTGCTTTCATTGCTCTCCAGCATGGGCTTCCTACATGACCAACTCTCCAACACTCATTGTCATGATTGGCCTGCCAGCCCGCGGCAAAACCTACGTGTCCAAGAAACTCACCCGTTACCTCAACTGGATTAGGGTGCCCACCAAAGGTAGGTGCACGTCACTCCTTGGAAGAGGGGTGAATGGGCGTGGCCCCTAGGCCATAGGAGGAGCAGACTTGTGGCCCCAGTTTTAGTGGCATCTGGCAGATACGTGCTCACTCCTGACGGCCCCTTCCCTCTGCCCACGGCTCGGTCCCATGCCTGGACCAGGCATGCAGGCCTCACTGAAGGCAGTAAGATCCTGTTTGGTTTGATTTGCTTTGGTTTGGGGGCCACACCCTCCCAGTGCTCAGGGCTTATTCCTTGTTCCACACTCGGGGATCACTCCTGGTGGGCTCAGTTGACCATGTAGGGTCCAATGTAGGTCAGCATACCCTCCCCTGCTGTCCTGTTGCTTTGGCTCACCAGAGTGAATGCCTTTGAGTGCAGAGTCATGGGTTAGAGCCTGTGTCTTGTCTGGTCAGACGGCGGAGGCTGAGCAGATCTTGCCTTGCCTGACTCGGTCTGTGCTTGCTTCATGCGCTTGGCTGCTCTGACAGGAGGCCACATGCTCCCCTTTGGCCAGTGTGCTGAAGGGCAGTGTCTCTGCAGTGTTTAATCTAGGGGTGTACCGGCGTGAGGCGGTCAAGGCCTATAAATCCTACGACTTCTTCCGGCATGACAACGAGGGAGGCCATGAAGATCCGCAGGTGGGTCTTCCCCCATCGGAACACGGTGCCAGGCGGGTCTCCAGAGGCAGGGGTGGGCAGGCACGCTGCACTCAGTGGGGAGCGGGCAGCGGGGCGTGCTGCGTCCCTGCTGACCCCTGTGCCGTGGCAGGCAGTGCGCTTTGGTGGCCCTGGAAGACGTGAAGACGCACCTCACCGAGGACTGCGGGCAGATTGCCGTGAGTCTCGCCTGGCCCGCCCCAGGGGCTCCCTTCCTTACCCCCTGCTTTACCCGGCCCGCTTGCCCCCTCACAGGTGTTCGATGCCACCAACACCACTCGGGAACGGAGGGACATGATTCTGAGCTTTGCCAAGGAGAATTCCTTCAAGGTGCTGATGCCCTGCTGGAGGGGTGGCGGGGGAGCGCTGGGGTGCAGAGGCTGCCTGGTCTGAGACCTTGGCCTGCGTCTGAGGCCACCGAGGCCCTGTGATGGTAGACGTCCCTTGGGGTGGCAGGTGCGCACGTGTGCTCCAGGGCCCGGCCTCACCGGTTCTGATGCCTGGTCTCCTCTCCAGGTGTTCTTCGTGGAATCTGTCTGTGATGATCCAGATGTCATTGCGCCAACATCCTGGTGGGTGGCTCCCTGCCCTGTGCGTGTGTGGGATGGGTGCGCCAGCTAGGTTGTAGAAGCAGGAGACAGGAACAGGCTGTTCAGTCTCACAGAATGGACCAGAAAGGCCTTGGAGCCTGCACAAGCAGTTTCTGTAGGTAGAAGAGAGTCGATTCTGAGGGGTGAAGTAGGATCTGCCTGCAGCAAGCACCTTATTAGCCCGTGTGCCTGGTGTGGCAGCTGGCACGCCTGGGTGTACTCGGTGGGGAGGGAGAGTGCTGTCCTCGGGGCTGCCGTGGGCAGAGCAGCTCTGCCTGAGCCCATGGGATGGGCCCTTTGGTGCCTAGTGGAGCTCTTTAGGCATCATAGTGGTGCGCCCCAGTGGCGTGATCTCTGGGGGTGTCAGAGAGGACACTTTGGGGTCCAGTCAGGCCTGCGTCCCATCAGGACTCAGTGGTTGGAGTGCTTAAAGCACGTTCTGTTGTCGGGGTAGAACCGAAGAGGGTTAGGGCCTAGGGGCATCTCTGGCCCATGACTACCCTGGCTCCACCGAACGTGGGGCGGGGAACCCTCAGTCTCGGCAGGTCACCTGCCTGTTGGTCTCCTTGTGGTGGCCTCTGACTATCAATGCTCGCCGCTGACTCAGGAGGTGAAGGTGTCGAGCCGGACTACCCTGAAAGGAACAGGGAGAATGTGATGGAAGATTTCCTGAAGAGGATTGAGTGCTACCAGGTCACCTACCGGCCGTTGGACCCTGACAGCTATGACAAGTAAGGCTGTGCTGGCTGAAGCACCTTCCAGCCCTCAGAAGTCCGTGCTCTCTGCCCAGGGGTCAGATGTGGGTCTGTGTCAAGTTGGAATCCAGAGGTGTTGTTTGCTCTTGGGGTGGGCTCCACCTCCTGACCATCCCTCGGGTAGACAGGAGGGGCCTGTGAAAGGGAAAGCAGGTCTCGGCCTGGGCCCTGGCTGCTAAGTGCTCGTTCCGCCCAGTGAGCTGAGGGCTGAGCTGAGGCAGAGTCAGAGTACAACCCGTGGCCATGTGTGCCTCGTGTGATAGTTGTTAAGTTCAAGCATGCAGAAATACTTTTTATACACCTGACACATGAGATCTCTATGACATATGCTGTAATCTGGAACACACTGAGAAATGCATTGTCTCAGGATTGTCATGCTGTCCTCTCTGCCCCTGGGGTACAGGTGCACTGGACTTGGTGTGAGAAGGGTAACGTGCCATCACGGCCTACTGAGTTCACCTTGGAGCCTGTGACAGGGTATGGCCAGGATGACGGACTGATGAGTCACTTGAGAGTCTCACCTGACCACAGCAGAGTCAGGGTGCTTGTGTGGCCTGCTGTGGAGCCATGCAGTGACCTGGGCATCTCTAGTCCATCATGGGGGGCTAAATAGGGTTTAGAGGTGTTCCTTGCTGCAGGGTGAAGACTTTTAGATCTTTCGTATCAACAGTTCTCCAGGTAGCCCAGAGCCAAGTGTGGATATTCTGGAAGGGCCTGCTGGACTATTGAGGTGTTGAGAGTGTCGGTGACACTCGTGACAACACCTGTGCTGGCAGGACTGTTGAGGTGTGAGAGTGTCGGTGTGCAGGTGACAACACCTGTGCTGGCGGGACTGTTGAGGTGTTAAGAGTGTCGGTGTGCAGGTGACAGCACCTGTGCTGGCGGGACTGTTGAGGTATGAGAGTGTCGGTGTGCAGGTGACAACACCTGGGCTGGCGGGACTGTTGAGGTGTTAAGAGTGTCGGTGTGCAGGTGACAACACCTGTGCTGGCGGGACTGTTGAGGTGTTAAGAGTGTTGGTGTGCAGGTGACAGCACCTGTGCTGGCGGGACTGTTGAGGTGTTGAGAGTGTCGGTGTGCAGGTGACAGCACCTGGGCTGGCGGGACTGTTGAGGTGTTGAGAGTGTCGGTGTGCAGGTGACAGCACCTGTGCTGGCGGGATTGTTGAAGTGTGAGAGTGTCGGTGTGCAGGTGACAGCACCTGTGCTGGCGGGACTGTTGAGGTGTTAGAGTGTTGGTGTGCAGGTGACAGCACCTGTGCTGGCGGGACTGTTGAGGTGTGAGAGTGTTGGTGTGCAGGTGACAACATCTGTGCTGGCGGACTGTTAGGTGTAGAGCAGTGTCGTGTGCAGGTGACAACACCTGTGCTGGCCGGACTGTTAGGTGTAGAGCAGTGTCGTGTGCAGGTGACAACACCTGTGCTGGCAGGTGCCTGTGTGGTTCTCTCTTGCTTCGTTCTACTCTAGGCCCCTGAGAGCCTCGGGAGTTGCATTGATGTTTATAACCAGGACAACCCTGTGCTGGCCATAGGGTGCCTGTGAGGGGGAACTCAAGACCCCCGGCACATGTGAGCGGGGGGACCCTGAGACCTCTCCCCGCACACGTGAGCAGCCCTGAGACCCCTTCCCGCACATGTGAGCAGCCCTGAGACCCTCTTTCCCACACATGTGAGCAGCCCTGAGACCCCCTTCCTGCACTTGTGAACAGTCCTGAGACCCCCTTCCCGCACACGTGAGCAGCAGAGACCCCTCCCCCATACATATGAGCAACCCTGAGAACCCCCTCCTGCACATGTGAGCATCCCCAAGACCCTCTCCCGCACATGTGAGCAGCCCCGAGACCCTCTCCCGCATGTGAGCAGCCCGAGACCCTCTCCCCGCGCATGTGAGCAGCCCCTAGACCCTCTCCCCGCACGTGTGAGCAGCCCCAAGACCCTCTCCCCGCATTTGTGAGCAGCCCCGAGACCCTCTCCCCCGCATTTGTGAGCAGCCCCAAACCCTCTCCCCGCATTTGTGAGCAGCCCCAAACCCTCTCCCCGCATTTGTGAGCAGCTCCAGACCCTCTCCCAGCATTTGTGAGCAGCTAGCTCCATTCTTGTCTCCGTCTCCTGAGTCTCAGCACACTTGCGCCCTCTGCTGGGCTTCTCTTAGAGCCAGCTTCTGTGGGGGAACGTTACTCCACAGCTGGTACATTGGGAAATGTACTTTTCCCATTACCAGCCTTTTTAACCCTGAGTGGTTACTCAGGGCTCTTCCTCCTCCCTCCCTCCCCTCCCTCCTCCCTCCCTCTCTCTCTCCACACAGTCCTGGGTTCTGTGAGTGTAGACGGGTGTAGGAGCAGAGGGACCAGTTGCTGGACTCTTCCTTCCTCCTGAAACTCGCTCCGGGACTTCTTTCCTCCCGTATCCAGGGACCTCTCCTTCATCAAGGTGATCAACGTGGGTCAGCGGTTCCTTGTGAACCGGGTGCAGGACTACATCCAGAGCAAGATCGTGTATTACCTCATGAACATCCACGTGCAGCCCCGCACCATTTACCTCTGCCGCCATGGGGAGAGCGAGTTCAATCTTCTGGGCAAGATCGGGGGCGATTCTGGCCTCTCGGTGCGGGAAAGCAGGTGTGTTTCCTGGTCCCAGCACGGCGGGCGGGAGGACTTGGTGCCTGTTCTTTCTGAGCCCTGCTGGTCTCAGGCTGCAGGTGGGCATTCGGGGCTGGAAACATTTTCTTGTTCCATGGGTTCTAGCTGTCTCGAGACTTTCTGCTCTGACCATTCAGCTGTCGTGTTTGTTGGGCAGGGCATGTAAAGCCCATTTGAACCTCATTTCTCTTAGGTTTGGGTTGAGCTGTGCTGTGCACCTGCTTTACAGGTGTGTGTATGTTAGAAGTGCGGAGGGCTGACGTGATCTCCTTTCACACCACAGTTTTCCCAGGCTCTGAGGCAGTTTCTGGAGGAGCAGGAGATAACAGACCTGAAAGTGTGGACCAGCCAGTTGAAAAGGACCATCCAGACGGCAGAGTCCTTGGGGGTGACCTATGAGCAGTGGAAGATTCTGAATGAGATTGACGCCGTGAGTAGGACAGGGTCAAGGGGAGGGGGTGGGCGCCGTGAGTAGGACAGGGTCAAGGGGAGGGGTGGACGCCGTGAGTAGGACAGGGTCCCTGGGGAGGGGTGGGCGCCGTGAGTAGGACAGGGTCCCTGGGGAGGGGTGGGCGCCGTGAGTAGGACAGGGTCCTGGGGGTGGACGCCGTGAGTAGGACAGGGTCCCTGGGGGGGGTGGGCGCCGTGAGTAGGACAGGGTCCCTGGGAGGGGGTGGATGCCGTGAGTAGGACAGGGTCCCTGGGGGGAGGGGTGGACGCCGTGAGTAGGACAGGGTCAAGGGAGGGGTGGACGCCGTGAGTAGGACAGGGTCCCTGGGGGGGCGCCGTGAGTAGGACAGGGTCAAGGGGGGAGGGGTGGACGCCGTGAGTAGGACAGGGTCCCTGGGGGGGGGGGACGCCGTGAGTAGGACAGGGTCCCTGGGGCGGGGGTGGTCGCCGTGAGTAGGACAGGGTCCCTGGGGAGAGGGTGGACGCCGTGGAGTAGGACAGGGTCCCTGGGTGAGTAGGACAGGGTCACTGGGGAGGGGTGGACGCCGTGAGTAGGACAGGGTCCCTGGGGCGGGGTGTGGACGCTGTGAGTAGGACAGGGTCAGTAGGAAGCCCGTGCTGTCAGTAGGGCACCAGATCGATGCTGAGTAGGGAACGGCTCAGTGCGTTGTCGAGGCACTGTCAGGGCCCGATTCGGGTTCCTGCCTGCGTGGCCTCTTTCCAGCGAGGGACTCCCCAGTGCGAGTAAGTGCACTGAGGCTGTTGGAGCACCGGGACGGTGGCTGACCACTTTCTCCTTTCATTTCCCTCTGCGTTACTTGTTTAGGATCCTAGAAATGCCCTTTCCAAGTGTCAGCCTCGAGCATACTAACATTTTTCACCCCTTTTCTTCCTGAATGGCACCAAGTCTGAATCCTGCTCCAAACTTTCCATCCCTGCTTTTTCCCTTTATCGGGAGTGGGGGGACAGAGGCTGAGCCACACTTGGCAGTGCTTAGGGCTTATTCCTGGCTCTGCCCTTACAGATCACTTCTGGTGGCTGGGTGATCAGGGTGTTGGGGTTCAAACCCAGGTTAGCATGTGCCAGACAAGTGCCCTGCTTGCTGTGCTCTCTCTGACCCTTGACCCCGGCATTTTTTTCTTTTTGGGTCATACCCAGCAATGCTCAGGAATTACTCTGGCGGTGCTCGGGGACCAGATGGGAGTGCGGGGATCGAACCTGGGTCGACTGCATGCAGGCAGACGTCCTACCTGCTGTGCTATTGCTCCGGCCTCGGCCCCTGCTTTTCATCCCTTTGACCCCGTCAGGGTGGAGGAGCTGGCCCGTAGGCAGCTCTCCTCAGCCAGTGTGGTCCTCCCAGGGCGTGTGTGAGGAGATGACATATGCAGAGATCGAGAGGCAGCACCGGAGGAGTTTGCACTGCGAGACCAGGAGAAGTACCTGTACCGCTACCCCGGTGGGGAGGTGAGCTCCTGAGGGCGTCTCTGGGGTGGTGGAGAGACTCACAGTGCTCTCTAGGCATCCGGCCACAGCTGCATAGTGTCCATGCGCCTGCTGACTGCACGGTCTCCTGGGAAGAGTGTTTGCCTCCGGCTCCTCTTTGCTCTCACCCAACTCACGCAGGCTGCCATGGTCAGTGTGGGCAAAGGTGCCGCTCTCCTCTGAATTCGGGGTGTGTGAGGTGGACTTAGGGGTCCTCTGGTGCCCCTCACACTCACTGCCTGTCCCGAGTGTCTTCTTTATCTGAATGCTGAGGATTCTCAGGAGAGGCCAAGGCTGGAGTGGTCGGCAAGCAGCCGGAGGAGAGCTCGTGGGGAAGAGGCGCCGCCCGCTCCGGAGCTGGCTTCCCGGCCTCCCTCGCAGCCTGCGCTGCTTCCCCCACAGTCGCATACCAGGACCTGGTGCAGCGGCTGGAACCTGCCATCATGGAGCTGGAGCGCCAGGGCAACGTCCTCGTCATCTGCCACCAGGCCGTCATGCGCTGCCTCCTGGCGTACTTTCTGGATAAGGGCGCAGGTGACACTTGAGCGGGGGCATGTCCATGGGGGGCAGGTGGACAGTGGCATTTGGAGCACGGGTGAGGGGCCGTGGAGGCCCCTGGCAACTGGTCCCCTGCTCCACTCAGATTGAGCTCGTTCCTTGGGCTGTGGGGTGTTGCCAGCAGCCACTGACCTTGGCTTCAGGTTTTCCTGCTGCTCCGGCTGCCCCTGAGGCACCTTGGCCAGTCTTGGCCAACAGCCCAGTGAGTGCTGACCTTCCTGGCAGTGTCAGAAAAGTGGCGGAATGTCCCCACTTGTTACTCTGGCCGCAAGGGGAGGGTGGGGTGGACCGTGTCTCTGGTCCTTGCTTGGGTGGAGTGAGGGGCGCCGAGGCTGTTCCTGCCCTATCCCTCCCTTCTCCCGGGGGCCTGGCCCTTCACCTGCCCTTCCTGGCCAGCATGGGGGACCCAGACAGTGTTACTGCTCTCTTTGCCACTCCCAGATGGCTTCTCTGGGAACTGTCTTCATGGTTGGGAGGTGTGTGTGGGGGGTGTACAGCATTAGGTAATCATCGAACATCGGAGTCCCTTAGTCTCCCACTCACTTGGCTTTTCCCTGGCCCTGAGACCCCGAGGCCGGCCCCGAGGCCCCTCACCTGTGACCTGAGGCTTCCTCAGCTAGCCCCCAGCCCCTCACCCCTAGCCCAGAGGCCCCCACCTCACCTGGCCTTTCTGCTTTCAGGAGAGCTGCCCTACTTGAGGTGCCCTCTGCATACCATCTTCAAACTCACTCCTGTGGCCTACGGTAACTACATCAGGAGGCGGGGGACGCGGGTGCTCAGGGCAGTTGAGTTTTCCCCGGGTTTGTCTGGAAGTCGCAGTCCGTGACCCTCCGTGCCAGTTTCTGTCTGTGGAGTGAGCGTTCCATCAATTTATAATTGATGCTGGGGTGCTCGTCTTTGGGATACAGATGTACTTTCTCTGCTCTTTCCCAGAGTCCTCTGGTCTTTAATTTTTCAGGCTGCAAAGTGGGAAACAATCAAACTCAACGTGGAGGCTGTGGACACTCACCGTGACAAGCCAGCCGTAAGTGTCTCCCCGAATCAACGGGCCAGGCCCTGCCTCTTTAAGTCTTGGAACACTTGCAACGCAACACACTGCGATTTTTCTGCTTCCGCCAAGGGAAAGCAGGCCGGACTCAGCGCCTGTGCCACATGCGCGCTCCCCATAGGAAGGGCCGTCACTGCCTCCGTCATGGGCTGACTGCCGGAATCCGAGTTGGAGCCATGCCCCGGACCTGTTAGAGAGCAGGGTCCAGAGGGAGCCGGGGAGGGGGTGGGTGCGAGCAGCTTCCCAGCTGCTCTGCAGGTTGACCCAAACAGCCCGTCTCTTTCCTGTGACCTTCTCTGTGAAGAAGGTTCTCGGAGTGTCTCCCTCTGAGCAGGCCCTGCCATGCACAGGCACAGAGAAGCTGGTGTGATTGTACGCCTCAGGCAGTCTGTGGGGGTGGCCTTCTGGCTTGGCTTTCATATGTGTGGTGTCCCTCCGTTTCCAATCAGAACAACTTCCCCAAGAGCCAAACCCCTGTAAGGACGAGAAGGAACAGCTTTACGCCTCTGTCCAGTTCGAATACAATAAGGCGTCCAAGAAATTACAGTGTTGGGAGCCGGCCCCTCCAGCCCCTCAGCCCTCTCCGTGCCCTGGACATGCAAGAAGGGCCGACCAGCCGAAGAGCCAAGTCAGCATTCCGGTGGTGTGACCTTGTGTGCCCTGCAGCCCGCCTCCTGCCCTGTCACTAGTCACTCTGACACCCCCTTCGCCTGGCCCTTCTGCCGTCAGGAGCTGCTCTGAGCTTGCACCTGCCCCAGCTTCCCCCACACATCTAACCCCGAGCCAGGGCCGTGCTCCAGATAGATGGGCCTTAGCCACTCCATAGTTAGAGCCATCTCGCCACCAAGGGCCAGTTGATCTGGACACTGTAGGATGGGCCCTGGGGGTAGGGGGGAGGTTGGAGGACAAAGGCTACATACACTGTCCCCACCACACTGGGCCCCTCACCCGTCCTGATGTCTAAACTCTGTCCTTGTAATGGTCAGGCGGCTGGGGGTGGGGCCAGGTACCGAGCATAGTCCCCCTCCCTCGGTCTCAAGGTGTGTGATCAGCCCTTCCCTGCCTGCTCCCCACCCCCCCGATGGTGTGGGTGGTGCATAACACTGCCCTGTTTCTGTCGGAGGAAGGGCAGCTGGTGGCAGGGCAGGTTCCAGCTGCCCTTCCTCAGACAGGAGCTTGGACGCCTACGGGGAACCTGAAAGTTCCTTGTAGGTTACCTTCTGGCTTCTACCTCCTGTTGCCCAGCTCCAGAACATGCCCAGAATGAGGTGAAAGTGAGCCTGGCCCTGTCTCAGGAGAAGTGGACCCGGTTCTCAGGCTCGGGTGAGGCAGTTGGAAATCCTCAGAGCCTACCACTGCCCTCTTGGCCACTGTGGAGCTGAGGGTGAAGAGCAGACAGGCTGGTTTCTCCTGCTCGGCACAGCCGGGGACAGGGTGTGGCTGGAGCTGTACCCTGGAGTTGGAGGCACCACTGAAGGCTGAATTGCCCGAGGAGAAAGGCCTAGAATTCTGTCGGCCGGGTCGCTTCTCCCTGATCCTAACCCTAACCGTCACTTGAGTAGCCCGGAGCACATTTAATCTGTCTCCCTGGGTGGGCTGGGCCACATCTTGCCCAGAGGGCTGTGTTGGGCCCCCGTGTGGTCCAGCTCCTGTCTCGGTTCACCTACTCGTGTCTTCTTTCACTTTTGTGGTAGGGTCAGACGGGAAATGTTTAGCCCCTTGGTAGCGCTGGTGAGAATTTCAGGACATTAGCGCATTTTGGCCGAAAGGCAAACCTAGAGTGGCCTTGCGGTGGTCAGACTGGGTGGAGTGGCCAGTGCCGTGCGTTGCCTGAGCACCAGCCAGGGGTAGCAGCAAGACCGGGCGTGCAGCCTGCGCTGCTTCAGCCACATCAGGCCGGCGGCCGTGGTTCCCGCCCCGGGGCTGTTCCTTGTCAGACTTGGCAGACCAACTCCTGCAGGAGCCGCCCCTCTGCTTCCCGAGTGCCTGGGGTTGGGTCTGGAGGAGTGTGTGTGTGTGCTTCATGTCCCTGGGACTGCTCGCTCCGGGTTAGAACTACGGGGACGTGGCAGGCCCTTGCACAGAGCCGCTGGGAAGCTGAGGGGCGTGGAGCAGAGCAGCATTCTCTGAGGGTGGCTTATCCAGGCTGCAGTTTGCAAGCGCCCGTTAAGATGCCAGGTGAGGACTTGCTGTACTGAGCGGGGTAGCAGTTTGTCAGGCTAGCATCAGCTCAGAACTGAAGTCTCGTGGTTCTAGAGAGACCGTTCAGAACTTTGTGGCTCTCAGGCGGTCTGGCGTGCTGTAAAGAGTTCATTCAGGTTCTAGCTCCACCTGTAACTCTTCGCATCACAGGGGTGCGTGGAACTCACAGCGTTGGAAAAGTGGCGGAATGTCCCCACTTGTTACTCTGGCCGCAAGGGGAGGGCGGAGTGGACCGTGTCTCTGGTCCTTGCTTGGGTGGAGTGAGGGGCGCCGAGGCTGTTCCTGCCCTATTCCTCCCCTCTCCTGGGGGCCTGGCCCTTCACCTGCCCTTCCTGGCCAGCGTTACTAAACTCCCCCACCCCATAGCCTGAGCAAGCTGCCTCCTGTCCTTGGCTCTTTCCTGAGCAAGTGAGGGGGATGCCCTGCAGGGCTCAGGGGCTGTTTCTTGCTCTGTGCTCGGGATTGTCGCCTGGTGGTGCTCGGGAACCCTGTGCAGTACAGGGATGCAAGGCCAGTGCCTTCCACTAGGTCGCTGGGCCCCAGGCCTTGATTCCTTGTGTGTCCTGTGCGGTGGCGCATCTGCTGCGGCCTCCCCAGTCCTGTCCAGAATTCCGTCATAGACACGGCCACCTGCTGTCCCTCTTTAGTTCTCACGTGACATGGGCACCCCCGGCTTTCTTGCTTACCGGGAAGCACAGGGAATGCCTTGCTCCGAGGGGCGTGTCAGAGGAAAGAAAGATATGTAGCTCGTGATGAACAGTCACTGCAGGAGGGCCGCGCCGAGATGGTCCAGGAGCAGGTGAGGGAGGGGGCCGGGAGAGGGGTACGGTCCCGTCCGAGGCGGCCTTGGCTGGAGTGTCTCTGGCACGGCTACACCCTGTCTCTGCCCTCTGTGTGGTGGAGGAGCGTAGAGGTTTGGCTTTTACCTGGCTGGCGTCTTTGGTGTCCATCCAGGCCCCCAGCGGCACACCCAGGTCTCCAGGCCTGTCATTTGCCTTCAGCCTGCAGGTTCTTCCTCTTCCCGCCCCTTCTTGTTTCCAGAGGAAGGAGGCTGAGAGAGTGACTTTAGTCTTGCGATAGGAGAATCGTGGCCTGGCGGGAAGAACTCAGGAGTAGGCTCTTCCTGCAGTTCTTGGGGCTCCTGCCTTCCCTGGCCTGTTGCCACGGTTGTGTGTCTGTCCAGTCCTGCAGAGGGACGGAACATTTGTTTCCTTCAGTCTCAAGTTTTGAGAACTTCCTCATCCACACCTTCCTCTGTGGAGCGCGGCAGCCCGTCTCCTGAGACAGTGCTCTCGGCCCAGCCTGCCTGCACCTCTTCCTCTTATCTGCGTGAGGTCTGTGTGCAGAAGAGTTGGCACAGCATTTTCCCAGCACGCCTTCCCCTTTCCCTGGGCACCTCTGATGTCCAGGTGTTTGTGTTGGAATTGTTGTGTACTTCCCTTATTGTACACAATAAATATTTGTTGGTGACAGGATTGTCTCATGTCAATGGTGATTTTTTTTTGCTGACAGTCAGACAGACACAAAGTGCTGCCCACCTGCTGCTCTTTTGGGGTAGGGGGTGGGGTGAGCTGGAGGCACAGGCCGACCGGCACATATCCCAGGCACGGCCTCTCTAGGTCTTTTCGGCACTCAGATTTGGTCTCCGGCCTCTCAGACCCACGTAAGGTGCGAATAATGATCTCAACTTTGTTCTGTGAGTTATGTGAAGAACAGCTAAATAAAACTGCTGAGTACTTTGAACCTACCAGAAGGCTTCTGGGTTTTTTGTTTTGTATTTTGGGTTTTATTTTTCCCATTTCTCGCACTCCACTGAAACCGTTGCCTCATGCTGAGAGGTGAGCACACTGGACCGATGGAGCACTGAGGGGTGCTCCCGTACCTGGGGAAGAAGGGCTGGACATTATGAAAGATCTTGAGAAGCGTGACCTGTCAGCAGCCCCCTCCCTCCCTTTCTGAGGTGCCACCTGCCTGTTGGTAGGATCGCGGTCAGTGGGATGAGTGTCCGCGCCTTCTGGGACAGGAACGAGAGGTGGGATTGGTCCCCTTCCCAACACCATAAACCCTGCCATCGCAGTCAGACCAGAAGCTCACCGTTGAACAGGAGCGCCAATAAACATCTGAGAGGCTATTGTGGAGAAGGATTTCTCCCAGGAAACATCCCAGTTGTGTTTATGGGAAGAGGCTGACATCTGATGTCAGATCAGGGGCTGCCCACTCTGACGAGGTCTCCAGGCCAGTGGCTCCCCACTGCCTGGGCATATAGATTCTGGCCCCGGGTCAGGAAGGCCTGCCTAGCCCCGTGTAGCTGCGAGGTCTGGTGTCAGCGCTGAAGTCCATGGCACTTCCTTTGTGCTTGTGTGACACCCAGCAGTCCGTGTGTGCTAGCAGGCCAGTGTGCCATGCCGCGTGTGGACGTGGGAGATGGCCGTGGGCGACGGGTTCCTTTCCGGTTTGCTGGTGTAATGTGCTTCTCTCCCCCCTCTGGCTTCTAGGCAGATGCCGCCCGGGCCATGCACAGACACTCCTCCACTAGCGTCCCTCCCGTCGCTGTCCTGATGGCCAGACCCTCCGGGGGTGAGATCTGTGGGAGAGGGCTGGGCTGTAGCTCCACCGTAGCGAGCTGGAAGCTCAGTGGGCATTGGACATTTGGGGGCACAAAGGCGAGGCCTGGAGGAGCATGACCTCATCCATTCCCCTCTTGGAGCCAACCTGACTTGGCCGGGCTTCAGATTATCTAGCAGCCCCAGAGCTCACTGTCGTCACCTCTCCCGGACCTGACCTCCAGTGGCCGAGCTGGCTTTTGCCCTGACGGTTCTCGCTTTTCTGGGATGGCTCCCTAGCTAGCCTATTCCCCCACCTCAAGTGTGAATGAATGCTCCTCTTTTGGGCCCGTTTCCCAGCAAGGAGACCACGCAGTGTATCGGCTGGAGCAGAAAGTACATGTGTTGGCAGCTGCTTTGCTTGCCACAAGTATATGCAAAAAATTCACCAGGTCCATGGTGGGTCCTGAGAATTCAGCTCCTACAACATTTGGCCTCTGCAGTGCTCCTGGAGAGCTGTGTCTGTGTCTTTTCATTAAGAACTCTTGTTTCAGGCCCCTGAGGCCAGGATTTGACGGCTGCCTGTAACTTTCCCAGATTTGTGTCCACGTTATCCCTCATCTGTGTCTTCTGATGCTGTGTCCCCTGGTGGCTGGGGTGGGTGGGTGTTCCTCTCCTGCTTGTGGAAGGGGAACTGGAGGAAAGGTAGGCTTACTTGCCGTTGTGTGAAGGATTAGCAGCACCTATGCGCCTCCAGCTGTGCGCGGAAGTGCCCTCTGTGTGGCCATCAGGAGACAGGGTCACTGGCAGAGCCATGCGGTGCCTTCAAGAGCTGATGTCTTCTGCTTCTTGACCTGTCGCCCTCTGGCCACTGTCTCCCATGTGAAACTGGGGCGGCGGAGCTGCCAGGCCAGTGTGTCGCTTCTTTGGCTTTTCAGGCTGAGCCGGTGGATCGTGCTCCAGCCGGCGACTGAGTATGTGATTCTCAGCCTTGAAGGAGGTGTGGGAGCTCTCTCTTCTTAAAGAATAGTGTTTGTAGCTTCTAAAGCTTCCCGTTTCTCTCAGTTGCCTGCTTGCTGCGCCAAGAGACTGAGGAACAAAAGAAGAAATTAAATACAGCTTTCCTGAATGGTTCTTTGACTATATCACGCCTTGGTCACTGCTTCAGGTGTGGGCAGCTGGGCTACGGTCAGTTCAGCAACAGTGACCGGGACTTGCTTTCCTTACACACTGAGCTCCCCCAGATGCACCCACGCACGGAGCTGCCCCAGATGCACCCACGCACGGAGCTCCTCCAGCCAGACCCATGCACAGAGCTCCAGTGCACCCACGTGCGAAACTCCCCAGATGGAGCCCTCCCAGATAGACCCACGGTGTGGGTTGTGGGTCTCACTGCAGTGATTCTGCTTGGGATCATGGGAACTGTCTCCTGCTGATCACAGGTTGTTTCTGTTATTTATTCACTTGTCTGAGACATTTTTAAGTCCCCCATATTAGTGTTTGCATGTATTTAATCAGAATGTAAGGTAACTATTGTCAGTTTTATTGTATGTGTATGTGTTGTTTTTTTATTTTTGTAGACTTTAGGTAGCTTGAATGTCTAAGTTTGCTGTTCTGTGTGAAATTAAATTTCCAGAATATAGGTTTTGTCTTCTGTAGAAGGATAATAACTTTCATGACTCAGTGGATTTATTTTGGATACTTTTTAATCTTTTTTATTTTTATTATAAGAGTAAACCAAGAGATGAAATTCTCTGGAGAAAAGTTTATCTCTTCTAGGTAAATAAAAGTTTGCTAGACTATGTGAGGAATGTGCTTTGATTTTGTAATAAATACAATAAAATTATTTTTAATTAAAAAGTACAGTTTTTAAAGTCACACAAAGAGTATTTCATATATCATATATAGACAAAGTGTTAACAACCTTGTACAAAATGTGCTTGAAGCTAGCTTCTTTAAAATTATTCCCCAATTATTAAATGGCATTTGTGTCTAGATGTTCTAACCGGTAATTCCTGCCTCTGTTAAGTTCATTAGCATTTCAAAGTGTTATCTATTAGATTTTTTTTTAAAAGGGGGACCTTTATCCATTTTATTAATTTTGTCTTTTGAGCCACAAAAAGACAAAATTTTTGGTGGTGCTTGGGACCTATATGGGGTGCTGGAGATTGAACTCAAGACAGCCACATGCAAGGCATGTGTCTTACCCTCTGATCGATCAATTAGAACTTTATTGCCTCCATACTAATATTCTGAAATTTCTGAATTTATTAGATACCTTTGATTACTTATCAGTTACTGTGCAGTCGCTTTTTTAAAATCAGGATTGTCGTTTTTGTTGTTTGTTTTGTTTTGGGGCCACACCTGGCAATACTCAGGCATTGCTGCTGGCTGTACATTCAGAAATTATTCCTGGTGGTGCTCAGGGAACCATATGGGATGCTGCAGATTAAGCCTGGGTCTGCACTGCAAGGTCAATGCCCTACCGCTGTACTATGCCACGCCTTTTAAGAGTCCCTGCCCTCTTCAGTTGTTGGAAGGGAAAAGGCTGTGGCTTGTGTTCTGTGCCTCCTCACTGGGTGTTGCCAAAACGCCTGTATTAAATGCTAGGCTTTATTTGTTTGTAGCTTGGGTAGCTGCAGAGATAAGCCGAAATGTTCATTTTAACTGAGCAACTAGAAATTCTCTCCAAGGCCAAGGGCTGAGAGAATAGAATGACTGAAAACTCGAAGCTTTAGCCTCACGCAGGGGCGCAGCAATGCCAGCCTGAAGGGGCCTTTTCGGGGAGGCCCTCCAAGCGCTTTCCAGGCATTGTCTCAGCAGTCAAGCCATCCCCAGTGGAAGACGGGAGGGAGTCTTGGGTCATTCTCATGTTTCTGTAGCAGGCGAATGAATCCCTGTGAGGGGCTCGCTTCAACACTCATGGGGTTTCTGTCAAAGCTAGATTTCCAACAAGCCAAATCTAAGATTTATAATATCTAGAGTCCCAGCACACACTGAACTCTAAAAGTAGCTGCAAATGTGGTTATTGGAGATGAGAGGCAGGGCCCAGTGGTGGGTGATGATCAACATTTGCTCACTTTTTTAGCTTTTATGTTGTGTCCAAGCCTCCAGGGTCTTGACAGGCTCTCCTGGAGCAGGCTCAGGCTGTGGGTGCCCTGGCCTGTCTGTGGCGGCCACTGTGCATCCCGTCAGGGCCTGACAGGGTTCATCACGGTGCTCCTTCACGGTGCTCCATGGTGCCCAGCCTCCATTCTTCATCCTGAACTCACTTGAGAATTTGACATAACCCAGAACTCTTCCCTAGCAAAGGCAGATAAGCCAGTTTGGCATCCATTTGGGGGTGTTAGGATGGGTTTGCACTGAGTCCTAGCCATAGTCCTCAAAGTATAGGAAACCACTGGATTGAAACCTGCCTAATAGAAACCAAGAACCAATAATTGGTTCTTGGTTTCTATTCCTTAACTGGTTCTATTCTTAACTGGTTTCTATTCTATAACTGGTTCTTAGACCCCTGGAGAAGCTCAGGGGTCACACTTGGCTCTGCACTCAGAAATTATTCCTGGTAGTATTTGGGGGACCATATAGGATGCCAGGGATCGAACCTGGTTCAGCTGGGTGCAGGGCAAATAACTGTCAATGTCCTCTGCAAAGATAAGGACAAGTTGAACACCAAAATTTATGGATCTCTTCCCTACAACCCACCTTGCAAAAAATACCACTTGTCTTCTCGTTCATCATTGATTTGCTCGAGTGGGCACCAGTAACATCTCCATATGTCCTGTCTCATGCTAGTAGAGCCCAAGGGCATCTGCTTGCTCCAGGAACATAAAGAGTCTCAAACCATTCCATCAGGTCATGGGCATGAGGTCTATTAAAATATACTTCCCATTATCTCTATAAAAACCTCTTCTTGTAACCATGCAGAGACACTGGTTTTGGGGACAGCAAGCCTGTCTTCTCAGGCTGGTAGTACCTGAATAAACATGGTTTTCCAACAACTTGTGTCTCTGGAATATTAGCTATTTTTCAAAAATAGTATACAACCATGAGATACACAGTTACAAAGATGTTCATGTTTGGGTTTCAGTCATACAGTGTTCAAGCACCCGTCCCTCCACCAGTGCCCACTTCCCACCACCCATGTCCCCCAATTCCCTCCCCTCCCCCCAACCTGCCTCTATAGCAAGCATTTTGCCTCTCACGCTCTCTCTCTCTCTCTCTCTCTCTCTCTCTCTCTCTCTCTCTCTCTTTCTCCCTTCTCTCACATTGTGACTTGCAATACATACATTTAGAGGTTATCATGTATATCCCTTTGCCTACATGGAATATTGGATTTTAAGTGGCAAGCACCTTCGCTTGGGTTCAGGAAACAGTGATTTTTTGCCCAGTCACTCTTTTACCCTTTCCTTTAAATATTTATATCACAATGAGAGAGGAAGGTGGAGAGATAGTACTGGGAAGACCCCTTGCAAACAGCCAACCTGGATCCAGTCCCTGGTACTACCTATGGTCCCCAGAGCATCACCTAGAGTGATCCCCGAGTCCAGAGCCAGGAGTAAAGTCTGGAACATCACGGTGTGAGCCCAAAACCAAAAACTTGAAGAGACCTCCATTTGATACTCTTTTTTTTAGCAGAGGAAGAGAATATATAAGATACTGAAATACTTTTCACTTGACCTTATGAGAAATTTAGGGATTTGAAAGACCCTGGTAAGACAGTGTCACTAACTGTGTGATCTTTTACCTTTATTTCCTGCCAATTTTCAGGAGAATAACTCCCTTCAGAGACCCTATTTGAATTCCTGAAGACTTTTTTTTTTATTTTTTGGGTCACAACCGGGGAAGCTCAGGGGTCACACCTGACTCTGCACTCAGAAATTATTCCTGGCAGTACTCGGGGACCATATAGGATGCCAGGGATCGAACCTGGTTCCGCTGCGTGCAGGGCAAATGCCCTACGCGGGCTGTACTCTACCTTCAGCCCTTCCTGAAAACCTTTGAACAAATTTTTTCACTGTATGCTGTGACTTACTGTACTCCACAGCATAATCACTGTACATTTTGTATTTTTTTCTTTTTTTATTGGCAACAAAGTGAAATATAACCACTATGTGTATGAAGCTTTTTAAAATTTTTTATTTATTTTTTTGCTTTTTTGGGTCACACCCGGCGATGCTCAGGGGGTTACTCCTGGCTCTGCACTCAGGAATTACTCCTGGCGGTGCTCGGGGACCATATGGGATGCCAGGAATCGAGCCGGGCCGCGGGCCGTGTGAAAACAAGCCCTACCCGCTAGGCTATCGCTCCGGCCTCCTGAAGCTTTTTTTTAAGTGATGGAGGCCAGAGAAGTAGGACAGGTGTTAAGGTGCTTGCCTTGCAGGCAACAATCCTATTTGATCCCATGCACCCATCCTCAGTTCCACCAGGGAGTGGTCCCTGAGCACAGAACCAGGAGCAGATCCTGAATCAGGCCCACCCCATTTTTTGGCTGTTATCACTGAAACATAAGAGTACAATAGTTAGATGGTGAAGACGTGGTGCCTGTTAAAACTCAAGTTTTTTTTTTTTTTTGGGGGTCACACCCAGCGATGTTAAGGGATTATTCCTGGCTCTTTGCTCAGGAGTTACTCCTGGCGGTACTCAGGGGACCATATGGGATGCTGGGGATCAAACCCAGGTCGGCCGCGTGCAAGGCAAACGCCCTACCTGCTGTGCTATCACTCCAGCCCCTAAAACTCAAGTTCTTGTAGGTGAGTTTCTTATTTAAGTTAAAAAATAATTCAGAAGGATCCTCTGAGAACAGCATTTTATATGCAGGGGCTCAGTCTCCAGCAGTACCACCCTGAAGGTACTTGACTGCTTGAAAGGGAACCAGCTCCAGGTGATGGCCCACACCCCCCGCAACACAGGGCACCTTGGTGGAGAATGAGGGTCTGGTCTGTCTGCACAGGGAACACACACACCTTGTTTTCAGTTGATTTGTGCTTCTCAGGCTGGCTTTTCTCACCCACTGCATGTGTGCGATTTAATGGATGAAATGAGAAGCGGTATCTGGGAGTGATTTATTGATACCTAGGGAAGCATTTCTTTCCAAATTTGAGTTCCTGAATTCTTTCGTTCTAACACTTGTTGGCCCATAGCTTTTGCCATCCAGGGTGATCCATTTTATAGGTGATGTTCAGTTTCCAGTTGGCTGTGTCCAGGTGAAACCATGCAGGGTTGAGATTCCTGTAAGTCCAAAATGCATTTACTACCTGGGACCTCTCACGTGCACAGGTCTCGTCTCCCCATGGCAGCACCTGTGCCGGCTGTTAACTTGAGTTCTATCACCAGAGAAATCTTTCCTCTTCCTGCCAAAAGCAGGAGACAGAAGTGAACATTTTGTAGGTATTGTGGGAGATTGGAACAGAATATCTGAACAGTTCTGGCACCCAGCACTCTAGACAGCGTGTGGTTTCCTGTTGCCCTGGTCAAGCCAACCAAAGCTGGATGCCCTGGGCCCAAATAGGACCAAAGTTCAAATATGATTTCCCGAATGTGTCTCACATTCACATCACGGTGCGGTTGGAACTCTGTGTACCCATCTCTGCACTGAATCTGCAGGTAAGGCTCTTCTAGCCCCCGCCTTGCCAGTTCCTTAGGAAGCAACTGATCTTCAAACCAAAGAGCCTGAACGTGCACACTGATGAGACCGCTCTTCCCGAACGCCTCATAAGCCTTTATCAGTAAGCCAAATCCAAATACTTTATAAACGGTTTTCTTCTGCTTAACAGTAAATTTCACCTGAACTTTGAGAGGATATTTGCACTTTCTATGCATATAATCTAAGATAAATAATTTTACATTTCATAGAGAAATATTAGTAATACTATATTATTATAGGCAGCACTATACATAGAAGTACTATACATTTAATAAGACTAATATAAATAATGGTAGGCTCTTGGGGCTGGAGGCGATAGTCCAGCGTGGTAGGGCATTTGCCTTGCACGCAGCAAGCCTATGCCGGCCCGGGTTCGATCCCTGGCATCCCATATGGTCCCCCCAAGCACCGCCAGGAGTGGAGTGATTCCTGAGTGCAGAGCCAGGAGTGACCCCCTGAGCATCGCCGGTGTGACCCAAAAAAAAAAAAAAAATAAATAATGGTAGGCTCTTCTGTTGACATGGGCAGAAGACTCACAGACATGGGGCAGAGCTGCTACCGGCTCTCCCTGTGCCCAGCCGCTCACAAGGCACCCGGGAGGGACGGCGGGTTCTAGCCCTGGCCCGCCACCCCAGCAGAGCCCTCGCAAGAAGCAGGACAACCCCCACCACTCCATGAGGGTCACCATTTTCCACATCTGGACTTCCCTCTCGTCAGAACTCTACCCAGCAGAAAAGCCTACCACAGCCCGGCTCAGGCTGCACACTTGCGGCCCTACGGTTCATCAATAAATGCTGGAGATCAGAGGTGACTACAAGAGTATGCTACCCGCACGGCAGAGCCTGGCAAGCTACCCAAGTTGTATTTGATATGCCAAATACCAGTAACAATTATATACCTCATTCCCTTGACCTGATGGAATGGTTTGGGGCTCTTTATGTTCCTGGAGCAAGCAGATGCCCTTGGGCTCTGCTGGAATGAGACAGGTCATATGGAGATGTTACTGGTGCCCACTCAAGCAAATCGATGATGAACGGGAAGACAGTGATACAGTGATACAGTGAATATAAATAATATAGTACTTTTCTAACGTCGTAATAATTATTACTCTGTAAATAAACCATTGAGATGAAGAAAAAGTACCCAAAATCCCCAAAGCAGTGTCCAATGAGCAACACATTGTCGTCTGGGTGACGTTTCCAGGTGAACGGTCTTGACATGTCTCCGGGACTGCTGCCATCCACTCAGCACCAGCTGCTTTGTGCTATGGCAAGCAGAGGAGGGGGGTTGTGGGCTCAAGGCAGGACCAGTCCCTGCTCAGGGCCACTCACACAGTTCAATGGCATGGGCAGGTAAAGGCATCAGTCCTAAATGTGTTCATCATATTATTGAATCTAAAATTGTGTAGGACTCGGAACCAGAGCTGTAGTATGGCAGGGGAGGACATTTACCTGGCATGTGACCTATCCATATTCTATCCCGACATCCCATATGGCCCCCAAGCTCAGCAGGACTGATCCCTGAACACATAGCCAGTAGTAAGCCATGAGCACTAGCAGGTGTGGCCCCCCAAACAACCTCAACACCACTTGTATCACTTGTATTACTTGTCCTCCCGTTATTCATCGATTTGCTCAAGCAGGTGCCAGTAACATCTCCACTTGTCTCTGTCACATGCTAGTATAGCCCAAGGGCCTCTGCTCGCGCTCCAGGAACACCAAGAGCCTCAAACCATTCCTTCAGGTCATGGGAATGAGGTCTATTCTAGTTACTGTTTTTGGCATATCACATATGACATGGGTAGCTTGCCAGGCTGTGCCATGCGGGCACTCTTAGTTTTTGCACTTACTGATGTACCGCACATCAGTACAAACAACCTCGATGCCACCACCCCCCAAATTGTACAGGAATCTTAGTCTAATGGCTGGAGCCTGAATAACCAGATGACCGTGGAATTGCAAAGAAGCAGCACCAGGACCTGACCTCTCTGCTTCAGTCCTGCCAACCTGTCCCTGTCCCTTGAGGCCACCTGCTCCTAGCTCAGGAGCCAGGGCAGGCAGCCTGCAGAGCCTGACCCATGACACAGTGCTACCGTGGGATCTGGCATCTGCCAGGACACAAAGTCTGGGAGAGCAGAACTGGCCGCTTGCTGGGTGATTAAGGAGCAGAAGAGGGTCAGGGCTGATGGTCACCTGGGCATCAAGCTCTAGCTGGAGGACTTGTGCAGGGAGAGGTTGGGGGGCTGGAGCACTCAGAGAGGACTTCCCCTGGGGGAAAAGCCAAGGCTTTCCTACCTCTGATCCCAAACGTTGAAGAGAGTTCAGACAGTGCACTGTAAACTGGAAAATATTAACTAAAGGGAGGTCATGGGGTGGACCTGGAGTGAAAGTGTTGACCTCTCGTTCAAAGGAAGAGCTCACCGTTTGCACAAACAAAACGGAGCAGTTTCTGAAAGGGAATCACACTGGAAGCTATTTGTATTCCTGCTGCACCTTTCTTAGAGTTTTTCCTGTTGAAAGTGTATTTTTTGTTTTGGGTTTTAAAAACTTCTCCTGGTGAAGAGAAGGCTAGGAGGGAAGTGACTGGTCTTGAACTGCTTTAGAAGATCTTTTTTTTTTTTGTCTAGATAATTTCTGCCTATGTTAGAATAATTCCAACCTGTGTCGAGTAATTGATGCCAAGATGACCCGTCGGTGTATATATGCTCTTCCACTAATGTGGCTGATTTCTGCCTCCTGTGGTTTGTATATTTTTATTAACCTCATGACTTGATTATGGGCTGTGAAATTTATTTCCTTTATTGAAAAAATCGTAAATTTCATGGACTAATGCTCTGTCCTTCAGAAATTATTTGCTGATGATTCTGCTCTACAAAGCACATGTTTACCTGCTTATCTACCCTTTCTGGGAGCAAAAATGTTCAAATTTTAAAAATTTTGAAAAGCCTGATTAGCTGGCTCTAAGTTCCGGAAAGCTGTTTCTTTAGGAGTGGGTGACTTATGTCTGAGCTTGAGTGAAAACCCAACTTTTCTTTTGAAAAGAAAAGTTGGGAATTCTGGAAAGGGGTGAGGTGTGGATGCTTCTGACCATTGACCAGTACAAGGAGCCAGGGTCAACAGTCCCGAAAAGTCCCGAAAAAGTTTTCATAGCACCCTGCATGCAGAGGGAAGCAACTTGTTTTCTTTCTCCTAGAAAACAGCTGTCCAGAACTACCCCCTGTGGACAACAGCATATTTGTTGGAATGAAGGCGGAAGGATACCATCTGGGAACTTACATCTGTGCGAAGGGCTACCACCTCATAGGGGAGAAAAAGCCTGTCGTGCATGACCTCCCGGGAGTGGAACGCCTCCACTCCCAGGTGCCACGGTGAGTCGCCCTCTGCTGCCTTGCCCCTCTGCTCAGCCACCTCCTCTTTGACACACCATCACCGAAACCTTTTCCACACTTCAGGAGCTCTTATGTCAAGCTCTCCCTGCCCAAGCTCTCTTCGAAGGTACAGCTCTTATCAGCATTATTGAGTTGAATCAGATTCACTCTGATTCAATCCGAGTGATAGAGCATCATTGAACTAGATTGACGGTCAATCCAATCATCCCTACAGAAGAGTATCTTCCAAATAATAAAACTATTTGAGGTGGTGTGGTTTAATAGCACACTGCTTTAAAACTTGGCATTATACACAATTATAAGCATATACAAAAGCCCTGGTCCCTGCATCAATAGTGACCAGCCCACACTGACCACTTAGTCCATACCTGTGCTCCTCAGGGATGGAATCAAAGCCTGGACCCACCCAGGGTCTTCTGATGAATCTGTCGCATTCTGGGTCCTAACCATATTGTAGGAGTATCAGAAAGATTTAGGAGTTGTGAGAGCTCCCCAGGTGAGCCAAAAGAAAGGGGAAGTTTGAGGCTCTCTGACCCATACCCTCACTTGGTACCCTGAAGTCACTACATGATAGCTTTGTATTGGTCTTTCTAGTAAGTCTTAAGGGAGA